>OZ038475.1:133973639-134001139 GCA_964036315.1 Acanthosepion esculentum | reverse complement strand
TATCTACGATATATGGAACAGTTTGGTGTGGTTTGTTTTACGGCATATCAACCTCAATGGTTTATTTAATCCCGACAAAATTTTTATTGCTGGCAATATATTGTTTTTTCAAAAAATGTATTGCTGGCAATATTTTTTCCTTCAAATATCTATTTCTGGTAATATTTCTCTTCAAAAATGTATTGCTGGTAATATTGTTTTTTTTTTCAAAAATGTATTGTTGGTAATAATGTATTGTTGGTAATAATTTTTTACAAACTATTTCTGGTATTAAACCTATTTTTCATACTTTCATAGTCTAGAACCCAGTTTGGGGGTTAACTATTTGCCCAGGTACTACAACCCCGGGTCAGGGTGGACCGGAGAAAACCAGCAATTAAGAGGTGGTTCCACGCTCCTCAAAACCTCCTGAGCAGAGGCCTTGCTGTCAGAAGTAGTCTTACCCAGGAGGTAATATATGGAACAGATTGTTAATTATTAAGTTTAATTATAATTAATACAGCGATGAATACGCACGTGAATGTGTGTGATTGTGTCATTTATTGACATGTGATTATATCAGTTTTCTAAGCTATGCCAAAATATTTTGGCAGATATTTACAAGGATCCATCGTTTGACAACGGATTCGTTATTATAATAAAATATTTCCCCACTACAAAGATGTAATGAAATTCTCATGGTTCGTACATATCTTATGATGCATTATCGTCAGTCCTAAGAAATTATCTACGGTTTCATCGTTTTTATTTTGATATTTTAACAGGTTAAACTTAATGTCAATGAACATAATGTCACTGTAACAAGAAAAGTATATTATATTTGTTTTCAATTTTCGCTTGTAGGTATCACATTCTGCACTTTATATATCCGATTTGAATCTGTGAAATTAAGAATTTTCTTCACCGAAGACGTTGTGTGAAATCTGTATGAAAATTGATTCTCTTCTCGCAGACAGGTTATATTCCCTCATTTCTCGTCACAACGTGATGCTTCATCAAAACAACGCAGAATTTATGATCGATAGCTGTCGTAATCATAAAACTAAAGAAGTTTAAAATGATTAAATTGAGGATTCCATTTCTTATTTAAACGGAAATATTTGACAAATTCAGCTACCCTGTGCGCGTTCGCGTTTAAATTAGAAATATGCGATTATATAAATAAGAATTTTCATGCAAAATGTAATAATAATAATAATAATAATAATAATAATAATAATAATAAACCTACTCTACATGGATGATCTCAAACTCTTTGCCAAAGACGACAATGAGTTGAAGGGCCTCCCCAATATTGTAAAATACTGCAGTGACGACATAGGTATGAAATTCGGATTAGATAAATGTGCAAAAGTTACATTCAGTAAAGGTAGAATTACAGAAGCACCATTAATAGATTTAGATTTTGTCAAAAAGATTAGGGAACTGGAGCATGATGAAGCTTATAAGTACCTAGGAATTAGCGAAGGAGATGGCATACAACACCCCCAAATGAAGGAGAAGGTAAGAAAGGAGTACTACATGCGGGTACCTCTGGTACTAAATACCGAGCTAAACTAAAAAAAGAATATCAGACATAAACACCTTGGCTGTACCTGTGATGCAATACAGCTTTAATGTCCTTAACTGGACCATAGCTGAAATTAAGCGAATGGATGCCAAAACGAGAAAGCTCCTCACTTTCTACCGCATGCATAATACCAAAGCTGATGTTGATCGCCTGTATGTGCCCAGATCCAAAGGAGGCAGATGATTAGTTCAACTAGAACTGTCGTACAAAACTACAATAATTGGCCTCCAAAGATACTTGGAACCTATAGAAGACTGGATGATGGTATGTGTCAAGGAACATGACAGTAGTAAGCGTCTTTACTCCGTAACAAAGGAAGCCAACAAGTTTAAAATGGAGTTTCAAATGGGCGCAGAAATACAAGTACAGCACGGTAAACCGGCTGAAGCTGCAAAATACTTAAATAAAGAAAGCAAAGACAGATTAAACCGACTAAATACAGAAACAATGGCAAGATAAACCGCTTCATACTCTGCCCGTACCAAACAAGCTGACGTAGACAAAAAACGTACCCATCAGTGGCTACGTAGTGTAGGGTTGAAAGCTGAAACTGAAGGATTTATCCTTGCTGCACAGGACCAATGCTTGTTAACTAGGAATTATCAAGCACGTATAATAAAATACTGTGTTAGCCCAAAATGCAGATTCTGTGATAAATATCCAGAAACGCTTGATCATCTTGTATCAGGTTGCACGATATTGGCACTCACTGAATATAAAAACCAGCATGACAGATTGGGTCATTATCTGCACTGGAAAATTTGCAACTCCTACGGGAAGGAAACTGAAAGGCACTGGTACGAACACCACCCAAACCCGGTTACGGAGATAGGACATGTTAAAATTCTATGGGACTACACAATACACACTAACAGAACAATCAAAGCCAACCGCTCAGACATTGTTATTAAAGACCACAAACAAACAAAAAATGCCTCCTTATTGATATGGCAGTCCATCTCTTTGAAGATATTCGAAAAGCTGTCAAAATACAAGGACCTTGAAATAGAAATCTAAAAAATGTGGCACATGGGCACATCAACAATCCCTGTTGTAGTTGGAGCATTAGGATTGGTTGGGAATATTCCAGTAGACTAATTGAAGGGATCCCTGGAAGTCCATTCCTGATAGAGATAAAAATATTATTCTGACAAGTACAGCCCACAATGTTAGAAGGGCTTTATCTATGTAATTTTTTTTTTGGCAGTGGAAAGTGTCATGATACCAATTATATCCTTAGCTCCTTGGGCGGGACCCGAAAAGAAATGTGTAAACAGCAGATATCAAAGGAAATAATAATAATAATAATGATAATAATAATAATAGTAATAATAATAATAAATTAAGCGAATGGGCGCCAAAACGAGAAAGCTCCTCACTTGCTACCGCATGCATCATCCCAAAGCTGATATTGATCGCCTGTATGTGCCCAGATCCGAAGGAGGCAGAGGACTAGTTCAACTAGAACTATCCTACAAAAGTACAACAATTGGCCTCCAAAGATATTTGGAAAATACAGAAGACTGGATGATGGTATGTGTCAAGGAACATGAAAGTAGTAAGTGTCTCTACTCTGTAGTAAAGGAAGCCGAAAAATTCAAAAAAGAGCTTCAAATGGGCACAGAAATTCAAATACATCACTGTACACCGGCTGAAGCTGCAAAAAACTTAAAAAAGAATGCAAAGAGAAATGCGACCGACCAGATAAAGAAACAATGGCAAAATAAACCGCTCCATGGCCAATACTCTGCCCGTACCAAACAAGCAGACGTAGACATAAACCGCACCCATCAGTGGCTACATAGTGCAGGGTTGAAAGGTGAAACTGAGGGTTTTATCATTGCTGCACAAGACCAATGCTTGTTAACGAGGAATTATCAAACACATATACTAAAATACTGTGTTAGCCCAAGATTCAGATTCTGTGACAAATATCCAGAAACTATTGATCATCTTATATCAGGTTGCACGATATTGGCACCCACCGAATATAAAACCCGGCATGACAGAGTGGGCCAATATCTGCACTGGAAAATTTGCAACTCCTATGGGAAGGAAACTGGAAGAAATTGGTACGAACACCACCGTGACCCGGTTACGGAGATAGGACCTGTTACAATTCTATGGGACTACACAATACACACTGACAGAACAATCAAAGCCAACCGCCCAGACATTGTTATTAAAGACCACAAACAAAATAAGTACCTCCTTATTGATATGGCAGTCCCTGCAGACTGCAATGTGACTTTGAAGATATTCGAAAAACTGTCAAAATACAAGGACCTTGAAATAGAAATCTCAAAAATGTGGCACATGGGAACATCAACAATTCCTGTTGTAGATTGGAGCCCTTGGACTGGTTGGAAAAGATTCCAGTAGGCTGATTGAAGGGATCCCTGGAAGTCCATGCCTCAAAGAGATACAAAAAATTGTTCTGACAAGTACAGCCCACACTTTACGAAGGGCTTTATCTATGTAATTATTTTTTTTTTTTGCAGTGGAAAGTGTCATGATGCCATTTCTAACCTTAGGTCCCTGGGCGGGACCTGGAAAGAAATGTGTAAACGCCAGATATCAAAGGAAATAAATAATAATAATAATAATAATAATAATAACAATAAAAATAAAGAACCCTGAAATCAAAATCTCAAAAATGTGCGTCATACGAACATCAAAAAATACCTGTTGTAGTTGGAGCCCTCGAATTGATTGGAAAGGTTCCAGTAGACTAATTGAAGGGATTAATGGAAGTCCATACCTTAAAGAAATAAAAAAGGCTTTTCTCAGTCCACACATTACGAAGGGTTGTATCTATGTAAAATAGGTTTGTGATTTATTTCTTCTTTTTTTTATAATTGGTTAGTGGAAAATGCCATGATGCCATTTCTAACCTTAGGTATCTGTCTGGACCCGGAAAGGAATGTGTACACAACAGAAATAAAAGTAAGCAAAATAATAATAATAATAATAATAATAATAATAAATAATAATAATAATGGTATTAATAATAATAATAATAAATAATAATAATAATAATAATAATAATAAAAATAATAAAAAAAAATAATAATAATGGTATTAATAATAATAATAATAATAATAAAAATGATAAATAATAATAATAATAATGGTATTAAAATAATAATAATAATAATAATAATAATAATAATATTAATAAAAATAATAAATAATAATAATAATAATGGTATTAAAAATAATAATAATAATAATAAATATAATAATAATGAGTTACACAAGCAAATAATGGTAATGAGGTACACAAGTAAATCGATGAAGGTAATGACGAATATGAGAGAAACAGAGATGAAGAAAAACATCCGATATAAATGGGAGAATGTAAAGGAAATGACTTTTGATGCTAGTATGGAAAGAAAAAAAAAAGAGAAACGGAATTAAATAAAATCCGATGATAATTTTCAATTCTTCGTGAAGTAGACAAGGGCTGCAAAATATAAGAATGTAAAGGGGACAAAACAAACGAAGCCTTGACATAAATAATAAGTCTGACGTATCAAAACTTAAAGAGAAGATGAAACAACAAATTTATGCGAAGGCACAGCAAATCGGACGTTATGAAAAAAGAAATAGATTCTTCTGGCAAAACAAGATCTTCAAAGAAGACACCAAGTTAATTTATCAAGAACTGGCTAAAAGATAAAATAGAGATAAATGGCCAATCTACTATACAGGACGTCAAGTCGTTCTGGTGTAAGATATGAGAAAACCGAAAAAAGCTCAATGAAAGAACTACATGGACCAAGCAACAACAGGTAAAACACATACATATAGAGTGCGAAAATGGGCGGATATCAATCAAATGGCCAAATTAAAAAATAGAAAGGAATAGTTCGAATAGAAATTTTGTCGATAAAAAGAAACTATCTAGCACCCACCAAGTCCTCCCACAGAGATACAATGATATATCCATAAACACCGACATTTCGGAAATGGCTCACATGGGAAGTAAAATACCTATTCCTAAAAAACAAAAGAGACGCAGAACCTGAAGCTGCCTAACATCAATGTACAAGATCCTCATTTCTATCATAAACGAGTGGACCTAAAACTTCCCTGAGAAAAACGATTTACTCCCAGCAGAACAGAAATGATCTAAAAGAGGATGTTACGTGCGCAAGTTTCAACAAATTATCAAAAAAAAAAAGAAGAAATATTAGAAGAAATGAAAACACGGAAAAGAAAATTATCGATAGCAAGGATCGACTACTGAAAGGCGTTCGACAATGTACTGCACTCATGGATATTGAAGATCCCAGAAATATACAGAATATGCTACACAAAAGACAAATTCATAACGGAAAACTACAGGAAAACTAAACAATACACGGGTCATTGACATCGAGACCAGTCAACATCAAAAGTGACATCTTCCATGGAGATTAATTGTCACCACTGTTCTTCTGCCAAGCATTACCGACACTCAGATGCATACTGAACAACACTAGCTGTGAATACAAGTCACAGAATGGTCAACTGAATCATGTATTCTATACTGATGATCGTAAAACGTTTGCGAAGTATGACAACCAGCAGAAAAGCCCAGTCACCATTGTCAAAAATGAAGACATTAAGATGTATTTCGGAATCGACAAATGTTTCAAAGCCAATTTCAAAACGGTAAACTAAGGAAAACTACAGATTTTGATATTAAAACGAACATTAAGGATCTAAACCAAGATTGAAACTAATACTTAGGAATTAATGAAGGAGACCGAATAAATCATTCTATTATGAAGAAAAAAATCCGAGAAGAATATTACAGGAGAGAGCGCTTGATACTAGAAAGCGAACAAATGGGGCCAATAAAATGAAGCCTATCAACACTTTAGCTATACCCGTATTAACACACAGCTTCAACATTTTTAAATGGAATTTGAATGACACTGAAAGATTGGACGGCAAGACAAGAAAAATGCTTACACAGATGAGCATGCACCAGCCGAAGTCAGATGTTGAAATGCTGTACGTACCAAGAGCGTTAGGAAGCCAATATCTAATCCAGCTTGAAGTTTAGAACTACAACAATCATATTGGAAGCACACCTCACAAAAAGAAATAACCATCTCGTACAAATCGTAAAACACAAAATCCACTCCATCAAAAAAGAAGCTGCACTCTTTAAGAAACAGCTTAATATACCTAACATATTAGCAAAGAATAACAAAGCGAATGTCATCTATACTAAAGAAGTAAAACTGAAAGCAAAACAAAAGACTGGATCGACAAGGAATGTTGTGAGAAGAACGAAACGAAAAAGGTTATTAATACTGTACAAACAAGTTCGAATAGATGTCGCAGAATATGTTACAGAGAAAAATGTGACGGGATTTTTAAACACAGTAAGATTAAGAAACATTTTATCAAAGATTATGATTCTATTTTACAGAAATAAAAAAAATTACATATTAAATATAAATCTTGGTAGTAAAATGACTGCGAAGACTTAACTCTAATTTAATTATACACGTTTGATTAAGGTTAGAAATGCATGTGTCAATGCGATAAAAATAAATAGTTTTACTATTATGTCGATGATTTACATTCTTTCGTTAGGAGAACATGATATTCCGCAAGTCGATAAGTACAAAGTATGGATTTAGAAAGTTCTGTAAGTTGAGGAAGGGAGCATGACGTAACAGATATAAGCGAAGTTAATTCGAATTCCAGCTTCTACTAGAGCATTCACATTTGAAAAAAATGCCCTTGAGAAATGAATAACTCCAACACATTTAACTACATTTTAAGAAGCATTTTAATTTACTACTCTCACTAGATTTCGATTGAATCAGACATATTATTCCTTTAGCACATTTTGCGCCGCTGTGGTCACCACACGTCTCTATTGTAAATATGGTCCATGATGACATTCAAGGCAAAATATTGCAATGGCTTGCCGGTAATCTTTAACACCGTGGATGCAGAGGTCACAACATCTTTCCTCTCAAAATTTCATCCGCCCACACTATAAATACGTTGATCTCTGAGGCGCAGCTTCTACACCGAAGCTGACAATGACCGTTTGGCACAAGTGGCTGGAGAGAGGCGTCCCCATTCCCCAGTGGAGTTGGGAAAGACTTTTGACTACACTCACATAGTTAAGACGGCAGGTCGATGCCGTTGACATACCGTTGGTGGACGCTTGTGCCCATGCGACTTTTTTGTGTCATGTATGAGTTGGGTATCGGCCTTTGAGCAGTATAGATCGCCATCTAAATTCACCTGAGTAAAGCACGATAACCGCTTTGCTACAAAAGTACTCAGACGATACGCACCCTGCACACCATAAACGGACTAAGAAAATTAAATCTGTAAATTCGAAATTGTTTAGAAGGAAACTGAAATTCATTCGACAACTGTTCCTAAAAAAAGCATAGATATTACAGTATAATTATTTTCTGTGAGATATACCCGTGTAAGTCCGGGTTGAAAGTGTTCTTTCAAAAGCCTGTATTGTTAGATACAGAGTAGATAAAACTATGTATGTTTAAAGTCAAATGTTTAATACATGCAAAGTTTAAGATTAAATTAAAAATCTAGTGTATAAGGCTATATTTCTAGCAAAAGTAAAATAAGAAAATACTTAGTTTTATATGATTTACTGTCTTGAATTAATCCGGTTAATAAAATTGCTCACACAAACAGATGCAAAGGCAATAATTCAAATAGGTTTTCATTTCGTAAATTATAACTGAATACATGAGGTATGTTTCGATTATTGATCGACAACGTTGCGACGACACTCATCACATAAAAGAACAAGATTATATAAGCTCTATATCCAACTAGGTGAAATAAATTCAAGATATATATATTGAACACTGTCAATGATAATGTAATAAATTACGCGCCAGATGAGCTTCAATAAAAAAAAATATGAAGGTAATGATATATAATTCTTCATTTGGTTACTATATTTAGGGGATTATATTAATAGAGAAATTCAGAAAAATGTAACAGATACACATTTGACTTTAATATATATATGTATAAAATCGGCATTTATATATATGTATGTCGACAAAATCGGAAATTTGAAGATAAAATTGACTAGCAAACTTTGTATCTCTTCGAATGATTGATTGCCTATTTCGAAATTCGTAAATACATTTATCTTCAAAATCTGCCGATGTGTCTATCCCTTAATATGTCTGTCAATATATGGCTCTTTAAAAGGCGCCATGTATCAGAGGGTGAGTTAGAGAAATGATGAATTTCTATCTTTCCTTACTCCACCCACATCCTTTCTCCTTATATCTATGTATCTATCTTTCGTAGCCTCACTTAATTTGGTGACAAGAATACAATAAAATTTAATAACTTTTATTTATTATATTTTTTGTCATAATGTTATATTTGGAATTAAATCCTATTTTATGCCCTTAGCAATGATGTCTATTCTGGCAAAAATAATGTAAAGATACTTTTACATTTAACTACTTAATATATTTTCACATCAGTCATTTTTAAAGACCTCATTCAGAAGTAATTTTATAGTTGACTTGATGAAATAAATAAAAATAGTTTTCAGTAAAGATATTGTAAAGAGAGAAATAGTTTGTCCCGAGATTTTAACAATTCATACATTTAATTGTCGTACAATGTTGACTAATGAAATATGTAGTATATAGAATGTATAATAATTCGTGTAAAACTTTTCGCTCATTAGAATAGCACGGTGTTGACTAACGAGGAAATTGCTTAGTATTTAAACACAACTATATTCGATATGCAATATCGAAATCCCTGCAGTCGATATAAGAACCATATCTTAATACTGTATCTTCATCCGTTAGTAAGATAGCACGTGCATTATACCATGCTATTACCGCAGGTAAAAAAATGGACCATTCCATGTTCACTGGGAAGGAAGATGTGGGAGATAGTATATCGGAGATCGTGTTTCGTTTTACTGAGAAAACAAAAAGCATGCAAATAGGAAAGAAAGAAGGAAAGTAAATGGACGATAGTCGATGAGATAACGATCACATTCTTTTTTGTAATTATTTCACCACAAGCAAGACGATACTGCCACTACGACGCGAGGTGTTCTCTGTGCTACGTCACTTCATGTTTCAGGCGATATTAGCTCTCCACAACTCCACACGTCTTTATCTGGTATGGCTCTTAGCAGTTTTCCCCCTTTACTTCCCCCGATCCAGCATATCGTTTTGTAAGTGGCTCGCTGCTTTTATGTTATAATGCTTGTATACGTTTGAAGTTCCGGTTAAAATATTCTAAGTAAAACAATGGAACATAAGATTAGTGAAAAAACGCTTTAGTCACTTGACGGGCATGGATTATATATGGGTTACAATATTGGCAAATACCGTAGTTCAATGAGGCAAGGCGTGCGTCACTTCGCTATGCCTTGCGACCCACTTTACGACCTCTTTCTACTTTGAGTAGCCTTTCCACTCATAATGAATAAATGAGTTTATGTTCAGCAATTAGAGAATTTCTGTTGTCTTCTACACAACACCTAATTTTTTAAGATACACATTCTCTTTTAAATACGTATTTTCTTTTTTGAGATTCACTTCCAAAACTTCCCTTGGATATCTTTTTTTTTCTTTTACTAACACGATGTATTGGTTATTTACATTATTCAGACTATTGCCCTCATCTTTGTCGCTATAATTATTACAACATTTCGGCCGATTTCAGGTGGTTGGAATGTCGAACTGAACCATTTATTTCGCTCACTTGTGTAGACTTTTCTAGTTTTCCGTACCATGATTAATGGATGTGAGTTATCGGTTATCTCCTGTTGGTTCCCCTCTCCAAGTTATCCACTGCCTTAACCGGGTACTAAACTCGCACACTTTGGGTCCTGTCACTGGATTTAACCAACGAAGACAGATACGGTGTGTTAGTGTATTTATACTTAGAGATGTCAGATTAAAAAGGATCCTAAATCACACACATTGGGAAATCTTTTCCTTAGGCTTTTATTTCCTTGACAGAGATTGGTTTAAATCCATTTTATGTCACTAATTTCGTACTTATCCCATAAACATCATCCTGACACTGAGTTTTATTATTTCACTGCCTTCGCAGTTTTTTCGTTCCGGCCTTGTATATCCTAAAGTAAAAATTATATCCTGCTTTGAAAGAATTTATAGTTAATTTCGTAATATGCCAAATTTTATTTTCTTCAAAACACCGATTTAATTGTCTTATCAAATATTAGATGCGCTGTTGACTTCCTCGATACAGTATTAAGGTTACGGTTAGTGTATAAACTCATAATCTGTGGAGGCATTATTTCACCCGTCTCCTCGCCGGTGGATTTCTTTACCGCGCTCTTGAATGTATCAACAAATCGTTCAGCCTGACCATTTTATCGGGTGGGGCTAGAGCAGTGTTGTTTCATGTTAATTGCATAGTATTTGTAAAGGCACTCGAAGTAAATTGCGAACAATTATCAAACATTATCCTATGTGGAAAACATGAAAAAACTGACAGTGACATTGGAATTAGGTTTTCAACACATAAATATTACAAGCCATTTTGAAAATCTGTCGACGACAATACGATAATATGCACTATTCGAAGGTTCCACGTAATAATCATGCAAACTAGACCAAGTTTACTTCACTTATCTTATAGAAAAACACATTTATCACGTATTCATAGTTTAAAGAAGGAATCGCCATCTTCACAAAAGTTTCCCTAATTTTATGGATCAATCTGGACAAACCATCTACGTGTCCGAATTTTTTTATAGTAAAACCTCCATCTTAAAATCATAGTTTAGTAAACTACTTCCCCTACTTTTCAACCTGTTTGTTTTATCTGCCGTAATATATTTTTAGGAACCAAAATAGACAATAATGGGTGGTAATCATTTTGTGTAGTTAATGCCCAATTAAAGTGAAAAATTGCATTGGTTTTAGTATATTTTCTAAGAACTTCAGAGAATAACATAAGAAAATTATTTGTTTTAAATAATTGAAAAAAATGCAGTCGACATACTTCTTTCAGAGGAGGAATTCACTTTTTAGAGAATTAATTTATGGGCAGAAACAACAAATCGAGTA
This sequence comes from Acanthosepion esculentum, assembly GCA_964036315.1. Classification (NCBI taxonomy): domain Eukaryota; kingdom Metazoa; phylum Mollusca; class Cephalopoda; order Sepiida; family Sepiidae; genus Acanthosepion; species Acanthosepion esculentum. The sequence continues at coordinate 133,989,487 of OZ038475.1, read as the reverse complement.
GTCCCATTCAGTTCACGCCAATAAGTTCAACGCATTATTTTTTTTAATACGAGTATCCAGGTTTATAAAACTATAACGGCACACTTGGCATTACATGCAATTTTGTCTCAAAAACATTTTTTCATGATACGCCACATGCACCCATTATGGTTTGCTTTAGTGAAGGTTCCACAATATTTTCACAAGGTTTATCTTTAACTATATTAATGTGGCTGCCTATGTCCTAATGAAGATTTACTTCAGTGTAATTCATCTTAAAATTGACAAATGTTTTGTTCTGGGCCTCATTCAGATTTTGAATTTTTAATATAACTTTTACTGTATTAAAATGTCTTACATATTATCCTTGCTATTATGTGTAATGACTTTGTTTATAACCCAGTTTTCTACACTTGAATCCCTTTTAATTCTTGAACGGGCAAATCGCCTTAAAATGAAGTCCTCCGCAATCGTAATCCGGTTTCTCTTTGGTTAAGCTTTCTGAACTTGTATAATATTTCTTCAATTTTATTATTAGGAAGGTTTTCTTACATTTTGAAATTTCTGACATTCTTAAACCACTGTTTATAAAGTTAATTTTTAAGTTCTAAAGTTGTATTAGAATGTGAGAACGAATTTCAGATTCATTACCCGGAGTTAAGGCTTGAATAAAAATTAAACATGTCTTAAGAGAATTCATTAAGTTTAAATTTTCCATATTTGCCAATACCAGCAGAATTAATTTACTTTCTGTCTGGTTATAGGCACATCTATAGATCCACCTTTAAAAGGCTACCCGCTTCTCATTGGCTCTCGGATTGCATCCTAGTTGTGAAAGATTTCTGATTGGTTGACCGAACTATCTATTTTTACACATGGTGTAATTTTGGTTTTCCTGTTATTTACTCATTCTGCTATCACCAAGAATTTAGTGCAAAGCTTTGCTTGATGTAATGGTAAGATGCACATAATTTGAATGTAGTATTTATGATTTAAAAATATAATAACGCTTAGCTATCTGGCGTGCTGCAAATTTTATTTATTTATTCTCTCGGTGCCTAATACAGTTTTCAATATTTTTAGTCTTAAAGTACAACTACCTCTACTCAAAGACCTGTGAGAAAGTATATAAATATTATAGTAATAAAAGTTAATATCGGATAAAAATAAAATAAATTACTTCCTTTAGAATTATTTGCATATATACAAAGCAATAATATATATTATTTAACTAGAATTAATTTTGAATTATTACTGTTTTATGAATTAAAATATACTTTATATATTCGAAAGTGAAAATCTTATATGTTATAATATTTATGTGTAAATATAATGTCTAACATAATTTTATTCAAAAAGGTTGAAAAAAGGTGTATAACACAAAGTTATTTCGGCATACACGTTAGCAGGAAAATATAAGTGTCACAACATAAATACATTTATGGATAAAATGATTCCAGCATTTTTATCCAACGAAGAGAGACAAATATTAACTTGTCTTCATTTGCTTTTGATGTATTTGGTTGTTAATGAAATAACGAAAATGTATTTTCAAACTTTTACCTATATAATGCTTTATTATGGCAAAATATATCAAAATATTTGACGTATTAATTTTTACTTAGCCACCAATAAGAAGGAAGCCTTTAAGATCAGTTTATGAATCGCGTGTGAATCTACCTTACAATTATGTTGCAGAAACGCTTGTTGCAGTTATGTAGAAAACACCTGTCTCTTGGTATTCGTTTTTCCTAACAATTATTGCGGATTCGAATGCAAGTCCAGGTAAAAAAATAGTAACACAAAACAATATAAATCAAACGACAATGCATTTATTAAGAAAAGAATTAAAATAAAAGAAGAAAACATTTTAAATCTGAAGAATGTGTTGTATGTGTGTGTGAAATTTGTGTTGGTTGACGTGAAAGATAAGTTTGTGAAAGAGTAGAAAAAAGTCACTAGAGAAAAGTATGACATTGAAAATGAACGTACCCCAGCCGAGGATATATTTCTCCCACGTGCAACAACATCTTACATCAAGAGACGTAAAAAAAAGGAATGAGAAATATTGAGAATTTAATTGCCTATTGATAAGTTTAATGAGACTCTTCTCGCGATGATTTTCTTGGGAAATTCAAGGGAGATAACACACAGATATTATGCAAATTATCTAATCTCTTTATATCAATTATGAATGAAAATTGAGTTCGATATTCACTGGTTACTCGATACATTTAGCCTTGTGCCACATCTTTGCTATGTTTAGTGAATCGATATTATGCAAAAGGCCCGACATTTTGGAATATAATTCTGTCTTTATAAAATCATTTTACATCATTATTAAAGTTATGATTCCAGTCGAGGGAACATATATTTGCATAAAGATGGTAACAAGTTCAAATGATTCATTCAATTTCATGTAAAGTGGAAACTAAAGCTGTATGAAACTTTTCCTGGATTTAGCTAATTTAGAATGTATTTTTGTCGTTAATTGAATTTGAATATTTCCACGTTGTTGGCTAATCTTATTTTGCATTTTGTTTGCCTGGGTTCATCAGTCATTTATTCAATCAGACTTCTATATATAACTAAATTATATTTACTACAGTGATTAAATTCCTTTTGTTCATAGTTCCTTTCGCAATCTCCTCAATGTTCTTCATAACAATAATTTCAACATCCTTTTATCAAGTAAATTTATTTTTGTTTTGATTTTATGCACCTCTCTATAGATTTTCTCTTCTATAATAATACTATTTTTGTTTTAACACTTAAGCCCGCGTCCCCTTTATTTCTTATTTCTCTTTTTTACTTTCCTGTTTTTGCTTTTCTACTGTATTTTATATTTTCATTTTTCTTCCTGCTTATATTAATTTTCTTTTATTCCTTCTCCTGACATTTGTCTAGCATTTCCAGATTCACGTTTGTATGTTTGTTACAAGTGTTTTTATTGTTTATTCAGCAGGCAAAGCATTAAGTTTAATTTCATTGATAAAACTTATTTCATCTGAGTTCGACTTTGTCCAAAGAATATTTATATTATATACTTACAAACTTAATGTTATTCCTTTGTATTTGTATAGGAATAAATTGTTGCATTTGACTGATTTCTGAGTGCCCATTTTCCATTTTTAAGTTCATTAACAACAGTATGTTTTCACGACATGTTAACATCTAAAATAAAATATATTGAAAAAATAACTTTATTTCTACACAAACAATCAGAGAACTCAGAACTAAATGGAAATTAAAACAGGAATATGAAATTAACCGAAGCATGAATCGTTATAAACGACGCAAATAAATCATGATTAAAACAAATAATTCAATCAATTTTTTTTTCACTTCGTAACCTTTACAGAATGACTTGTACAAATGAAATAATCTGTGAAATGTTAAAAATATAATTCCGATTTATATGATTTTTAAATGTCCGTAATTACAAAAATACGAAAGACAGCCAATCACACACGACAGAATGTGTCATTTAATTGTCAAAGTCAATATAATTTTATTTTTCTTATTTCACGGTGGCAAGGAAAGAAATTTAATCGGCGAACCATAAAGTAGTTCTTTGCAAATGATTTTGTAATACTATTAAACATGATAAAATGCACTGCTAGTTGGTTTAAAGTACGCACATTAATGTTATGTTTATTCGTCATAAGCGCATGGCAAATAATATACATCAAAAGAATTTCCTTGTGAATTCATTAGTTGATTTAGTGGAACGGGAATAAAAGCTGTACACTAAAGAGAGTAAGAGTTTTCTTATACCGCATGTTTTTATTTTATTAGAAGTTTTTTAAATTTTATTGGCAGGTATTCCAATAATTCTTTCGAATAAGTTATTCGTTATATACATATATATGCTCAAGATGTGAATGAATATTATTTACATTATTCGGAATATTGCCTCATCTTTGTCGCCATATTTATATAATAATAAAATGGCGACAAAGATGAGGACAATATTCCGAATAATTTCAACAGTGTACAAAACACCTCTTCTCAGAAATGTAGGCAGATAGTGATTGTGAATGAATATTGAAATATTGAATCACTTAAATGGCACATTCACTTATCAGATAGTGTATGCATTTAATCTACTTTTTTTATCCAGCATTATTTCGTATTGTCTTGTAGAGATCCAAGATACATTTATTTTAAAGAATTTAAATGAAAGCTTGATAATAGAATATATTCCTATCATCAGCGAGTGAAAATGTGTTCCCGTTATCTGAGAAACCAAATTATATTCTGAAAAAAAAAAAAAAAAAAAAAAAACGAGAACCAATAACGTAAAAAAAGAAATCCAGATTGAATTCCTTGATATTCAGAGTGCAGGTCGATCTTCGACAAAAGGAACATATTCTTTAATAAAGTGTACGATAATTTGGGCCGGTAGGCGTTAATTTATATTTTCGATGCAGAATAAAATAACTTGATAACTCTGCAATTAAGTTCATGGGAAGGAAAAAATAAAATGGTTTCAAATAAATTCTAGATACGTTTCGTTGTCATCCGAATAAAAATGGAAAAATATCTTTAATTGTGTTCTTATATATTATAATAGTTCCGAAAAATGTGTTAAATGTCATGATTAAATTATCTTTCTTGTTAATTTCATATCAATAAGTTTCAGAATTTTGTATATATATATATATATATATATATATATATATATATATATATATATATATATATATATATATATATATATATATGGGGCAAGAAATTGAAGAGATGGATTTACGTTTATGCATGATTTCAAAATTGGTGTTAATGCTTCCCAAACTGCTGCCAAGAGAGCTTGTTGTGAAGCATACAATTTAGACAGAACAGTTCGCCACTGGTTTCTGAATTTCCCCACTGGTGATATGCGTGTTTAAGTTCAAGATAGTAGCGGATTGTATCTGTAATGGTCCGTCAATATCTGAAAATAATAAACTAGTCCAAAATATCACATCAATGTGTCACAGAAACTTTTCAGTTACAATGTTTCACAGAAACCTTTCAGTTAAAATGTGTCACAGAAACTTTTCAGTTAAAATGAGTCAGCATTTGCATAATATCGGCTTCCTCAAGAAGATTGTCAAGAAGAGACTCGACAAATGGATGCGATGGAAACTCATTGAAAGTCAAAAAGTTTGCCCGCGATCCTGAAATTTTGGATTCCCCAGTTTACATTACTGTGATTGTTTTCAGATGCAGCCATCTTGGCTATCCTTCTTGGATATGCTAATAGCTTGTCCAGATAATGGGTCAAAAACATCCGTATATCACAAACCAACTTTCACCGGAAAATACTTCATTTCCAACCATATATAGTTTTAAGAATTTGATCGTTCGATGTACTCGATACTTTGCATTTGTGATCGAGAATATAAACGTGAAAGGAGCCGTCTCAAAGATTAAGGGTGGAGGATCATTAGAATGCCAATGTAAGGGGCGAGACCATGAAATCGGATATGGCTGCTCATGTAAGGAGGGAAAGGAGTAGTTGTTAGGATGTGGATGAAATGAAAATAATGGCCAAAGAAGAAAACATGATATATAGATGCCTGAATGAATCAGCGCTTATGCAAGGCTATGAGGACCACATTAGCATATAAATAAATACAATATGGTGACCATTAATAAAGAAAGACAGTAAGTCCTCAACAGCAGCAGCAGCAATCAATATATGACTGGAAGCAACTGCAGTCAAACCATGAAATTCAGTAATAGTCGCAGCAGATGGAGTAGTTGCATCATTATTCAACGAATACGATAGGTGTAAGGCTCCACTACAGTAAATTGTCCCACTTGACAAAAGGCTGGTCGAATAAAACGTCCGTTCATAAATTTGGTGACATAGTGCTGGTCGTTCGGACAAATTAAATAATGGATTCCGTTCAGAATTCCCTGTAGGTTCATCAGATCAATATCCACCTGAGGCAGGCCGGAGCTTACAACCGCCAAAATGTTATCATAACAACGAACCTGCGAACAATGATATGAATATAGATAGTGTAAATAATTTTTACTGCTCATCCAGAAATACATTCAGTTTAGTTATTCCTTAATCTGATCACATTTTATTGATGTTTTAATTGTGCGTTTATATCTAATGCATCTATATGTGTAGCCATTTTTTTAATCTTTCATGGGATTACATTTTGCGTTATTCGACAAGATTTGTCGGATTTTTGTTTTGTTGGTTGGAGATATTTGATTTAATAGCCTGTTAATCAGCGCGATAATTTAGTGATTGTGTAACAAACATACGTGTTTTTTAATTATTTTATTTTTATCTTCCTTCTAATCAGAGATGATCAAATTAGATGTTCTTATTTTTTCAGTAGGTAATTAGTTTATTTTTTTTATTTTTGTAGATACGTTATATGTATGTATGAATAAGTTTCTTCTTAATTTTCTATAGACATTTGTTACTTTCTAGTTGATTTATGGTGAATAGTTTAATATTGTGTTTTCCAGTGTTGTTTGTATTGATTTTATTTTAATTTTAAACTTTAGTTAAATCGTTTATCAAATATGTGATGAATGCAATCATTGTAAATATCCGTCTTTATTTATGTTCAGGTATTGTAATTCTTTACTCTATTTACATTGTTTGGACTGTAGCGTAAAGGGTTCCGCTAAAAATTCTAATCAACTTAAGAAGGCCGGAAAGCACATCGGAAGAAACTTCGGGAACATGGCAAGGATGATGAGGACAACAGTCCAACCAATGTAAATAAGATATGTAATTGTTAATATTTGTTTTAATTTTTCGAATGATTTCAGTAATATTTTACAAGTAGACGATATGAATATGTTGTATTCATTAGGTTATACATGACAACTATTTATTTTATTGTGTACATTCACTTTCGTTCGTAGGCAGGCATGGATGTAAAATGATTGTATTTTAGAGACAGAGGTTCTAATGGCCACATTATTCTAATCAATTATTACATGTAAAAAGAGGGATGTGGTTATTTATATTTGGTCCTTATGTGAAATATACATATTTTCGAAAGTTGTTATTAAATTATTGAATAATTCTGTGTTGCCTGTATACTGTTGATTTTGTTTATATTTTTAAAAAACATTGACATGTATAATTCTCTTAGTCACGGTTCGATAGCTGGACCAATGTGAATGTCATCCATGGCCGGTGGAATGCTTTCGTGTCTCTCTAAATATATAATACCGTACCCAAATTCTTCTACTCTTTCAATTTTCATAATGTAGTATTCATATAAAATACATTTTTTGTAACCTAATTATATACTATAATGTATCATACCCAATATTGGTGAACAATCAAGCGAGGAAAATAGGAAATAAATACAATATATCTGAATAGATGCCATAATTAGTCATTTTGTCTTAAATAAATCAACAATGTTTGGCGTCAATGTTTAACATCAAGTTGGTATTTTTCTTGATATAATCTGAATAAGTGTAAGACATACAACATTATGGATAAAGCATAGTGAATTTCATACACACTTTTTCAAGACTTAGCATGAAGAATACTAATTCATGGATTTGAATGAAAAATGACCCGAGAATCACATGAACTTTTTAATACTTTAAATCATTTTAGTTTAATTTATAACGTATATATATGTAAGTAGCGTGATGCGAATGTTGATAAGTTAGCGATAGTTGCGAAACAACACCCGAGCTCCAAATCAGAGTCCTCACCCCCACCTGTTTGGAGGTTCTGGTTTAGTAAGAACCGGTGCTAATGCTGTCAATTTTTGTGAATATTTTTCATAAATAGTTTTAGAATGGAATTTTGTGATTCAGATTAGAATTTTTGAAATTGTTTTTTTTTGGGGGGTGGGGCTGCGTGATGAGCATTTATGGGAGAAATTTTTTTTATAATTTCCATTGTTCTGAGAAATGATTCGTTGATTAATAGATTGTTGAAGTCCAATAGTGCTAATACGCCGTTGATTGGTTTATGGTTTTTAGGGATTTTATTTGTTTTTAGGTATTCATGAAGTTGTTGTAGTCTGTTAAAGTATTGGTTATCTTGGGAATCTCAGCATGTTGCATTTGATATAGTGTAGATATATTCTTGTATGTATTCATTAGTTATTTCTTCAAATTTCAGTGATGCTATTAAAACGTGACCGGGTGGTTAGAACGTTCGCATTCTGACCATAAGACTCGGGTTCGTATATCACCATGGTCGATTTGTCAAAAAGGAGTCTTTCTGAAGTTATCAGTAGATCCCAACGTGCGACACCTTTCGAAAGTGGCTGAAAAACATAAACAGATTGACCCAAGCTGGAACACATTTTTTTTGGTGGGGGGGGGGACTTCGATATCAATGCTAGCACGAAGTCACAAGTCATCGTGGACGAGGGACTGAGCGTGCTGGTCTTGTTCAAATTGTTCATCACGCTAGATTACGCTCTTTTCCGAGAGGCTGTAACTAAGGTCTGCTCAGCATAGTTGCAGTATAAACCACAGGTAGGCTCTGCGGCTGTTGATTAAATACAAATGCGCCTGTGGAAGCGTCTACCATAGGGATAGGTAGCTGCCATATTAGACGAGTATCCTCGAATACGAATGGTCAGCTATACTCTTATGTGTTATTGGCAGACTATATGTCGTTTCACACTCTTTAATGCTATTGGTTGGATCTTTATGTAGTATTTTAAATATTGTTTCATATGTTATGATATTTGTGTGAGGTATTGAATTGCGGCTCAGATTTGATAAACGCAGAGCAACATTTGAATTTCAGCCGAGTCCATTAAAATCACTTACTCGGAAATATGTTTGGTAAATGTATGAATCCATCTTTCCTCCCCTGCATGTATGGATCAAATAGTAGGATAGACTTGGTTGCTTGGCTAGCAACCATTCTAGAGATATTGACTCGATAAAAGCATTCATCTACTAGCAAGTCAAGGTCGCACATTGTTCATCGCCACATGAAAGCGCAAAGTGATTGAAATTCTTCAGTCGTGCGGGCTTCGCATTCTGCTGCCGGTGGAGAAAAAATTACTTTTCATTTAATGTTTTAAGATGTCATTACGATGTTTGTTTGTAGTCTATTTAATATCATTTAGTAGTTACTATATTCCTCTGGATTCTTTGGTACGTCCGAGTACACGACTATGACATCTGTGCAATACACGGTCTCCATATACCATCACGCAGGCTAACATCTGCGAGTGGACACACTAGTCTGTAAACCCGTTAGGACTTCAACACTAGAGACAGTATTTTATGGGTTATAATCCATGTCTATCTCTGACCTGAATTCCACAATTCAGCTCCGTCTTTAACACATGCGGAAGAGACGAGCACGTAATGAACGGACTGCTAGCAAAATTATTGAATTTACGCAAACAGGATAATAACATTATCCCACCGAGATAAACGTATTCATACTAATACTAATATTAGTAGGTGTTATATTTGTAGGCGAACATAATTACAATGTTATAGCTTTACGATTATTTAACAGCGATTAATAAAGTTCTGCATAGTGGCGGTCATTATCTTCGGTAGCTGCGTCGGTGTTTTTTTCTTCATATCTGGTTTTCTAATTGGGTGTTCGTATGTAGAATTTGAAGTTTCAAAGAATCGGTAATGGGAAATGATAAAAACGACAGCGCACTAAAAGAAAAAAAATTAAGAAATTTTTTGAAAATGTTAACGAGTGCTACATTTCCTGAGGCACTGGGTAGTTTATCATATAATATGTATCAGAAATTGGAAAATTGATTGGAAATTAAATAAATAATAAGGATCATAAAAATATTTGAAAAAATAATTCACAAGAAACATTCGTTAGTACTTAATAAAAGATTTATACATATATGTGTGTATGTGTTTACGTATATATATATATATATATATATATATATATATATATATATATATATATATATATATATATATATATATATATATATATATATATACAGGGTTTGGACAAAATAATTGGAACAGGTGCAAATTACACTTCTATATTTCAAAGACCTATAATATTAAGAACTTCAGCTAAAACTTCGTAATTGCAGGTTATATCTATTGTAAATACGTTTATTGATCTAATTGGCTTATTTATTTTTTAAATTTAGTAAAATTTACTCTAAATGCGTGACCTCTCTGAGTTTGAAAATAGGCAAATTGTTGAAACTCGCATGGCAGGAGCATCGATCCCTAAGGTTGCTAAACTGTTTGGTTTTTCAAGAGCTAACTTATCAAGAGCTATGTCGCAATTCAAGAAACAGGGTAAAACCTCTAGCAAACATAGCAATTCGGCCGGACTTGCAACTGACAGGGCTTGACGTGCATTGAAACGCAATGTGGCAAAAACTTCGGGCTACTGCGGCCAAAGTGACTACTGAGTTGAATAATCATTTGAATAGGTCAGTTTATACTAAAACAGTTCGTCGTGAGATCTATACGGCTGGATATCAGTGAAGAGTTCCGTAAGGAAACCTCTTCTCTCCACTTGCAACATTCAGAAGTGGTTTAAGTGGTGCAGAGATCACAATGCCTGGTCTACAGACCAATGGAAGCAAGGTATATTCTCAGACGAGTCCTGTTTTTCTCTTTTCCCGACTTCAGGGCGAGTTTATGGGTGGTGGCTGCCCAAAGAGGCTTACAACCCTGACTGCCTTCTTCCAACAGTGAAGCATGGTGGTGGATCAGTGATAGTTTGGGTCGCTATATGATGGAAATGTCTTGGTCCAATAGTTGCACTGCGTGGTAGAAACAACAGCAAAGATTACCTGAACATTTTGGGTGATCATGTTCATCCAATGAGCAGACTTTCTGCCCTGGTGGTGACTGCATCTTCCAAGACGATAATGCTCCAATACATACCGCTTGATTGGTTAAGAATTGGTATGAAGAACATGAAATTAAGCTAGAACATGTGGAGTGGCCTCCCCAATCTCCATATATTAATGTTATTAAATATTTGAGGTGCATTTTGGAGCGACAATTTAGGAGCCGCTATCCTCCACCGTCGTGTCTTAAAGAGCTGGAGCAGATGTTAATGGAAGACTGGCTGAAAATTCCTGTGGATGAAGTCAGGAAGCTGTATGATTCAATTCATAGACGTATTAAAGCGAGGACCTACTCCATATTAAATAAATTTTCTTTGAATTTAACAAGTGATTAAATTATTTTCTCCATCCCCAGTATATATATATATATATATATATATATATATATATATATATATATATATATATACGTGTGTGTGTGTGTTTGTGCGAGTGTGTATATATATATATATATATGTGTGTTTGTGCGAGTGTGTATATATATATATATATATATGTTTTTATATATGTATATGTATGTATGTATATATGTATATGTATGTATATATGTATATGTATATATGTATATATATATATGTATATGCACATATATATATGTATATACATATATATATATATGTGTATATATATATATATATGTGTATTAGCATATATATATATGTATTAGCATATATATCGGCATAGGTATATATATATATATATATATATATATATATATATATATATATATATATATATATATATATATATATATATATGCACACACATCTATATATATATATATATATATATATATATATATATATATATATATATATTGAACGATAAAAATTATTAAAAAAATTAATTATAATCTTCAGACATACTGGGTTGTAGATTAATATTCTTATGTTTTTATTATTATTATTACATTTAGATTCCTCGACTAGTTTCGGCCAACATGACCATCATCGGGAGAGAAAAAATGTTTCTGCTTGCTGGTGGCAGTAGCACATATATATATTTATATGTTTGTATGTATATGTAGATAGAAAGATATAGGCACATTTTTGACGGTGCCCTCTTTATTAGTTTGTAAGCTTGATAAATTTATTAGTTCATTAGCCATTAACTCATACTCATCTGCCCATACGTTCATGTCGTTCAATTCATAATGGAGGGTATACATAAAATAGTATATCCTACACTCATATTATTTCCATCACGGGAGATAATGTTAAAAAGAGCTAAAACTTTAAGGAAACTTTGTGAAGTAATGTGTTAATTTCGTATTATTATTACTATTATTATTATTACTGACTACATGATAAGAACTTTCGGCTAGGGAAATTATCTCTGCCCCCACGTGATCTAGTAAATTAATTTTGAAATAGGCATCCACCAAACATTTGGCCTATAGTGCATGTTCTTGCGTATTTACATGTGAAAATCCCAAGTACCAAAAAATTGTCAAATGACTCACCAGAGACAAATATATTTGATTATTTAATGAGTGATTTCATAAGGAATATTCAGGAAAGCATTCTGTAATTTTGAGATAAGTGCAGTTATTTTTCACATGAGATTACTTAAGAAATTGTCATTAGTATTATTGTTCATTATTTAGCTATATATATATTTTTTAAATTAAAATCTACGGAAACAGTGGATATGTAACCTGAACTCATTTTGGCACATGAGATTAAAACATAACCAGGGATATGGCAATACACCATAGAATGTTCAGTGCTAGGCTGAATGATTCATCAGCTTTATAAGAAAATATATATTTTTTTGCATGTGATTCCTCTTGTCACTTTACTTAATGCGCAAGTTTGCCTAGTATGTTATGTCGTTGCTGTTTGTAGACGTCGTCCGTTTCTCGTACTCCCTGTATTATTTTAATTATTCTTGTAGTTCCTGTTTTTTATATGTCCATTTTTGTGCAAGTTCTTGGTTATATTTTTCGGAGGACTTCATGCGAAAGTGGTGCAGAACATCTACTACCTCAAAATATCGTGAACTCTCCAATTTTTGAAAGAATCCGAATAGAATTTTCCAATATTTACTTCTTGGTGGTCCACTTTCTCATGTAAAATGAAAACTTAATGGTCCATTAAAACACAAAATTTGGCATCAGTGGTCACGTATATGCTTCTAAATAGCATTATCACTTGAGGTTATTGTAAATGGTTTGTCTTACGTAATTTACCTGCTGAGATATTTCGGAATATTTATACATGATAGTGAATGCTATAAATATCGGTTAATTATCATCACAATTTGCTACTTTCTTTCTCCTCATTCATTCTTGCAGAGGTTAACTCCGTGGCAAATGCTGCTGTTAAAATAGGTAAGCATTAAAAGTTTATCAATTGCTGAGTCTTTTGACAACAGCCTGCGTAACTCAACATAAAACATGATTATCTCTCCCGAGCTTGCTTAGAGACCTCTGAGCATAAAATCTGAGGAATATGATGTGCGTCTTGGAAAACGGAGGATGTATGAAGATAATAAATCCATAAGAGTCTGCTGTCTGGTTGGTGAAATTTGACGCATTTTATCTAGCCAATGAATGCTACGCATGAGAGACACCGCTCAGCTCGAGATCACGCTGACCTGGAGAATTGTGTAAATTGCTGGGTTCAATAAAATTTCCTATATCTAGAAACCGGAATTATCTGATTTCAGCGAAGTTAATATCCAGATTCACAAACTTGTGTGCAATTAACGCAGTGTGTGATTGTGAGATTTTATTGTTTGTCGTGTCCACCATAGTTTCGATGTTCCGTAAAGGAAGTTAAAGGTAAATAAACCCTTAGATTTAGACGTGGGTTTTTAATAGGATAAAATCTTAGCTACGAAATCAAGTTATTCTGTCTGAAAATTATACTTCATTTGTTATAGTTCGTGACTGTATTTGCAAAGATTAAATCTTTCAACTGGCTAAACGTCAAAATCGATTTATTTTATATTCAGTAGTATGGGGAAAGAATATAAATGATAATTTGAAAGAAAAAAACACAGCTTACATCACTGGGACATCGGTATCATGCGGATAAAAGTTATGTTTAAACAAATCGAATATATATATTACACGATCAAGATATATTTTACGATGTCTAATAATTTAATAACTTTATGCGTTTTGAAGTCCTAAAGAACGAAACGCATCACACGATACATCACCGAATATCCGAGGTCTCTGCGAAACTAATCTTTAACTTCCCTGTTTTTTTTTTGTTTTGTTTTTTTAAGTGATGTGACTTCATTCTGACATTTGTACAAATATTTTTATGGCGACACCTCTCAATTTTTTTTTCTCTGGTGCCCCCGACTACATGAATTTAAGCGAGCATATATGTTTCACCGTTTTACTGATGAGAGAGTTAAATATTAGGGACACTTCTACTCCAACAGTTTCGTTTTTTTTTTGCACATCCCTAAGGTTTTATTTTAACCAATATCCCTTAATTAATTTGTCTTATTCCTTATACGTGTTGTGGTAGGATCCACCTAATTTGCATAGTGGAGTACCGACTATATAAATATGGGTGGTACCGGGAAGAGAGGGGGAACGAATCAAGAGATTCAACCAGAGACTCTGCCCGACTGCGACTCAGTCAACACATTCTCCAGGAACGGTCTTCCCAGGAATATACAAAAGACTATATGTAAATATTGTGTACACTTTCTTGTTTCAATACATTTTGTTCTAAGTACATTTTGTGTTGCATTATTATTCCATGCATTAGTCAAGTTTCAACAATACGAAAGACTTATAAATATGCGCAATCTAATTAAAACGAAAGACAACTATTCCGAAATATATTGTATTTTATCACTGCAAATAATTTTACAATTTCGCTAAACTATAATGTATGGATATAGAAAACACATTCGTGTACACTCTCAGAAATTTCATTAACATCTCAACAGATAATACAAATTTGTGTATTGCAATTTTAATCATAGCACTGATTATTTAAACATTATTATAAACAATTTCATTGGAACTTCGCTATCATGCATGTAAAAGAGTAAGATCTATCTCGTTCTGCTAAATATTCTATTGTTAATGTAATCCTTTACCAGATGACACATAAGTGTAGTGGGCAAACACGGAACCGTAATTCTTTTGTCGTTAAATGTTATTCTGCTTCCAGAGTTATTCGGATTATAAAGATAAATAGACGGGAAAGATGAGTTTCGTGGCGAAACGTATTTACATATAATAAAACCGCTAACAAGAATTCGGGGAAAATATGGGAAATTCATATATTTAACCAGGAGTTCCCTTACAAAACTCATCAGCAATCCTTTCTTCAATTAATTCTCATCTGTCTCGAGGCAAGCATTCAGAACTGAATCTCTACATTTTTTAGATATCACATATACACACTACATAATTCAGTCATTCTGTATCCGGATATCTTCTTTTACATTTCATTTCAGCCCAAGCAAAGCGACAACGCTAGTAAGAATCCAACATATATATCTATATAATAATATGTTTTTTTTTCAATTCATTTCAGCCCAAGCAAAGCGACAACGCTAGTAAGAAGCCAACGAATATATCTATATATCTATATAATAATATCTTCCTTTTCCATTCATTTCAGCCCAAGCAAAGCGACAACGCTAGTAAGAAGCCAACGAATATATCTGTATATCTATATAATAATATCTTTCTTCTCATTTCATTTCAGCCCAAGCAAAGCGACAAGGCTAGTAAGATTCCAAAGAATATATCTATATATCTATCAATCGAACCACAAAAACTAAACCACTGCAATTCAAACTATGGTCAATGCTACATGTAACAAAGACATCATATTTCCCACCCATACAAGGCAATTGCCAGGTCATGAAGAAAAGTAATTTGTGGAGAGTTTTGATCGCTTGTCACGGAAGGAATCAAGTATTAAAAATAACAAATACTTTATTTTTTAAATAGAAGCAAAAAGGTCATTCATACGTAGAATCGAAAAGAGTCAACTCAAACTTCTAGGACACACAAAGAAAAAGAATGTTTGTTAAATTTAACCTTCACGATTGATTTGAAGAGAGAAA
>OZ038475.1:133911139-133971139 GCA_964036315.1 Acanthosepion esculentum | reverse complement strand
ACACAATACGCATTGGATATTCACCATAACGAAACTGATCAGAATGTTGACAGAAAAATGCTTCTCTAATTAAAAGATAAAATAATTCACTTAGAGGAAAATGTTTAGAAAGTGCATCAATCGCTCGTCCATCCACAGTAAATCTACATCCGGGTTCTAACAATGCCTTACCATTCTTAGCAGTTGTTCTGTTTGCACAATATGGGATACACAATTTTTTTAAAAGTGTTAAACCCAAAAACAAAAGCATGGAGCAATTGAATGAGATCAGATAGTCTACAGAATCTGAAATATGTGAGAAAAAATGATTAAATGTAAACAAATCATATTTTAGTATTCCCAGTTTATAAACGAAACCATCGTTTTAACATATCCAACCCCATCATGGTGATGAAAAGAAAAAGAATTGTGGTGAATTTGGCTAGATGGCAAAAATGATAGATTTCTGTCCATTTTATCTCGTCTTTTTGTTACAAGGTTCGTCATTTATTTTCTCTCTCGTAATCTCTGATCTTCCAGACATGTACACAGGCTCCTTGGGTAGGTTAAATGCTGCTTTACACTCGCCCACTTGTCCTCAATATACTCTGTAAATGTCAAATGACTGGAGCCTATTATGTGCTTTTGGAATTTCAACTGTCTTTCTGATTTTAAATATTTTATTATTTTCTTTCCATTATCTTCAAACTTTCGTTATCGCCTGCAAGTTCTATCAGCGGTATTCTTCACATTCTTCTGTAGAACCACATTCTGCTGACTCATGTCTAATCTTCATCCTTGTATTCTGAACTTTTAACAAGTGTCAGCAAACAGTAGAAGCTAACCTGGACATAACAATCTAGAAAAAAACAATGTGCAACAAGTTTGCTAACCTGCGCTATCTCACAAGTATTCTGGATATGATGTGTCAAGACAGTATTCATAAGGTGGATGTATAAAACCGACAGTAATAACAAGCATTCTCGCCTTGTATTCCCATAGACGCTTGAGCTGACATGGTCATGTCAGACATGCAAGACGGCTCTAAACCTTATAATATATTTTAACGAAAACTTACCACCAGCAGAAGAGACGTAAGGAAACAAACTCGCCGTTGCAAATGTATGCAAATGTGAAATGAGATTATGCAGTAGCTAGCTAATAAAGTAGGAAGCCAGCACAGAACATTATAACAGCTGGAGGCTTGCTGTCAAACGAGGAAGCCAGACGAGTGCGAAGATGAGAGAGGACAAGTAGAAAGGGAGGAGATAGAACAGACCTCATAAAGCAACAACAGCATCCAGTAAGCCAGACAATGTTTTATTATACATTAATTTACAACATATCTAGCATTTTCATTAACGGTTTGTACACAAGATCTGAGCCTGCAATTCCTCCACGAAATAAACCAACATTTAATACAGCAATCAATTGTATTACAAGACAGATGGCTGTCAACAAATCACAAGTAATAATAATAATAATAATAATAATAATAATAATGATAATAATAATAATAATAATAATAATAATAATAATAATAATAAGAAGAAGAAGAAGAAGAAGAAGAGAACATCATGAAAATTATCGAGAAATTGTCCTAATAAAGGACCGGGAGATCAAGATTAACAGGATACGGGGAATGAAGATTCTACCAATAGTAATCGGAGCAGAAATAATGGACAATTTTATTAACAGTATCCCAGGTAACATCAAGATACAGGTTGCCCAGAAGATCGTTCTACTATGAAAATCTCATATACTAAGGAAAGTGCTATCAATTAAATGACTATTCTCCTATAGGGCCTAAAGACCATGTTGTGGACCCAGCACTACAGGATACAAATCAGGGAACATACGCAAATAATAATAATAATAATAATAATACAAATTATACAGATGAAGACGATATGCGGATGCTTCATACAGCAAGCTAATTAAGACTTCTGATCTTTGTTAATTGAAGGAGTTAAGATGCACATGTTAGCCATGCTGAATTAAGATGATCTAAAATAAATATGCAGTTCTGTACTACATATGTGCTTGACAGTTGCCTGACCATAACAATTTGGGCATGACTCCTGTGGGAGGATAAACGTTGAAGCTCATTAACGGTTAGAATGGGAAAGTATGAGCGGAAGATTTTTATTTGCTTATTTATTAATTTATTTAATGAGGCAGTCAGTGCGAGTTGAAAGGCAAATCAAAAACACTTGTAAAAAAAAAACACAGTCATCGACCGCCTGAGAGGACAATGAGAACCAATTTGTGTACGTACTGCTTTTATCAAATCTTGCCTCTAGATTACGCACATTTGGCTGTGATGGATGTGCCTTGTATACATATAAAATATTGTGTGTCATTATGTGTATATTTTACTTAATGTATTTGTACAACAGTGTTATATAATTTGTATACAACACTCTTCTGCAATAAGATGATTAGTACTAGTATTATTATTAATAATGTTATTAATAATAATAATAAAAACGACAAAAAATAAGAAAATTTATTCAGTAGAATTGGAAGCCAACAAATTCAAAAGGGAATTTCAAGTGGGTGAAGTAGGGAAAGTAAAACATAATACACCTACTTCAGCAGAGAAGAACCTAAAAAAGAAAGTGTTATGGGGTGCTCTCTCTAATGAGGCTACTGCGGACACTTCCACTTGCTGTAAAGTTGTTAGAAAAGTAAGCCCCGGGGGAACAGTGAACGCTGGTCAACCGACACACACTCCCAAGTCGTGTAACACTCTCCTGTTGTATTTACTGTTCAATACACTATTTATCTGCAACCACATGTTTTGTTATTTCTTAATCATTACTTGGTCACAACAGAAAGCAATTACAATATACCAAATGCGGAAATGATGGCAAGATATGCCTCTCCATGGTCAATACTCTGCCCGTTCAAAAGACGCTGATATAGAAAGAAAATCGAACCCATCATTGGTTTCTTAATGCAGGGTTAAAACGGGAAAGCAACGGTTTTATTCTTGCTGCACATGAGCAATGTTTGCTAACTAGAAATTACCAAGCTCACATAATGACAAATTGTGTTCGTTGAAAATGCAAATTTTGTGATAAATATCCAGAAACAATAGACCATCTTTTATCAGGTTGCGCAGTAGTTGCACCCACTGTATATAAAACACGCCATGATAGATTGGGCCAATATTTGCATTGGAAAATCTGTAACTTGTACGAAAAGGAAACCGCAAGAAATTGGTATGAACAACCCCATACTCGTTTATAGACATGGAAACTTTACAATACACATAAAATAATTAAAGATAATCGCTCAGACATCGTGAGCAGAGATCCCCAAAACAGAACATGCCTTCGTATTGACATGACAGTCCATGAAATGTACCTTTGAAGATCTTCAAAAACATATCAAAGTTCAAGGACTATGAAATCGAAATATCAAAAATCTGGCACGCGAAGATATGAAAAATTATAGTTAAAATTTGTGTCCTTGTTTTCATTGGAAATGTTTCAGATAGACTGATTGAAAGGATCTCTGGTAGTCCAAGCCTTAAATAAATGAAAAAAAATCTTACTTACAAATTCAGCTCACACTTTACGTAAAATACATGTGATATTTTTCTTGTTTTTGAAAAAAAATGATTAGTGGAAAAATTCATGATGATATTTCTGGATTTCGGTCCCCGAAAAGAAATGAGTATTCACCAAAAATTAAAGGACATAATAATAATAATAATAATAATAATAATAATAATAATAATAATAATAATAATAATAACCAGAAACAATTGACCATATTGATGTACAGAAATCTGCACTTCATTATCCGAACATTTAAGGGCAGGAAACTGCAAGAAATCTCTATGAGCACCGCCAAGACCCGTTCACAGTTAAACGATATGTAGGAATTTTATTGGACTTTATAATACACACTATGCGAACTAGAAAAGCTAATCTCCGAGACATATTGATCAAAGACCATAAAAAGAAAATGTGCATTCTTATTAGAACGATAGTTTCTGCATACTTTAATTTATCTTTGAAGGTCTTCAAAAACTATAAACTACAATGTTCTTCATGTGAAAATCTAAATCATTGCGACACCTCATTGAAGTGATTCCTGTTAGCCAATATCGTAGAGAAATACAAAGATTGTCTTAAAAAATACGGCTCACACTTTACGAAAGGCTTCGGCAATGTAAAATGTGTTTGCTTCTAGTTGGTTTTCTCTTTCTTTTTATTAAAGTGACATATTGCCTTTTTTGACCTTAGGTATCTTGTTGGGACCTGGAAGAAAATTATTATACAACGGAAATCGAAGGAGACAAGAGCAACAATAGCAGCAACAACAACAACAACCATTATTATTATTATTATTATTATTATTATTATTATTATTATTATTGTTACATTGCAAATAACAGTATACTGAAATATGTGTTGTCATTCAGTCGGCTGAGAAATTGCAAATTCTCTCATTAACTCGATCATGGCAATTACTACTGTATGCAATAATATTACCTAATTAATATTGCACTATATTCTTTTGTTTCTTTTTATGACAAAATTAAACTTTATTCCAAAATAAAAACAGCTTCACAAAACCTACAACATAAACCAAACATATAACCGCCTCTGGTTTTGTGCATATACTACATAAACCACAGATAACACCGCCTGTGCTTTTGTGCATAAACATGTTTGTGAGGACATGCTATGTCCTCACAATCATGTATATGCACAAAAGCTGAGAATAATCTAGCATGTATTCAACTATAAACGCAGAATAATATGTATCGCATTCTTATTGCTTCGAAGCCCCCAAGAAATTTAAATTTTGGCACTAAATGGCCCAGGGAGTATTGGTATGTCGTTAAATACAGATACCAATCAACATTTTAGACAAATACGACGGTTGTTTGGATTGGTTTCATTTAGGTTTATTTTACTTTATATTATCGATAAAAATGCTTATAGGTACATTCAGTATATTGTACCTCTTATTAAGCATAATGTTCTTCAGGCTCTCCAAATAAAATTATTTAACCGGGGTTACATTTGTATTAAGTCAAGAAATGCTATATCTCTGTTTCAACCTAATCCAGGTAGCAAAGTATAAGACAAAACAATGCTATTGTCCCACGACACTTACTACTTCTGTGTAGTTATTGAATCCCTTTTATACCCATATCTCGATAGATTCCTCTCACTATATATTCTGTACTATTCTAATATATTTCCCATATAAACCATTATTATATAACAGTTAAAATAGTCCTTTCCGTTGTACCTAATCACCTACTTTGGCATATTCTATAAAACATAGGTATCCGTTCATCTGCATATATATTGCGCTTCCTGATATCATTCTAAGCATATTTTTGTCAGAAGAAAGTAAGCCTCAAAAGAATGAATATCACAAAGCTACAAAAACAGAAACAAACAAACATGTGAATAATGTACATTGCATTACTACAGGAATGATAATATTTGAAAACTGCACGATATTAAATTTAAGAAAATTTTTTAAACCAGATTCGGCGATACAAATACGATGGTGGTTTGGATTAGAAAACTTTCCACATTATATGCAGAAGTTAGATGTGCATGTTAGATGTGTATGCATAATACCGGAGACGTTTGGAGAATAAGAATAAAAATCCATGCCAGAATTTGTACAAGAAGATGCAAATCAGGAATATTCCAAGTTCCAGGAAAATAATAATATTTTACGACGTTGTCAAAAGATAAATAAAAAGAAAAAACAAAACAAAAGCAAATCATTCAAACGATAAAAATAGCAAAAGCATGGTTTAATAGACAAGAAAAATAATAAACGGTGTAAAACCTAGCAAAATAAAAACACTGAAGCAAAAAAATATATATCGATGTTAATGCATCTATATAAACGAGAAAACCAGATCAAAACGGAGATTCTCCAGTCGGGGGAAACAACGTGCATATATATGATACGTACCATTTATTTTAAGCGAGGGAAAACGATTATCTATCACAACAACTAAAATCACTGAAAGAAAATAAGATCCAAAATATATTAAAATTTTATTGAAAATATACATGGGAAACTAAAAAAGATGAAAAGTATGTCGCATAAAATTAAAATGGAATAATCAAACCTATTTCTCAACTTTACCGAATGAAATGACAACAACCTATTAGTCCAGGACTAGATAAACAAAAGTAGAAAGCTGAAACAAATGTGAAATCAACGTATACAATGCTACCACTATAAGTAATGTGCCATTGGATTCTTAAAACAAAGAAAAAAGTAATAAATTCAGGGATAACTTGACATGCGAAGAATAGATTAATTTATTTTAAAGATTATTTAGAAAAAAATAAAATCATTAAGCTCTGAATGTCTACTGTTACATTAATAAATACCGATGCCAAGAGTAGAATAGAAACGATACATAAAAAATGAAAATGGTACAAGCCCATATATATATATATATATATATATATATATATATATATATATATATATACAGTATTTACATTATTCGGACTATTGTCCTCATCTTTGTCGCCATATTTGTCACAACGTTTCGGCCGTTGTACGCTCCGGCCTTCTTCAGGTGGTTGGAATTTCGAACCGAACCCTTTATTTCGATCACTGGGGTAGACTGTTCTAGTTCCACGAGCCATGTTTGATGGATGTCAGTTATCAGTTATCTCCTGGTAATTTTTCCCTCTGAAAGTTCTCCACTGCCTGAACCGGGTATTGAACTCACACTCTTTTTGGGTCTGTTACTGGATCTAACCAACGCCTTTATCCACCGTGCCATGTGTCCTCAGGAGATAACTGATAACTGACATCCATCAAACATGGCTCGTGGAACTAGAACAGTCTACCCCAGTGATCGAAATAAAGGGTTCGGTTCGAAATTCCAACCACCTGAAGAAGGCCGGAGCGTACAACGGCCGAAACGTTGTGACAAATATGGCGACAAAGATGAGGACAATAGTCCGAATAATGTAAATACTGTACATAATACCTCATCTCAGAAATATAGACATATATATATATATATATATATATATATATATATATATATATATATATATATATATATATATATATATATATATATAAAGCATTATCCTCAACAGATTTTTTAAATATATTACGTAGTAATTGTTCAGTAAAATGTTAGTTATAAAACAATATATTGTTTCTGATATATAAACACTATGTTCCATTGGATTAATTACATTATGTTGTAGAAAAAATCATAAAAACTTAAAAAAATAAAAACACGTCAACGTATCATATACGATATATTAGTCTCAATATATTTTTCTTTTAATTAACTGTAACTGAACAAATATTTATTCATAAAAGAATTTATAATGTTTACATAATATATCATTCGTGGCTTGATGAAAAGATCATATTATTAACCTAGAATAAATTATAGTTTGGTGGGTATAATTCAGCAGTCTTCCGTCACCAACTTGTTTAGGAAGACCTACAGGCCGAACACATGCAAAAGGAACAGACCCAGAGTCAACTCCAGTTTTCCGTTTTCAGCATCCTAATCCACAACTGGGGTACATGGTTTGACATTGTCTGCAACACACAATTAACCAAACCATATACAAAAAAAAGAAATAAACTATTAAACTGATTCATCTTTTCAGCCCAACGTTTACAGTCCTTCGGTGAAAAGTTAGTGATATCTAGTGCCTAGTTGATAGGCAATGTCTTTATTTTGGTTAACATAGGCAATTTTTTTCTATATTTCAGGAAAGGTAAAATAAAAATTACGTAGAAATCTGTTCTGGGGTGAGGATCTGGTACCGCCTTGTATTGAATATTGATGATATGTACCTGTTTTCCTTACCTGTTACAACAGTCAATTTTAATCAGACTTAAGACTCAGGATCATTAAGGACTCATGATAGGTTACTTCACAGTCGATGGTAAACACTAATGTCTTCCAATATTTATTCCCCGAACAGACATTAATTAAAAACATGAGATATCAAATGTCCCAATAGTTGTGCAGAAAAGGATTTTTTATTTCTCTGGCGCCTACTTTAAAGTTCCGTTCAAAAGCTGCGAATGCAAGCGAATCTGTGTTCACTTTGATCAAGCATATATCTGAACAAAACTAAGTATGGACTTGATATTTACACAGCATCAATATATAGTAGTGTGGCCTAAAATTACTTTTACACACAATTAACAAACGTATTTTTGGGGTGGCGGTGTAGAAAATATGACAATACTATTCTCCTTATGAACAAAACGCAATATCTTCTCATAATAGTGATGATTATTTTGATGACAAATGATTATGTAATAATTTTATTCTTCGTAAAATAAACCAAATTTAAAAGAAATAAATTGTAATTCAAAAATATATAATAATACTACTGAAATAAGTTTCTTTTCAAAGTTATTGTATCCATGTCCAACATTGTTTAACCTTTACGGCGAGTAAAGAAACTAAATAACAGACAAGAAATTATTACACAGTGATCATGGTAGAAACAGAAAGAAAACATCAGGAAACCTTACACAAGGTTGTAAAAGGAAGCGATAAAAAAAGAATGGTCATCAATAGTAATATGAGAGAATGTGTGGTTGGATGAAAGAGGAACAAGATGGGAGCTCGAATTGAAGATGTGAAAATAAAGCATGTACAAAAATTTAAATATCTGGGAAATGTTTTAAGAAATGTGACACGGAAATGCGCAGGTGGGTTTGAATTGAGGATGACGCCTTCCAAATATAAAAGAAAATGTTTTAAAAAATCAACAACAAATAATTGTCCTTTGAAAAAAAGAAAAAGTAATGAAATGATATGAAATAATAAGCCAATATGACTGTGAGTACACAACAGAAGGTTCAGAATACCATGGACGGTTAACATTAGCAATGAGACAGTGTTTAAAAAAAACAAACAAAAAGAACACTGATAATTAGACACAAAGAAACATTTGTAAATTCTGCGGCGAAAAATGAGGAAATATACCTTGGGTAAGTTCATATGAACAGTTCATGTTCAACAGGGGTCGGCAAAATTATGTTTTAAATCATTCAGTGTGACAGAGGAATACGCATTCTGAAACAAATCTACGTTATACCTGTTCTATAATATATTTATACTTTAGTATATATTAAAATTGAAACAGCTAAATATCTTCTTTACATTGTAGTAGTTATTAGTTCTGGATACATGGTGCCATTTGCAGTTGCCTGCCATTTACGCGCGACGTATGTTGCCGACACTAGATATCGAAGATAAAAACAGAGAAAGGCAAATCGCGAGCAACGAAATTGATTAAGTTGTGTCGACGGAGGGATGGGGAGAGAACAGGATTGAGAATGATAGCATAACTACAATGGCTGCTGAGAATTAGAAAGGATATGGAATTTGTGGAGAGTCGTGAAGCAGGACATTCTAAAGAGACACTGCATATTGATGGAAAAAGTATATGGAAAACATAGGGACTCTGCTCATAAATACACACACACACATGTATACGGTGGTCCTGGGAATTCGAACCTAGTGGGCCAGAATTCTCCATGCCACTTGCATAGTAGCGAACGAGCAACATTCCTTCCGTATTCCATCGGTGAGAAAAACTTCCACTGTAACAGCTTATTCCCGCGAACAACTCTGGGGGACCGACTCTCAAAGTGATGTTTCCCCGATCACTATAAACATAACCTATTCAAGTGTAGGATTAACCGTTACTGGTCCACATCTATCCGGAAAAACAGCCTCCCAACATAACCCTCTAGCACGAGTGGTCACCAGGCCTTCTAAAGAGTGAATATATATATATATATATATATATATATATATATATATATATATATATATATATATATATATATATATATATATATATATATTCACATGAAAAAGGTCGTAGCGTAAAATGACCGAAACATTGTAAATATGGCAATGAAGATAAGAATAACAATCTGAGAAATGTAAAAAGTGAAAGTAATCATAATACATCATGTTAAATATATAGAGAGTAATATATATATATATATATATGTGTGTGTGTGTGTGTGTGTGTGTGTGTGTGTGTGTGTGTGTGTGTGTGTGTTGGGTGTGTGTAATGCATGTATATATATATACTAATATATATATATATACATACGAATATATATATATATATATATATATAT
Organism: Acanthosepion esculentum; assembly: GCA_964036315.1. Taxonomy (NCBI): domain Eukaryota; kingdom Metazoa; phylum Mollusca; class Cephalopoda; order Sepiida; family Sepiidae; genus Acanthosepion; species Acanthosepion esculentum. The sequence continues at coordinate 133,960,996 of OZ038475.1, read as the reverse complement.
ATATATATATATATATATATATATATATATATACATATATAATAATATCACACACACACACACACACATACACTCATGAGCCATCATCAGAGTTATTATATGGACATTACAAAAGAGATGTCCACCGTGAAAGATGAAACCCTGTTATGTTTACACAGAAGTTTGCTATGTGAGGATTACGGCCGTGGAACTGAAGATGCAGGTCGTGAATTGATAATGCGTTCCAATGCCGTCGCACATGACTAACAATGATATTGTAATCTACGAAAACACGTATTTAAATGAATTGTAATATATTGTGACTGGATTGCAATGTAATGTTTCGTTTGTGTGTTGCTTTTTTTTCGAGAAACTTTAGTTTCTATACGATCATGATCAATCATAATACACATTCGTTTTCTGATATATTTGACACTGTAACTTTGAATATTTATCAGCTGTTCTAATACACTATATATATATATATATATATATATATATATATATATATGTGTGTGTGTTCAGTTTTCTTCCCTCCTATCCCTAAATCTGTTATAACTGATCCATACACTGAGGTTGGAAGATTAAAGAACTGAGGAGGAGCTAACTCCGACAACCTCAGTGTATGGATCAGTTATAACAGATTTTGGGATAGGAGGGAAGGAAACCAAACTTCTATGTATATATATATATATATATATATATATATGAGTTCTCTCAGTCACTGTGTGTTTATCTAAAAATAAATACGCTTAAACTCACATTCATCCCACCAGCTTAGTGGTATATTCCCCGATTGACGCCAAATCGGTTGGGTTTCGATCCTAGCTAGAGGCAACCGGACGTCGAGTCACACTGATGAGCTGTGATATAGCGAAACATCTATCTTGGGTGACTATATATATATATATATATATATATATATATATATATATATATATATATATATATATATATATATATATGTGTGTGTGTGTGTGTGTGTGTGTGTGTGTGTGTGTGTGTGTGTGTGTATGTGTGTTATATATTTATGTATATATAGAGAGAGATTCTATGAGTTTGTGGCAAGACACATGGGCTCGTAGATGAATACCCTAGAATTGTGTATGCGCGTTTGTAGGTACGATTGTGTTTGTATGTATAACTTTTTAAATAGTATAAATCCAAATATATAAGCATCTGCTTGTCATTAATCAGCCAACAACGTGATACAAATCCAGCCACCTTAATACTCGTAAACATAAAGCCAGAAACGCATATCCCTCGGCAAAGTACGATTGATTCGAATATTTCTCGTTGGCTTTGAACACATTAGCACCATTTATAAAAGCACAATGATGATCATTGATGAACCTGACAAATTAGCTCCAGGCAAAATACAACAGACACTCGTGCCCCTCTTATTTCGTGATAAAAACTGATAATAGAAAAGCCAATGACTGGAGGCCATTTTCAGATTCATCTCAAATTATCTGGCATTCCATTAAAATTAACGACATTGGTTTCTCAACATCTTCATTGCTGCTTGCTATAAGTTAACAGACACATTTAGTTAAATAGTCGGCTAATCTATTCCATTGTAACTTTTTCAGGACACCTCTACTGCCGATATGTACGTATTCGTACTCTTAATTTAATAGAAATACAAGGCCTAATAGAGAACCAAACTATATATATATATATATATATATATATATATATATATATATATATATATATATATATATATATATATATATATATTATTATTATTATTATTATTAAATATAACAAACAATAAATGTCTATTATGTCTGTTCAGGTGCCGTTCTAAATTTCGAATATTTGCTTTAATTTCTGGTGAAAATAACGGCAAAACCTTTCCAACATTTGGATATTACATTGTTTAGATATTGGTTCTGCTGTAATACTTGTGTCTATTGCGTGGTATAACGACAAAGAATCGCATCTTGAAATTATCGCCTGCGCATTCTATTACGTGACTGTTGTCGTCGTATCCTAATTTTCTATGTCAAAATAATAAAATATCATCTGAGACGATCGATATATTTGTTTCATGTCTGTATAACCACTCTGAGGATGGCGCATGTGAGTCAAAGATTAGGACCAACTTAATAAAAAAAATCCATAATCAGTGTTGAATCAGAAAAGGAATCAGTCGTATAAAAAGTGATCAATATATAAATTTTTCGGCTTTTAAATTTAAAAGTCATGAGATCAGTTGAATCTAGTAATCAGTGGATTCCATTGATCTTATGATTTTGAAAGTATATATATATATATATATATATATATATATATATATATATATATATATATATATATATATATATATATATATTATGCAGTCGTACATTAGAACATAAACACACACACTACAAGACTGTACAACTTGTTTCAACGTTAACATTTTTTCTAACGTTTCATCAGGTTGGATATCACCCTTTTACAATTTGTCACACACACACACATACATACATACATACATACATATATATATATATATATATATATATATATATATATATATATATATATATATATATATATATATACATCCATACAACAATATAATCAAGGAGGATGCAGTCTGTTTGTGTGTATGTGTGTGTGTATGTATAGACAGTGGGTATAAGAATATACAGCACATTGTGACGGCTACTTCTTTAGCACCCTCTCTATACAGTGGTTGACTTAAGTAGGTCGCGAGGTGGAATTGGAGAAAATCAACCAAGTATAATTTATATTGTTTAGTGCTAATTTTGATCGTTATTTAAGTTCCCAACCTGGTGTTGCGAGAGTCCTATGGACCTGAAGCACTACTGCCAACTAATCATGAACTGAGACTAAGTATTAGCTTTTATGATTATTTTCCTTTTTCTCTTTATATTTGTAACATAGTTTCAGACATTTTATGTGTCTACTACTAACAGATTCTAGAGGTTTAGTCTGTTGGAATTAAATCCTCGCCCGGAAACTAGCAACAGGTATAACAGATGTCACCTGACCGTCTTCATAAACGTTATATGTGGCCAGTTAGAAAGTATAAAACAAGATCTGAGAAAGATAAATATTAATATTTTAGGCGTATTGAAAAGTTTGGGAAAACATGACGACATTCACGTGCGATAACTCAGGATTATATATGCAGGCAGTGTAAAATATGAAAGTGGATCAGGATTGATAGTAGATCAAGTCAGGAAAAATGCATACTGGGGTACTGCAAAATATCTGAAAATATTCATGTTAAACTGAAAGGGAAAAATTTAAATATAGACTTCATAGTTGTTTATGCCCCGATGGTACAAAGTACAGAAGAAATTGAAATGTTTCCTACTAGGCTAGACATCGTAAAGTCTCAAAATCACTTACAAGTAATTACAATTGTCATAGAAGATTTCAATGTCCAAGTAGGCAAATGAAGAGGTGGTGAACATATTGGCAAATTCTGACTATAGACTCGTAATGAAAGTGAAGAATCATGGGTCTAATGGTGTATAGCAAATGATCAAATAGCAGCCAAAACCTTGTATAAGAAACACCTAAGATGTAAATGGACGTGGAGACACCAATGAAGAGGGAAAAAAAGAACAGAAATGCAAACCGACTACATAAGTGTCAATAAGAGATTCGAGAATGCAGTTCTACTCTGCAACAAATATCCAAGTGCAACCACATGAAACGACATTCTTCTAGTAAGCTTAGAGTGAAACCAGGGGATTAAAGAGGGCCTACTTATCACCCAAATAGCAATACGACGGACACTTGAATAAATCTAAAAGGAAAATATATGGGCAGTTTGATAAGCTGATGCGATGGACAAAGTGAAAACTGAAACTCGAAGTGGGACACGATAAGTGAAGGGTTAGTAACTATGCTGATTTCCATACCCTTTCAAATTATATGATCAATAATTTGTCTTCTGTAGAAAATAAGGGTAAAAAGAGCATTGACGCGACACGGCGAGAGGAAACAGGACAACACCAAACTTGAGTGGAAAAAAGAAAGGCTTCATATCAGAAAGAGGAAGATAAAAAAAGGAAGACAGAAAAATTGGGTTTAAAAATCGTTTCAAAAACAGTGATTTGTACGAGGACTTATCTGGTGGCAGTAAATTTCGTTCGGTTAACAGTTCTCATTTTTGTTGCAATGTCGGAATATATTCGTCTTCAGGTTAAAGAGGGATTGAGTTTTCGGATGCTTTGCTGCAACTGTCGCGAAAACCTACGTTGTATTCTTGACCGCTGTATGTTAGGACACCACGTAGCTGCTGGTTGATTTTTACGGAGCTAAATTTATCTGTGTTGCCTCGTCAGTGGCACAGGAAAAAAGGCCGTGATAGGCTGCTTTCAGCCCAACCCAGGGTCCGGTAATAACGACCCCTAAAATGGGAGGGAATTCATTTATCTGTATTGTTGAGTCTTGACTCAATGTTGAATCTCGCCTATTGCATGGAATAATAATGCAACACAAAATGTACTTAGAACAAGAATGTATTATAACAAGAAAGTGTACACAATAAGTACATATAGTATTTCTGTATATTTCGGGGAAGACGTTCCTGGAGAATGTGTTGACTAGTCGCAGTCGATCAGATTCTCTAGTTGGATCTCGTGATTCCTTCTCTTCCTTCTCTCTCCGGTATCAACCATTATTTATATAGTTGGTAGTCACCTATGCAGATTAGGTGGATCCCACCACAACATGTATAATATTTTCAATATAACATAAGCAATCGAGATCATCTAAAAATAAAATAGACAAAGAAAAAAATGAAATTCTCCACGTGATTAAAAGGAGACAAAACAATGCAAAGACTTTAGATAGAATATAGCAGACTGGGAAAATAAATCATCAATAAATGCAGACAGGCTAAAGAAATATGGCTCAATGAAGAATGTGCACAAATAAAAAGAAGTATCACATCTAAAACAGATATACATGAAAAATAAGACAACTAGCAGGACAAAAGACATGCTCATCAACAGGATACGTAAACTCCCGAGAAGGATCGCTGATAGTAGAGAAAGAAAAAAATTGATATGGAATGAATATTTTGAAGAACACTTTTACGAGGAAAGAGATTAACCAGAAATACACAGAAATGTCGACGGACCGGAAATATTAAAATCTGAAGTAGAATATGAGCTGGTCAAATTGAACGGGAAAAAAGGAACAGGATCAGACGGAATAGAAATAAAGAGGATAACAACCATATATGATTTCGGGATTGACAAGATTACAAACATAATAAATGAATCATACAGCAGCGGTTATACACCGGAAGACCTAAGAAGACCTATTTTCAGAACACTGCCTAAGAATCCAGGTGCAAGCTAATGTGAACTCCATCGGAAAATCAGCTTAGTGAGATATCTGACAAAACTTATCATCCGAATTCCGCTGAATAGTATGCGCTGCAGGATCAGTATTAAACAAGGAACGAAATAATATGCTCAGAATCCAGAGAGAGCAATAAACTGAAAAAGGATGTGTAACTGTGTTTTATAGATTTTGCAAAGGCGTTAGATAAAGTACGCTACAAATGTTAAATAATAGTTTCAGATTATTTTTTAGCTGCAGTTTATTTGGCTCAGACCTTCTGAGGCTGACTTTGCCATCAGCAGATAGACAAAACGAAGGAAGTTGTTTTTGATTGGCTGATCCGAACGTTGAAAAGTTATGGATAGAAAGCCTTAAAGGGGTGCGAATCTTTTACTCGTCGATGAATGCAGACTGTTAATTTCGTGTCGCGGGGAACTTGTTCCCTAGTTGTGTGACAGAGTGACCCGATGACGTGTTAATAAAATAGACACGGTGGCACGATGACGTGTTAATAAAATAGATAATTTTAAATTTCCCTTCTGTTGAAGTTCTCAGTTTACCTGCGAATCCAAATACATTTAGACACAGAAGATGACGGTCGAGATAGAAGAATGCATCTTTGTTAAGGAATCGACCCCGTCAACCAAAAGTCCTCCCCAGAAGAGAGAGAGAGAGTATACAACAACAAAGAAACCCTGTTTGAACTGCTTAGCGTCCTTAATATATTTTCGTTAAAATTCTGTGATAATTCATCTTAAATGATCTTTCGAGTTTTTCATCAATTACATAAATTTATTATTTAAAAATAATAAACATAATTTTGTATCAGACAGTTAATTACTATATGTGATACACGCTTGGGCGATAATATATCTTTCGATAAATGAGAGACGAGGCACATTTTTCCCGCACTAGGTTGCCACACCTTTCTGTGGTAGACTGGTTGCAAAGTATTCAACCCATAGCTGAGAGGAAGAAGAGGTGGATTCATACCTTTCGCAAGGTTATTTGTGCGTATGAATATCTGAAGAAATCGACAGGAATTCGAACTCTGCCCCGAACCGATATCCATTACGTCACAACGTATATCGAATTTCTGTATACGCAGTAATAATAACGGTAACATCAACCACGCAGGAAACATTCAGAATAAATTGATTAAGTAGTAATTGACATTTATAAACGTTGAAATTTTATAGTTGTTAATTTATAAAATATTTTTCTTAAAACAGTTTTTTTCTAAAAATTCGACTTCTGAAATCAATTATGTTTTATAGCTGGTTTTGATATTGATGTTAGTTTCATTGACTTATTTTGTGTTTAGTAGAGGTACAAGAAAATAGCTATATTATTTTTCTATTCTACTTATATGTGATATCTATCTTTGCCCTACTACTGTTAAAATATGCAAATGAAGTGTATTTCTTATTAAAAAAAACAATTCATTTGGGTCTTTCTTGAGCGAATCGAGAGTATCTGATAGAGTATAATTTCATTAAGATGAACTTATTTCAAAATATATTTGATCATTGATCTGAGGAGACATTGTATATATATATTCTAAATTACTATTACTTCTATGTGAATCTCACCAACTTAGAAGGTTATTTCAGAACATGATTCATGTTCTCTTGTAAACGATGTGTTTTTTTTGTTTAATTTTAAGATGCTTGGGAACGTTTCTCTAGCAGAACCAATGTTCTAAATTATTTCTTTTAAAACCTATTTCCTATGATCAAGACAACCGTTCAACCTCTCTCTCACAGACGGGTTCACTGTCTCTCACTGTTCTATCACTAATACCATTTGGGATCACGTAAGGTATATTTCAATGTTCTCAGATTATTTCTCATCTGTGTCTAAAATGTTCAACGGATATTCCAATACCATGAATAAACATATTGAGACTCATTTTCTTCTTCTCGTACACCTCATATTTCTTATATTATTTTATTTATATATTATTGATTGATATATAATTTGATTGATATATAATTTGGTATATATTTTATTTTATAGATAATTTATTGATTGATATATATTTTGATTAATATATTATTTTATAGATACATTATTGATTGATGTAATATTTGGCAGATATATCATTGATTGGTATATATTTTCATTGCTATAATACTGATTGATATATAATTTGACTGATATATACTTTTATATATATATTATTTGATTGATATATTATCGATTGATATATTATTTGACAGATATTTTGAAAGCCGTTGGTTTTCATGGTGTTTCCACCTGATATTTATGTTTTTTTAATAAATACAGTTTCTGATTTAGTTCAAAGGAATCAGTGAATTCAGAGACTGAAGAACTTTTTTTCTTATTCAAAACTGAAATAAATCTAAAGCTTTATATGGTCTTCATACATTCTATTAATAACAGCAAATATTGCATGCAATAATGCTTCTATGCCTGTATTTGCGTGTATATGGCCTTATAACCTTCTATAAATTGGAGTAAAAACATTTTAACTAATGACAAGTATAGAAAAGTCAAACCATTTCTGTTTATCTATCATTCGTAAGAAGATACGTGATATATGTCGTAAATATAACTATATTGTATGAATTTTATGAATTCGACCATTTATTATTATGTTTGATTTGGTCAGGTTTCATTCATTTTTCAAGGTATTAAGATTAGAAAGATTTATGCATGTCTTGCTATCTAGATTGAGAAATATAATAATATTTCATCTAGCATTCTATATCTTGTAAGCTCATTTGTAGGGGTGGGGATCTTATAAAATCGAAAAAGTTAATAGTATTACATCTACTCCACCCTAATGTAAACAAACGGTCAGGCGTGAAGAATGAGATTTGCTGTTGTTCTACGACTAAAATTTGCCATATATTTTATAGAAAGGCATCTTTAAATTCAAACAGTGTTACATGAATTGGTGTCACGAGTGCAAATATTGTTGAAATTAAATTATTTATTGAATATTTGTCTATTTAAAAGTTGGTCGGTTTCGCTCTAAAGAAAGATAAGTGTATAATATGACCGCAAAGAAGTCGTGGTAAAGAAGCATCAAAAATATTATTAAAAAGAAGAAAATTTAAAAAATAGTCTACGTACTTCTAATGAATACGATTCAAAATGGAACTCCTGCAAATAAGATTCACTAATCCAAAAATAAAAATGAATTGAAGAATATTATGACAATGAAAATCAAAGAAATATACATGTTGAAGAACACAAGAATGGGAGCAGTTCAAAAATGTGAAGACACTGCTTGTGTAAGATAGCAAAATGAAAAAAATCATAATGTATAATGAAAGTAAAACAAACAGAAAGTAAATTAGTGGATTAATAAACGTGGTGAAAACATGCAAGTATAGTGCTAACAGTGAAAATATCTTCTATTTGACAGCTGTTTCCCGCTTTAAAAGTTCTTAGAAATTCAATGTCATATGCTATTCTTTTAAAGAAGTTATTTTCTGCTTCAAGGAAAATGAGTACAAACAAGATATTTTAGATAAGTTCTACTTATCTATACTTGTCGCATGAGAGAGATTATGACTAAAGTATGAAATGATAAAGGAAGATTAATAATTTAATGTTGAATACGGGATAAAAAGTACGACACATATTGAAATAAACAAAACGATAAGAATTTAAATAGTTATCAAATTAATTACGAACCACCAATATCAAGAAAGTACAGCAATTTACATATCAGTAATTGCTTTAACACATAACGCAAAATGCAACACCGAAATCCGAAGGTGTATAGGGAAAGTGAAAGATGACTTCCAAAAGCAAATGTAAGTATTAACGAACACAAATATTTCGTTTGAAATATAAAATAGAGTATGGAAACGTTATGCAGTATTTTTATTTCTATACTAGCTGCATGGTCCGGGGTTGCCCGTGCTTGATTAAAAAATCGTACGACTCATACAGCAATCGCTATCACTTGACTTTAAATTTTTTTTGCCCTTCCTTGCCTTTAAATGAGTGCCCTTTGCCGTGCTGATGTTGCTACATGCCTTACTTCTTGCCTGTCTCACACTGCGAATTTTTTCTAAGCTCTATACTAAACATTAAATCTGTTACGAAAAACTAACTAAACAAAATGAACACAAAACGATCAGCTTTAAAAAAGTACTCGTAACTGGAAAAACGGAATGAAAAAAAAATGTTAACAACAAATACTTTTTCACACCCAACCCATTTCTGCGGAATCAGAATCAACGTTGAGTTTAAGCAAGCGAATGAGCCAATTGGAGTAAAGTGTCATGCAGAATTAAATTTTTCCCACTTGGGACGAAAGAAGCGATCGATTTTTTGCATGCTAGGTAACATTCGTGTCAGTCAGCTGTTGGCTCTCACGCTGACCAATAGAATCTTCCTGCATATTCCTGGCAGCCAGCTATAGGCTCTCATTCTGGCCAGTAGAAAATTGCCGCAAGCTACATGAAAACTGCCGTAGAAGCTGGAAAAATCGATTATTTCCGCTATCGATGGGATTCGGGAAATTTAAAGTCGGTCTTGGCATTCCCGCTATCTTGGAGCATGTGCATGTAAATCTTTGGTGCAAATCTGTAGAAAATTGAGGCCGTGCATTCGTTATACACACAAACACATCCTGCCTTTACAGGTAGAGATAAAAATTGATGAAAAATGAATCATAGATATGGGGCAAGAGAAATTATAGTTAGAGAAAAGGATGCTGAGAATAACAACGACTAAATGTTTCAGCAACGACATACATTTTGGGAGAATGGAATCAAAAAGTATATAAAACTATCCCAAGATATCTATGATCAAAGATACCAAGAAATCTCGGATCTAATTCAAGCCGCAGCAAAAATATCAGCGACACTAGCCATCAGCAGCGCAGCCACCTTCAGCCAACCAGCAGTCACGATGTTAAATTCAATTTGCCATAAAACAAATTCATTCTTTCTGTTTATCTCGAAAGCCATAACTGCTTACTTTCGTATGTGTTAATGTAAACAATCAATTTAATTTTTTTAATCTGTCATATTCTTTTTTCTTCAACCGTTCTTTTTATGGATACCCATATTTGGGAATACACAATTTTTTTATTTTAGTTTCGTGATATAGAAAATATGACGTTTTACTGGATTTGAATGAATGCGGTCCTTTGCTGGAATTGCCATCGTCTAAACCAATGTGCATTGACAGCTCATCTACGGAAAGTTTAACATTTACATATATATATATATATATATATATATATATATATATATATATATATATATATATATATATATATATATATATAGCATAATGAGAGGCCACGTATACTTTCTTGATATGTATATAATATCTGGATAAAATAAATGAAACAAAATTGGGTGTTTTTTTTATGAAAGTATTTATTTCTGTGTTTTTGTATATATTTATTTATTTAATATTTCAGACCACCTAGGTCTTTCCTCAGAAATCAAATGAGATACTGTGTTTGTGTGTTTGTTTACAGCGTTTGTTTACAGCGTTTGTCGTGAAGCGTGCATGTCACGTGATGTGCAATGCGACTTTGTTTGAATTTTTGGCGGAAGACTGATGATAGTGTTTTAAATGTTGTTTGAAAGGTTTTTCGACCGTAACTCAAGAAATATTTCTTAAAATATTTTTAACTGTTAAAATATTTATGTAGATTTAAAATATCCACGTGTTTGTTTACCCCTAGTTTATATGTGTCTAATTTTAGAATTCAGTATTTTTCTTTTTTTCTTCTTTGTATGTGTGTTGTACTTAAATTACTGTGTTTGTGCGTTTGTTTTTAGACTCGGACGACACACAAACACAGTAATTTAAGTACAACACAGTATCTCATTTGATTTCTGAGGAAAGACCTAGGTGGTCTGAAATATTAAATTAATAAATAAATATATACAAAAACACAGAAATAAATACTTTCATAAAAAAACACCCAATTTTGTTTCATTTATTTTATTCAGATATTATATATATATATATATATATATATATATATATATATATATATATATATATATATATATATATATATATATATACATATAGGTACCTCCACTTAATTTCTTTGGTACCTAAGGTGTATAATATATTTTAAAAAAAGAAAAGGCATTCTCGAAGATTCATTTTAGCTTTAATGGAAAATTAAAGAATGAAATTTTATATTTATATTAATTAAAATTTTCTGTTGTATTTCAGCTTGAAATTGTATAGATCGGAATGTCAGATATTTGCACGACAATTTAAAAATAATAAAAGCGGCTATTTTCTTAATTTTAAGAAATTTGTAAACAAAATAAAAGTCGGTTTTAAAAAAATAGTTTTTATTTTATTTTGTAAAAGTTATGTTTGTCTCACGTTATTTGAGTAAAATTTTTAAAAAGTAAAGTTAAATTGATATAATTTCAAATAAATAATACTTATAGCATAAAAAATAATATACAAACATTTTTTAACGATGGGTCCTGATTTTATCTTTATTGAAGTATCGATACGTTATCAGGTTGTGAGAGCTATCTTGGATGATCAGAATTGGCATAAATTTACGAAAATTAACTGAACGCATTTTTTTTAGTTTTTAACTAACTTGTAATTTTTGCATATTAGCATATTTCAGCAAACATTTATTATTTTATTGAATCTAGTTACGTTTCACAATGCTTGATAAATTTTGCGTTTTGTCCCTAGGTTCTTCGGTTTACTAACTTAAACAAAAAATGAATAATTTGAAATATGACTCAAACTAAAATAAATACATAAAACAATATATAGTGAAGTAGTTATTAAAAAAAAATAACATTAATTTTGAAATGTTAAAGATATAATTTGCAAAGATTTTAAAAAAGGACCCTATAAGGAAAGTGAAAATATTACAGTGCGTCAAACGAAACATTTACGAAAAAATTGACATGTACCACTCTCGATATTATTCAATATATTTTGAAATTCACGCGATAAATATGTTCTTTCATTTATTTAGGTTTCTCTAATTGACTTTTTAAAAATCATATGTCATTTTATATAATTTCATTTCCTTTCTTTTCGTTTTTGCAGAATTCATTGTTTTTTTTCTTTTTCCTTTTTTCATTTTTGACATCCTTTCCTTTGATTTTTTTATTTCATCTCACATTCACATTCTATTAAATTAAGCTTTTCTAACTTACATTAATATTTTGTTTATATAATGTCCCACGTGACATACTACTTAACTGTAAAAGTACTATAACATTTTATGAAATTGTCTTTATTTTCCTCTTCAAAATAATTGGATTATTTTTTAGTAGAATATTTGTAGAATTCTTTCTGGTGACATTTTTCTAGGTAATTCTTCAAAACATTTTGTATTTCTTCTGGAAATGTAATTATTTTAATACAGGTTATTTTGTATTACGTTTAGATTTTTTTGTCTCAAACATTTTTATTATTGTCTGCGTGGAAGACCTTTTATGATATCTTCAAAATATCATATTTTCGACCTTTATTTTTCCCAGCACTACAAATCTTAAAATAGATTTCCGTTTCAAATTGCATTTCATCAGCAAATATCTACTGTCTTCAAAATAGGTTTACTTCTTTAAAATTTCTTCATACATTCTTCGAAAAATCTCTACGATTTTTAAAGTTTCATTTCTTTATTATTTAATTCTCTAATAAAATTTATTTTTTCAACAATCAATTTTCCATTGTGCTGCCTTTTTCACTCTGTTTTTTTATTTATTCGTAAATATTTTTTTGCACATACATTTATTAACTATGTTCTAAGAATATTAGTTTTTTAAATCAGACTTCGTTTCCCGCTATTTTTTCTGATACTCCTAAGCATTCCTCAGAGAGAAGGAAAAGGTAACAGAAAGTTTCGTTACGCCTATCCTACTATTTCAAACGGGAAAAGTGACGGAGGAAGAGCTTCCCTTATTTGAATTTAACACATTCAGTCTAAATACATATTTGGCTTCTGCTTATCATGTTCGGTTCCAGTCCCACTAGCGAAATGACTTTGTGAATTTGTTCTGAAGAATGGTGCTGTTATTGCAGAGTTAAAAGGATGGCTCAACTGGGTAAAGACAGAAAGCGAGAAGGAAAGTTATATTGGTAATGACAGTAATATATATATATATATATATATATATATATATATATATATATATATATATGTGTGTGTGTGTGTGTGTGTGTGTGTGTGTGTGTGTGTGTGTGTGTGTGTGTGTGTGTGTGTGTGTGATTCACAGATAGTACTGTTTCGCTGTATCACAGCTCCTCAGTGCGGCTAGACATCCGAATGCCTCAAGCCAGGATTTAAACACAACTGAATAGGTGTCAGCCAGAGCTATCTTCATTCGGTAGAGTTACACAACTAAATCTAGCATATTGTTTTTATAGTTTATTTGCAATAAATTATTATGCATATATAATGTATTTTTACATAGTAAATAATAATATATTGATAGAAAGTAATATCCAATTAAAATAAAAATTCTGGGGCATCATCTGTTTCTCCTATCACTCTGTATCTTTTTTTTTCTGGCTTTCTTTCTTTCTGTCTTTCTTTCTTTCTTTCTTTCGTTCTTTCTTTCTTTCCCTCTCTCTCACTATATATATATATATATATATATATATATATATATATATATATATATATATATATATATATATATATATATATATATATATATATATATATACCGTACATATGAATATTAATAGGTGTATCCCACTCCACTTAAATACTTTGGACACTATTGTACGTGGGGGTAATATGCTATCTGAGTAGTCCACGACTGGCAATGGTTTAACTATATCTCGCGCTGGCGAGTATTGTATTTTGTTTGTTATAAAGATTAACATTTCATTATCAACCTCCGTTTTGATTATTCTTTATTCAGTAACATTTTCTAGGTTTTAACAATACATACATATATATATATATATATATATATATATATATATATATATATATCGTCGGTATCACCCCAACCAGTCAGTATACCTACTAGCACGCAAGTGATTACAGGATGTTGGGGAATTACAAATGACAAAGGCTTTTCAGATGACAAATTGTGCAGCCCGGTCTTTAGCATGTTTATCTAGAGCATGACAGAATCTTTCCGCAATTATCGTCAGTACGTCAGTGTTTGACCTGGAGAAAATTAAGCGGTATTGCTTGTCTGAGAAAAGGCCCTGTGATGAGAGATAGGGAACCAATTTAGCATTATTTAGGGCCTCTAGGAGTTTCGACAAAATAGGCAAAATTCTAATAGACCGCTAGTTCGACGTGTCAGATGGATCCCCAGAGTTTTTCAAAACTGAAGCAACGGTCGATGATTTCCATCCAGTAGGAAGGCAGCAGGCAGCGAGACATTTATTATACAGTATAGTGAAAACAGGAGCTATTTCGAGAGCACTTTTATTGATGACTATGAAAGAGGATAGCAGAAACAATATCACACAACAATGAATCTGTTCTGAGTGGGAAGTTCGGCATGGGTATTCCTGATGAGTCAAAGATAGAGTTTGAAAGGAAGTTACGGACAAATCATTCAGATTTATCAGCAGAGGATTATAACACCTCAAACCGATTGAGGAGGTGTTATAGAGATCTTACTATTATTTATTACCCTATTACAGAGTCGCTAGTCATCATGAGAACCAATGATTTAGTGGTTATGCCGTGTCTCGTTCTCTCAGCAAGCAGAGACTTAGCTTTTGTGAGGAATCCATTACATTTCTTACGAGGCTTACGATGATGCTTCACCGATCACTACAATCTTGAGCTCTTCAAGTCAAGAGTCAACCGATATCTTTCTCTGATATCCTAATAAATTGTGCCTTTAATTCGCTCATTCTCTATCACGAGTTATTAATGAGTCTTGTACAAATTGGTCATCTTGTAATAAAATAACAAATATAATTAACTAAAAGATATGATAAAATATAATAGATATAAACAAATATAATAAAAGAAAAGTTTGGCGTACATTTAAATGCTCATTTTAAAAGTTCTAACAGTCGAAGGCGAGATTTTGCCGAAATTAACTATTCATGAGGTCTATTTTATATGAAATCTTTTATAACTGGCTTCGATAAAACGATGTTTCACTTAATGTATATTTTCCAGGCAAAACAGCACACATATATCCAGATTCGACAACATATAGAAGTTACTAATTTCATTATTCGGTCGGGAAGATTGATTTCTTTCTCCTCGCTACTGAAAGCAAGGTACTAGGTTCATACAATTTACCCCGTTGCTACGTATTCGAAGCACGTCTGTCCTTTTGGCTTAGTCTATTGATAGCTACTTAATAATTGACATATCTAACAATGGTTGAGTATGACCTCGGGCATCTGTCTTCAGAATGTAGTCGCACGAATTAGCAATTGACTAGAGGTTAGTTTAGTTTTCTTTGCGCTTCTTTTCCTCATGTCAAATCTGTCAATTATGAAAGCCGATCCAGATTCGTTAAATAATTGTTTTCTCTGTTTTCATGCTGGCCATAAATGCTGCAGAACAATGCACGCTGGTGACTAAACGGAAGCGCTTTAAGCAATATTGGATGAGGTCTGAGAACTACATATCGTTCAGATTATAAGTATTAGTAATGAAACGACATGGTTTTTATCTGCGCCTTCTCTAGTGATTCTCTTCAAGTTATCACAGACATACCATGATGTTTACTTTCATCCTCAATAAATTCATAATTTTTATATGCTAAATAGATATTTTAAGAAATACTTTCAAGATTGGTAAACGTTTTATCATATATATATATATATATATATATATATATATATATATATATATATATATATATATATATATATTGTACGTATAGTGTAGGTGTTAATAAAACAGTCTTCGATGTAATACAACAGAGCTATTAAGTATATAATAATAAATATGCATATCCATCAACGATATCTTGCGAGTTATATGTCCACCGCTATCTTCAGGTGTTGTGTAATTGATATTAAGCGTTGTTTGTGGTTTTTAACTGTGATGAAACCTCGTTGTTTTTGGAATTTTGGGGTCCACAAATAATTTTTTAGATCACTGTCTATTTTCTTGTTTTAACTATTGATGTTATTTTCCCAATAGATTGTTGCCTTTTTATAAAACTTCATTCAGTTCTCTATAAAAGGTATATGGTAGATATCCACATGGATCCGGTTATGGTTACTCCTCTTATCTGCTTTGATAATAATGTAGTCAGATTTTGTGATCATAGAAACATATTTTAGCATTTTTCACTGTAGTACTTTTGCAGTTTTAGCGAATTTAATTTTACCGATAAGAGATCTTTATCAAAGTTCAATAATAGATCGTTGTATGGTGGTGTTTTTACGGACTTAAATCAATAAGACTCGGAATCATTTAAGTTGTTATAATCGTCCTTGTATTTAGAGAAGTTTTTCTACATCATACTTTTTATGACGCTTTCGATCTTAAATAAAAGTGTAAGATTATGCGATCATTTATCAGGAATGATGATGATTTTAGTGGACTAGTCCAAAATAATTGATTCCATACTTCGATAACGTATTGAAAAAAAATATATGAATAATGTAAGCCAATGGGGCAAAATATTAAAATTATTATAATACATGCACATATCATAGGCGACAGTGTTTCATACTGGACGTAATCATCCGACCACATGACAATATGATTTTGTCCTGCATGAAACATTCCGTCGCCTCAGAGTGTTGTCTTGAATGTTCACATTTATATATATATATATATATACAGATATATATATATATATATATTTATATATATAATATATATGTATATGTATATATCTATCTATCTATTTATCTATCTATCTATCTATCTATCTATATATATATATATATATATATATATATATATATATATATATATATATATATATATATATAGACGACGCTTACCACAACTTTGGCATGAAAATAGAGCCATGATCAAAGTAGAAACTAATTCACTGGGTCTTAAATGCTTAGCGAGTGCATAAATCGCAATCTCGTCTACAGTAAATCGGCGCCCTGGCTCATAGAATTATTCACCATTCCTGGCAGGTCTTCTAATATCATAATATGAAATGTATTAACAAAAAAGGTGATGTAAAGAAAGTGAAAAATCCACCAAATTGATTGGGTTGAGAAAAAATCCGAACACACAACTTCCCTGCCCAAATGTTGACACACAATCATAAGAAAATTAGACCGACGAAGTCCTGAATGACGAACGCGCCACATGTAAAAGTTTTCCATTTGGTAATAAAATTTTCCCGCAACTTTTTTATATATAAAAATATATATTGTTATCTCATATATATATATATATATATATATATATATATATATGTGTGTGTGTGTATGTGTGTGTTTGTAGGGGTGTTTGTGGGTGGGTGTGTTTGTGTGTATGTGCTTGTGTGTGTATGGCACGTACAATGTCATTTCTTCAGACGGGAAGGTGTTTTATTAAAAACCATCGTTTTGAAGTGGTGAAGATAACACTATTCATATAATAAATTATAACCGATACACATTTTAAGGTGTTTCCTTAATTTATCATTATATTGCTCTGTAACTTTCAATGAGTTCTTATTGCTTTCATGTAATCCTTGGAATTATACCTTATCCCTATATATATATATATATATATAAATATATAAATATATATATATATATATATATATATATATATATATATATATATATATATATATATATATATATATATGTATGTATATGTATACATATGTATATATATATATGTATATATAAAAATATATATATATGTATATATATATAAATATATATATATACACACAGATATATATATATTTATTTATATATATGTGTGTCTGTGTGTGTGTGTGTGTGTGTGTGTGTGTGTGTGTGTGTGTGCATGTGTATAAATATTTACAAACTTTTGAACTGTCTGCTTCCTGACGCCAAAAGAAGGTAATATCTCCACATAAACATCTGACCAAAAGGCCATCTTTTTACCTAAACAGCAACTCATTGTAAAAATGCAAAACATCCTCAGTCATTGAATGACGTCTACACTGTTTCGAATATTTTCCCAGCCCTCCATGACACGCAAATGAAAAATCTATTCATTATTAATGTTTGATGCATAAACCAATTTTTGGGGTAGGGCTCCACAGATAAAAAACTCAAAAGGATTGAGACTGTGGGAGCTTGCAGGCTATTGAATCGGTCCTCAGCCTACCTATCCATATTTCATATTTGATATCAGTAGGTGTATCGCCAAAAACCTGACTAAAATATACTGTACCGCCACATTGCATGAAACACATGCAACTTCGTATCAGATGGTGTACATAATCTTGCACGTCTAGAAGTCTGTTCGAAATAAATTCATTGTATACAGATCTTGCCAGACGGGCTGGGAGACCATATGGACCTACCAAGCAGTCACCTAAAATTCCATCCCACACATTAATCGCAAAATGCTGCTGGTGTTTGCCCTCTATTGTATCATGGGTATTCCGATCGGCCACAAATGTTGATTGTACAAATGTTTTATTCAATATCTTCTAAATGTTGTCTCATCCGTAAATAAGGCGGGAAAGACAAACAACGTATTTGCATTTTGTGCAATTAACCCTCGGCAAAAGTTCTCCACTAACGAGAGAAATACTCTGCACACGTGGCAAATGTCATGGATACAGGAGCTGCTCTTGAAGAACCCTCCATGCAGTATTATGTTATATAACATCCTACGTGCCACTTGACTTATGCTGATACCTAGATGGTCTCCTACAGCCCGTAGAATCTGCTCTTCGATTCGGTCCCTGCAAAGCGACGATTAACAGCAGCAAAGTTTTGAGGACTCGGCTGCCTTCAGTCTGTAAACGCTGTGTGATACAGCCGTTCCGCCTCGCGTCCATTACCATTTTCGCAGCCGTATGCAAGAACTATATCTGACTGATCATGAATATTCTCACATTATTAAACTAAACTCTTCTCAGATAAATCAGATTTACAAACGTTGAATTCAGAGTAGTCACAATTGTACACGAATGACAAATGTTATCTAATCTACATGAAAACACATCACCATCCAGCGTTAACTATATTTAAAGTGCATATTTCAAGGACGAATTATTTGCGAACACGTGTTTATGTTGAATGTTATCCTTGTTTTGGAATGAGGTGCTCGTCCCGAATATGCTTAAACAAAATTCCAGATTCAATTGAATTGGTTTATTGTAACCAAAAGCATCCTAAATATAAATAACCAGCAATGCCTATTAAAATTATAATCCGATTCTATATATAAAGGTTATTAATCCTGACAAATAACTTAGATTTTTTATTTATTATAAAAATATCAAAACGTCAAATGTAGGTTGGTTTAAAATGTAATTTAAAAATTTTTTAAAAATATAATTTCTGAATCTTTCTTTTTAGCTTTAACTGAAAGCTAAATAATTACATTTTGATGTATTTCAAATAGAACTGACATTTATTAGAATCTGAATTTTTTCTCGATTTCAGAAATCGTTTAAATTAAATGAATGATTTGAAAACAAAACCGAACTTTAATTTAATTCTCGGTTTTGAAAATCTTCCAAAAATAAAATATATTACCCCGAAACTTTACATGTGCAATATTAGCTGAGTTAG
The DNA here is from genome assembly GCA_964036315.1 of Acanthosepion esculentum. Taxonomy (NCBI): domain Eukaryota; kingdom Metazoa; phylum Mollusca; class Cephalopoda; order Sepiida; family Sepiidae; genus Acanthosepion; species Acanthosepion esculentum. Next base: position 133,941,061 of record OZ038475.1, on the reverse strand, counting down.
AATTTACGTAATATAGTTTTAAAAAATATTTGCATTAAGGTTAAAATAAGAGAGCAATGTATTTTTAAAACCAGAAGAAGCGTGATTAAGGGCACGTTAACGCATCATAAATCACTTAAGAATGTGCTGACACTTTTATCATTTTACTAAGGACACCTTATCTGTTTAAACATAATTTATGAAAATGACAGGTGAACGCTTTTTTATATAATTTTTAAGTACTCATTAATCTTAAAAATGTTGAAAAATGTCTCTGTAGTATAATTTTAAGTACGTTTAATTTAAAATTACTATAGCCATCTTGTCTTCTGGTTATGTATTTTATGTTCACGATATTTCAAAGAGTCTCATGTTACGTATATTTAAATGAAATATATTTTTTTAAATATTGCTTTAAAAGAAAATTAAATGAGCTTTTTATTTTCGGATTCAAAAAATGTAGGTTTCATTTAATAACAATATCACCTGCTTAAAAGTAATGCAGAAGTTTAAACGATTTAATTCTTTTATTAAAATTTAAATAAATGAAATAATTCTTGTAAAAATTAATTATTCATCATAAAAATGTTCTTCTTAAGACAATAGTGCGTTCTTAACAAATCCTATTTCTAAAATCAAAAGTTTTTCTAATTAAATAATATAATTTTATTGAATTGTTTTCTTACCAGTCAGAGCAGATTTTTCGTGACTGCGTTAACTGTTTTTTTAAAAAAAAAAAACAGTTTATTTAAATTATCCAAGGAGTCATACTTTTGACTAATAAAACAAATGTTTGGCCTGAGATTTAATTTCTCGAAATTTCATGAAATTAATAAATGGATAATGGGGGGTATTCATTTTTTTAAATATTTTTTACCGAGATTATCCGAAAAATATTCAAAACTAATTTCCTTCATTTGGGAATACGTCCTGAAAGTTTCATTGAAATCCAACAATTATTTCATTTTTGCAAGAATTTTAAAAAAAATAAAAAAAAAAAAAAAAAGTAGACGCCCAGAAACACTAATCGTAAGGCTGAAGTAAGTCGCTGACGTAAATAAAACATAATATTTAACAAAAATTTCGAAGGTGCTAAAAGGGATAATCAATTTAAAAAAAAATTATTCAAAAATTATTTATAGTTTCCTATTAATAAAATCTTAAATATTTTCATGAAATAATTTGTTTTTATTAAGTTTGTGGCATTTTTCTACATGGATTTCTTTTTCCATGAAAAGTGGAGATACCTAGACGAATCTAATTCTTAGAAATAGTTATGAACCTGAAAAATATTCCCCTCATAAAATATACTCTTGTTCATGAAGTCTGTCTATATTTCTGAGATGATGTATTATGTACACTATTTAAATTATTCGAATTACTGTCCTCATATTTGTCGCTATATATATTACAACGTTTCGGCCTTTATACACTCCGGCCTTCTTCAGCTGGTTGAAATGTAGAACGGAGCCATTTATTTCGCTCACTGGGGTAGACTGTTCTAGTTGCATATGCCATGTTTTAATTGATGTCAGTTGTCAGTTATCTTCTGTTAATTTCCCTCCGCAGATACCTCGAAGACACATGGCTGAGTGGATAAAGGCGTCAGTTAGGTCCAGTTACAGGACCCAAAGTGTATGAGTTCAATACCCGGTTAAGGCAATGAAGAAAAAGAAACGTTGAAATAAATATGGCGACAAAGATGAGGACAATAGTCCGAATAATGTAAATAGTGTTTATGCATTATTATAACCTTTGTAAACATTACATTTTTGCTCGGCCACGCATGCATCACCGACTCTCGTAGGTTGGCATGCCATTTGGCACAACTTTAGTGCACTTCTTGCACATATAGATAAGCATATAACAAATAAGCAAAATAACATTAACCTGAGACAAATCTTAGTCGATAACAGCAAACTTTTATATAGAACAGAGTGCAAAAAATGACTCTGGAGGCAGTTATAATAAAATGGAAGCAGCCAACATTAAATACTATATTTCCCCATATGGGACCGTATATTGAAGTGTGCCTAAATAAATACACATAAAAGTGCCAGTTAGACATCAACTTGAGTGATTTAAAATTGGTTTAATCAAACGTAAAAACGCCAGAAGTGGAGAAAACCAGTTGCATAAACATACACAAAACGCAATTCTATTTAACTAATGTAAAAACATTCGGAAAGCAACCAAAAAAATAATATTTGGCAGATTTACCGACAAAGTAAACCAACTAATTCGGATATTTGAAAGTTATATTAAAAAAAAACATAAGCAAAACTTGTCCATATTATTCAAACAAATGTGCTTGAAAGAATTATTGCTGTCGAAATACACCTCATATATATATATATGTATATATATATATATATATATATATATATATATATATATATATATATATATATATATATATATATATATATATGTATATATATATATAGTCTTAGTGTACTATATTTATAGCGTAAAGTGCTCAATATCAGAGATAGAGCGTGTGTAAATATAAAAGTGAACATAGAAGTGAACACTTAGAGGCGACAGTCTGTTTCATGCTAGCTACAATCGTCAGGCCTGACGATTGCATCTAGCATGAAACAGACTGTCGCCTCTAAGTGTTTACTTCTATGTTCACTTTTATTTATATATATATATATATATATATATATATATATATATATATATATATATATACATATACATATATATATATATATATATATATATATATATATATATATATATATATATATATATATATATAATTTTGCCACAAGCAAAGCGATAATGACAGTAGGACGGGGGGTTATGACAGGGATTAAAAGCGAAGGAGAATACTTTCTTGAGAGGCGATGGAAAAGACAATGAAGGGAGATATATCAAAAGGAGAAAATGGTGATTGCCGTTGCATATGGATTTCTGAATATTGTAGATGCCATGAAAAAGTAATCGAAACGGATTTCCACAGGGGAGAAACGCGAAATACGAAAATATTATAACAGAACTGACAGATGCATCTAGGTCGTTCAACAATGAAACAGTTAAGCCTAGTTGCCAATCTAGGAAAAACTTGAAATTCATGCAATCGATGTACTTAGGAGAGAAGCTCATCGAAAAAATATCCTTGAAACTATTTGACAGAGGATATCCACGTCACGTCGCTGAGAAATGGACTGATATTGGGATGACATGTCAGCATCGATTATATTACAAACGCTTCTTCGAATTTTAGCAATAAATCCTATGGTATATAGCACGAGTAGCAGAACACATATTGAAGTATTATTCACTTTAAAGACGAACGGTTGATTTATAAATGTGCAAGAAGGATTCTGACGATAAGAATTATATGAACAGATACAGTGAACCAACATTACTAGCAGTACTTAAAAATATATAGAGAAACGTCCACCTATCATTTTCTAAAATTATGTTTTAACAGATAAGGGCTCCTTAGTACAATAATAAATTATATATTTGAGTTTTTTTTTTCAAGAGTCACATTGACAGATCTTCTATCCGACTTACTAGTGAAAAGGAAGACTTAGAGAAATAGTAACACCATATTGTTAGTTTCTAGTTTAAAGTGAACAAGAGATCATACATTATTGATTTTCATGTCCATAATTTTATATTTAATACATATATATATATATATATATATATATATATATATATATATATATATATATATATATATATATATATCGATTGTAACAATAAAATTGTACAAATCGCGTAAAGGTAAACTTGTACATTTGTAAGATTAAGATTTGATATGTCGTATATTGGAAGTAATTACATATATTTTATTTGAATTCTCCCAGGTTATTAGAACACTATTGCTCTTTGAGCAAGAATAATAATAATTACCCTGCAAGGATAGCGGAAGAATCGTGATCAAATAGATCATAAATGCAAATGACATGTACATTATTATTTAATCATAGATAAGGATCGGAAGCTCCAGAAGAATTAAAAAAAAATTCGTGTATATATATATATATATATATATATATATATATATATATATATATATATATATATATATATATATATATACATATTATTATTATTATTATTATTATTATTATTATTATTATTATTATTCCAGGATCAGTTTCCAACTTATTCAAGATGATATTTGACCTCTACTTTTTGTCTTGTAGTTACAAGATGCCTCACACATTTCACGTAAAATTCCATTTTCAAGTCTCTTTTCATTACCCCATATACTGTCAAATGTGAAAATATTCTCACACGTGGCAAACAACTTATCAACTGAGTTGGATCTTTTCTTGTTGATCTTTTTAGCTCTAAGGATCTCCCTTCCTTTTGTGACCTCCTGGTCCCGTTTTCTTTACTCTTTTTTTCCTATTTCTGAAACTTATTCACCGTTATATTGATTGTTCTTGAATGGAATTTGAAGATGGAATCCAGTGTATGAATATTGGTTCTATTTCTAAAGGCCTAAATGATATTTTCCTCTCACCATTGCTCGTTTTGGAAAAGATTGCTGCCCATGATAAATAACTATTTTAATTTGTACAGTTTCTAGCTGAATAACTTAAAAGGGTTTTCCGTGGTTCTGAAGTCAAATAATAGCAAGATGGCTAAACGTGTTATTTGATAACTTGTAAAAAATAAACTCAATTATTTCATTGTTTTAGATATTAAACATTTTTGGGCGTGGACAGTTACAATTTGGACAATATTTTTATTACACATGCACGCAACCACACACACACACACACACACACACACACACACACACACACACACACATATATATACACATATATATATATACATATATATATATATATATTTATATATATAGTAACACTCGGTTGGTAAATAAACACAGACAGTTCAACTTTTAGATATGTCAAAACAAATCGGTAGACGAGGAAAAAATTGAAAATAAAAAGTAGCTGAATAACTGAAAAAGGGTTTTCCGTGTTTCTGAAGTCAAATATTGGCAAGATGGCTAAACGTGTTATCTGATAACTTGGAAAAAATAAACTCAATTAATTTAGTGTTTTTAGATATGAAACATTTTTGGGTATGGACAGTTACAATTTGGACAATTTTGTTATTACACATGCACGCACCCCCCATATATATATATATACATACATACATATATATATATATATATATATATATATATACATATATATATATATATATATATATATATATATATATATATATATATATATATATATATATATATATATATATATATATATACATACATATATATATATACATATATATATATATATATACATACATACATATATATATATACATATATATATACATATATATATATATACATACATATATATATATACATACCTATATATATATATACATACATACATACATATATATATATATATATATATATATATATATATATATATATATATATATATATATATATATGTATATATATAGTAACACTCGGTTGGTAAATAAACACAGATAGTTCAACTTGTAGATACGTCAAAACAACTCGGTAGAGGAGGAAAAAATTGAAAATAAAAACAAAAGTACTATACACATCCGAACAGGGCGAAATAAATCGACCAGTGCTTTAAGTCTTTAATCCAAAGGAGAAAAAAAAACAAGCAAGTAGGTAGTAAGACTAAAACGTAAAGTGCTCAATTCGTTCAGTCGAGCGGTAATAACAAAAATAACTCCTAAAGAGACCGGCAAACCTACCTAGGTTTCATCTAAACGGATCCTCAGGGCTAGCTGGCTAAAAAGGAAATGAGGAAACAGTATTTATTGATAAAAAGCTAATAAGCATATAAACTAGTCATAAACTATAAAATATTTATTGATTAAAACCTAATAAGCCTATAAATTCTATAAGCGTGTGAAGGCAACAAATAAGCCTCTATTCCGCTAACCAGGATTTCGTATCTCTACACCTATTTAGAATCTCAGATCTTTCATTTAGTAAATTATTAGGTTCATTGTAAGTCGCAATTGCTAGTTTTTCCTTCATATATAGCGGGAAAAAGTTGTCCCCTGCTTTATATTTATGACATTTTTTCAACAGTTCCCATTATATAAAGGGGATATATATATATATATATACAAACATATATATATATATGTGTGTGTGTGTGTGTGTGTGTGTGTGTGTGTGCGCGTGTGTGTGTGCGCGCGTGTGTGTGTGTGTGTGAATTCTCTAAATATACCTATATCTGTATTAATATCAACCTAGCCATATAAATAACTTTTGGTATATCGCGATAAAACGTACCTTTGATACGGAATTCGCAGGATATACATTAGTTGAATTTGACTGAACACACAAAATAAAGGGCGAATAAAAATCTGAATAAAACCAATAAATGGCAAAAAAAAATCTTTTTCGCCCTCGAGATTATTGCAAATCTAGATTTCAACGTCACTGCTAAAAAGAATGTCAAGCAGAAAAAAAAACTTATCTTAATTCGACTTGCTTTCTTTTTTCAACTTTCTAGAATCTAAATACATGTCAACTAATGGAACCTGCGCAGCATGCAGCAAACGGGAAAATAACTTGTAGTAATGGCAAAGGTACCCACAGCTACTTGTATAAACCAACCTGTCAATCGCCCATTACATAAGTTCACCAAATGCCAAACCACTATTGGCGACGTGTAATTTTTTGAACGTGCTTATTTAATATGAAATATCTCATGAGTCCGAAATTCTAATGTCATCCACAAATGTCATGTTTTTTCAGCGAATCTTCTAGTATTGCTTTTACTTTGACTGACTTACCTTCCTTTCTCTCTTCTGTCATTTCTAGCTGGCGGCTCATTTGCAAACCAAGTCTATTTTGTTCTGCAGAAAAGAGGCTGATCTCTAGTTTCATCAATCAAATCGGAAAACGTAATGAAATACCACGGGGATGGATCTTCTCACCCGGCAATGCATAAGAAGCAATAGAATAGGAGGTCTATTACAATCAGTTCCCTGTATTTTGCACGCCTTCGTTTCTAACAGATCGAACTTTTTTCTTCGTCTTTTCCACCGAACAGATCTGTGTAAATTACCCACTGTTAAGGATGTTTGTTGCACAGCGTGAAGGGCATAACAATGTACAGGTTCAGCTGAAAAGAATACCAGGATGTTCATTCTAGATGATTCTGAATGTCACAGAAACTGATCAAGAATACCAATTCCAACATTTATAAATATCCACTTTCTGTGATATTTTTCAATTCCCTGACGGATACATGACAATCATATCGATAGAGCACAATATTAATAAACATTTCAGAGCAAAATTAATTTGTATCACACTGCAGATTTATAGAGCTACTCCCAATTGTATGTGTATATAAGTATGAACATATGCATGTAGGTATGTGATTTACTCTCCAAATTAAATCCAAAAGAAAATCCGTTAAATTAATTTCATATATATATATATATATATATATATATATATATATATATATATATATATATATATCTTTATTTACTCACTTGTATATGCATTGGATATTATTGTACACCTGGTATGTAGCTTTAGCTATGTATTTAGTGATTATAGACAAAAAACAAATAAAAATATGTATTGTTATAGTTACTGGCCTGGTATTTCGCAATTTTATAATCTGAAAATAAAATATTTTTATTAAAAAAAGTAGACAAAACAGCAATTTTATTAAGAAATAACTCGCCTACAAAAACGCCTGATAATTATTCACCAACCCAATATAAAATCTTTCATGGTAATATTCTGATCTACTTTCCTCGTTTGTAACTCGCTGTAATAGGTTGGCAGCTGGCTCTCATGATTTTACAATTGAAATGGCTAGGTGTAAACGGAAATTATATGCTAACTGATAAGGTGTCTCCCCTTTTCACACAGATGGACTCGCGCGAGGTATACATAAACTACTACCAGTGAATACCCGGAGAGTAGTTTTAGAGGAGGGTAGCACAAGAGTCACCGTCACGAGCACCTAGACTCAGTAAGGAGTCATACCAAGATACTTCTATACCAAGACTGTATATATATTATTCTTACTAACCCGCATTCGTGGATCTACTAAGCCGTATTACCAGTTTCTATTATTACGTTAATACATTTATGTTCTTTATCTATTCCTGGCGTTTGTTATTTATTGATATCGGATTTCATCCCGGAATCCACAGCACTACCAATTTATTCTATCCTATTTCTCGTTGTGTTGAACTCTATACCGGCCAAATGCTTTGCAATAAAAATTTGTTCTTCACAAATTTAAACGCGTTATTAATCGTCTTCGATTTTGATAATTCTTTTTCATTCATTCGTCTCTCTTATGAACAGTGTTTTCACTTTTCTCAAATCCTTTCACATTCAGTATCCTCTTGCTTCTTAGTTAATTTGTTGCCTTGCTTGGAGTTAAATGATTAACAACTATGAACTTGAATCTATCTAAAAAATAGGTATACATAATTACATGATTAATAAATGCTTATTTGCATATATGTAAGAATTCATAATCTGATACATATAGCTGTGTATGTGCTTCACCAGGACCGTATACGTTTTTTTTTTCAGAATTGTCGTACTTGAAGACTAGTTGCCTATCACGGCTAGACAACGCAGTCTGATTTGATATTTAACATATAACTGACAACTGTAGAAAAGCACACATGAAAAAATATACTTGCAATCACACAGGGAAACATAACATAATTAACACCGATATGATCGGAAATTCAAAAACTGCTGCTGAAGAGAATTTGCATGCAAATACATATCTTTAATCACTGTACATATGTAGAAATTACAAAAGAAAGAGTGGAAAATATTTTCATGAATTTACAGCAGTATTTATTGAAATATTTCAAACTTGATGATATCAGACGAAACATCATAAATTCTGCTCAACTGATGTAAATTAAACTTACTGTAGATCTAAGGTAAAGTTTAAATAAGTGCGTGCGTGTGCATGTATGTGTGTGCTTCTGCATTTGTCCGTCTGGGTTTGTGTGACATGTATTCTCTTTGTTTCGCTCTTATATAACTGATACGACACATGACTTTTTATATTTGTTCGTATTATTTTAGGCAAGTTTCCAATATCTGAATTATTAAGAATGTGACAATTTCTCACTAAGGAAATCTTACTGCAGAGCGATTTGTTTGTCCACCTGTTTGTTGTTAATAATTCAAACAGACATCTTATACAAGGCGTCGTAAATAAATGTTCCATGACTTTTTCCTTGGGTTTTATTTAAATAACTTTTTCAGCAAATGGCTCACTATCCATTTCTGGAAGTTTTTCATCGAAATGTAAGAACGTATTAACATAGACAGTTAAATTTCCTATGTTAACTTGCATTTTTTTCCGTAGAAAAAGTTTTATAAAAAACATTGATATTCGAAATGTATATCGGTAAGTGAATATGTTCATAAACTCAATGAAAACGGAAAACATTTTGAAATTATTTTGGTAAAATACTGATGTCTTTATTGAGGGCCTATAATGTTATTATATATTCATTACCAAACTGATAGTGATCAAATTATATTTATGATTTTTCGTCTTCTATGTTCCGTGATCTTTCAGAATGGTGACGACCATGGCTCTCCACAAGTTCCAGTTTTTAGTAGCTTTTAAAAGATTTTGTCTTTTTCTTACATCCACAAACCTTATTCTAGCATCAATATTCGCAAGCTCGTTCAGTAGGTTTCTTGTTGTCTTCTTTTGACCTTCTTGCATTCAATCAGTTGCGGAGTGATATATGCGTTGAGAGACAAACACGTGTCTCTCCTAAAATCCCAAAAAGAAACATGGCAGACTCGAGATGTGAGTCCACGTAAGGAAACGACAAGAAGCAATATAAATGTACGAACAAATGATAATATATGTATTAACAAAACAAGACTATACTGAAAGAATAGAATAATGTTTATTCACTGGCTCAAGGTTTGAGAAAAAGGTGTGTAAATGTATATTTGTGACTGTACATGTATTGTCTTGAATGTTTCTCGTAAGGAGAAAAATAATTATCACGTCAGCCGTCAACAAATTGTTGCGGGCTTCTGAATGCGTTGAGTGATAAACACTTGTGTCTCCTGAAATGCCAACAAAAATAATGGCAGTCTCAGGATGTCACTCCGCGTAAAGTAATGTAAAGAAACGGCAAGAACTAATATATGTGTACGAAGAAATGATAAAACCTGCACTAACAAAACAAGGGTATGTATAAACAATAGAATATTCTTGCGTGTTACTGAACAATGAACCTGAATGAAGAAAACATTTAAACTAGTGAATGTTTGTGTGTAGATTGGTGTAGGAGAAAATCCTAAAGAAAAAAAAGCGAAAGTTACGTGCATGCGTGCGTGTTTATGTATTGTTCATGCGTTATCAAGAATGAAACGCGTTGTCCTCGAGAGATTTACAAGTTGACGTGTAAGTGAAAATTAAGAAGAGAACGAGAAAAACTATTGCATAATATTTATAGTCCCGAGAGCGTCTCCGATGTTTATTTTCGAAAATTAAGAGAGGGTCACCCGACAAATATGTTCCATGTGTATCGGATTTACTAAGCTCAATATGATAAAACATTGTATTGAAATTCAAAAATACATAAAGAGCTAAGCGTAATAATCTTTATCACCCACTGATAAGCACGGAGACTGGTTTCATCTAATTTCTTATTTCATCGCTATTAACCCGATATGTCTACCCGACCGTTGAGAATCTTTCAACAATGACGCTTTATTTACGACACATTTGATCACTCACAGGCTACAGTCTAAATATCTGTATACATTTTATTTTTCTTTAAAGCTGAATTTTAACTGATATCTTAAAATCTAGGCAATCATTATATGCATGAAACATATTTAGATTCCAATAAACAAATACATCAATTGTTTTTATAAAAATGCGACATTAGTTTGATTACAATAAAATCAAATGTGATATTTTTGATGCATAAAACTATTTATTTAAACAATTTATATCTTCCAGTTTCATTAACGATTCATTTATAACGATTTTTATGACCAAGAATTTAAAGTTCCTTATGATATTAAACATTTCATGTAAAATGTAATATTTTGAAAAAAAAATTGCCTGCTGTTTATCATTTTTCTTTATGCGATTTTTAGCATTTGGACAACATTTTTCGCTATTTCAATGCGTTTTTTTATTTGTTAATTTAATTAACAGAGTAAGCCATCAATATAATTGCATATTTATTTTCTTTTTATTATCTTGATTGGATAAATAGTTACTGTTTGGTTAGAAATATTTAATTTTACCTAAGTTTTTCTCGTTATTTCACCGGTGAATTACAATATCCTTAATGAAGGAATTAATAATTTATCTGCTAAACTGGGAAGCATGTTACGTAGAAAATAAAACAAGAGACCAGGAACAATAAAATTATGGAGTGGCCATAAGATGTCAGGTATGAAAACGTAAAATGTTTTAATAATATGTATGATAAATTCTATTTTCTTTGTTGAGTTTACTCACACGAACGTGTCTGTTCCACAAGAATGTGATATTCTGAATCGTGTTTTATATACTAATCATAAATTAATTTCTTTTAAAAATACAAAACAACGACGCATACATATGAAATGTATTCCCTAGAAATTTGATTTGAATTTTGTTCAATGACAATATGATTCAACAAGATATCGGTAAATGTGTATGACCCTCTTGTTTTAGTGGTCAAAACACACGCACAGACGCACACAAACATCTATTTATCTATCTATCTATCTATCTATCTATCTATCTATCTATCTATCTATATATATATATATATATATCTATATCTATATATATATATATAATTATTTATTTAGATATTATAACATAAATATGTTAGAAAATCACTACAAAAATAGCCATTTTGTTTCAACACTTCTGGTGTCTTATCAAGTGATGATGTCGCATGTAGAATAAATGGTATTAATAGTTTCAAATTATTATCGTTAATTAATTTGAAACTTTTAAAACCATTTATTCTACATTCAAAATGTAATTACCACCGATAGGGGTCAGCAGTTCCAATCCACACTGTTCAGGGAATTCATGAATTTATTGGTAATTAAGCATATCTCTACCACGGCGTACCACACGTGTGACAACAAACTAGTTGAAAGATTCCACAGACAGCACAAATATGCGCTACAGCATCTACAAACGGCCGCACATGGGTAGAGAAGCTGCCTTTCTTTATGCTCGCTTTGCGTGACACTATAAACCAAGATCTAAAATGCACCAGTGCAGAATTAGTCTTCGGAAAACCCTTAACTTTGCCCGGCCAAATTTTCAACAATACCACTGATGATCTCCCTTCCAGTAATTTCGTCAGTGTGCTCAAGCAAAAAATGACTGACGTCATTTACACCCCAACACGGGCATATCGAAAACCTAATTACGTTTCTGCAGACCAGCATAAGGCAGAGTATGTTTTGCTCCGCAGAGATACGGTCCATAAGCTCTCACACCTAATTATACAGGACCATACCCGGTCATTTCTCGCACGTCAAACTATTTCGTCATAGACCTTGCCGGGAAACATAACACGGTCAGTATCGACCGTTTGAAGCCTGCATATATACAGCATGATGGCAAGCCTTTGATCACTCCACATACGACACATCTAGAACCTTCCAGCAAACAACCATTTCCAGCAGCTGACTCGGAAACAAATCCATCTCCCCGTACCAGGTCGCGTAGGCACGTTCATTGGCCTACTAAATTCAAGACATATTTTTCACATTAATATCCATAATGCTATAACAATTAACCTGTGGGGGTATTGATGGAATAGTCCATACCTACCTTTCACCCCTCAGGAATAACAATAATAATGCACTTTACACAATAATCACCTATTAACCAATCAGCATCTTAGTTTCAGCAAACTAGACTTTTCATTGGCTCAGGCCTCTAAAACTGTAGCAAGTTTAAGTGATAATATATTTTCGTGCGTAACGTTTTGAACCGATTTCTTAGACCCAAAACTCAATAAATAGTAGGGTCGGAATCGATTCGAGCCAGTCAGAAATTCACCCTGGAGAGATGCCAAACTAATCGACGTTAGTCAAAACTTTGACTAACTAAACTTTTCCGGCGCAAAATTCTCTGACTCAGCAAACAGCATTTCGCTCTCCCAGGAACAATTGCTTACAATACTAAAGAAAGTGAAATAACAAACTACTAAATAAGTATTCGTAAACATTCAATCAAATACCAAAAAAACTAAAGGTACACAGCTCTTTCCAACTTTGGACATTAATTTAAACAATCAAACGTATATACACTATTGACTGAACTCTAACAAAAGACATTTTTGTACATGACCAAACACTTTGTGTAATTTCACACACAAACCTTAGTAACAGTTTCACACACACTGAAACTTGGCATAAATACACTACATAATTCAATTCAACCATTCACACTTGTCCAACAATAATTGTGTATGTTAATATTATATAAATCAATGTTATCGTTAAACTTTTAATTATGTTGTTTTCACTTTGACTTGAATGACTCTTGAATGATTTGACTTCAATATTCCTGTTTCTTAATTTGTTGTGGATGAATGTCTAAGAACACCAACATCACTAAACCTCTTGATAAACTAACCTTCTGATATCTTAAAATACATTCGCCAGTCTGCATTAAACATAGCACTAGCATCTACACAAACTGGACGTTTAGAGAATGGTGTAGAATTAATTTCCTCTCGGAACTAAGGGTTAGAGTTAGCGGTTAGGGTTACGGTTAAGTTTAGCGTTAGGGTTTTTAAATCGAGCTGAACTTAATTCCGAGTTGGAGTTAGTTCCGAGTTGAAATTAATTCCGAGATGTAAATTATTTCCGAGTCGAAAATTGTTCCGAGTTGAAATTAGTTCTGTCACTCGTTACAGAGATAAAAACTATAATTGATGGCGCCATCTGGGGAGATAAATGCTAACCTTATGTTTGAATAGGTTAAGAAAGAAGTGAACAGGGAGGAATCCACATGGTGGTCGGTGCTACAAGGCAGCTGTTCCTAGGAAGAAGCTGGTCATGTGGAACAAACATCTCACCAAAGGAATACGAAGCGAATGATATCTGTTCTGTACAATATGCATGATATATCGGGTCTCAGCAGTGTTGCAAGAATTGTTGAAGCAAAATAATTTATTTCGGCTGAACATTTTCCATGGAAATAGCGATTGAGTAAAGAGCATTACAACGTTTCCTATGTGGAAAATGTGTTGCAGTGTGGAAAATAATGCACCACCTTGAGAAGAGAAGACTCGGTTGCTGTGGCTTATATGCTGCAGCCGTATTCCATAGTTGGCTTGATGCGGCTCTTGTCAAGGAAGAAATTGCAGGAGGGGTCAGGTACTTAATGAAGCGGGACAGGGAACAGGTCATTCTCCTATTATCTCTAGCAAGGGATAATATGTAAGAGTTCCACTTGAAGGCTGTATTGAATAGGCGCTCATGCTACGTGGCCTCCCTGAAGGGAAACGATTTCATCGCAATACGCCTAAGTTCAGTGTTTGCTCTGTGATGATGGAACAACACTAGTTTACTAGCCATCTACACACACCACTGTACTGATAGAGCTGTTATTCCCTTGTTATCTAGATGTGTTTATAACATATAAGTACTTCTCAATGTATCTTAATTTGAAAGAAATGTAATATTGTGAATATATTTAGGAAGATGAAAATATTCCGCAAAAGTTTACAATAAGCATCTGTGAGAAAAATAAATATAATGGTGGAATTGATTAATATCTAATCCACAAAGAATGGCGATCATGCTTATACAAAAAAAAAAACAAAAGAAACAAACTTTACGTGAAATCAGTTTTTTAAACATATAAAGGTGTTTCATTAAAACGGATCAAATTAAACAGTAAATATATCACTGTTATTGGTGAAAATTTATTTATCAATTGAATGGTATTATTTGTCATGGCAATTATGAGTGAAAAATAATTCTGCTGAAATGACCGCCAAATCTGAAAGAAAAATAATAAATAATAATAATACGCTTAAACTTCATTCACATTTATAATAGGTCCAAACTATTGGAACACACACACACACACACACACACACACACACACACACACACACACACACACACACACACACACACACACACTCTCTCTCACACACACACACACACACATATATATATATATATATATATATATATATATATATATATATATATATATATATTTATTTATTTATTTATATATATATATGGCTTGACAAATGCGTTTATGCTTGAAATAGACTGTTGCCGCTGGATATTGACTTCAATGTCCACTTTCATAGATTTCCAATGACTGTGTACTTCCGGGATGTTTTCTATTAATTTCAACATATGCAAAGCTCTCTTCTTTTCGTCTTTCCTTGAGTTTCCGTGTTAACTTATTTGTTTATAAAGAAGTATATTTAGGAGGCTTAGATCCTATTTTCTTTGACATTTAATAGATTTGAGTATATTTGTTATTTATTTCTCATGTTTTCTGTCTTTTTAGCCATGATTCCTTGCCATCTATCTGAAAATAATTCACTTATATCGCATAAAGACGTAAGTTGTTAAATCTGAAAGATAAAGTAAAAAATACATTAGAAGATTAAAATTAATTCACATTTAAAATCGGTCCATAACACACTTTTAGATAAATAAATGATCAACATTGACAATAATTTTTAAAGAAAACCTTTCAGATATTTTCTTGGATTTGCAGTCGTAAAATAAACAGCGTGGTTTGATTTTGATATTTATTTCATGAGAGATGCATATGTAAATCAGCTTGTCAAGTTTACCTTCAATAATGTCTATACGACATCATATATAAATTGATCAAATAAAAAAGATCCGGCAAAATTATTCGTGGATGAGGAATTGCTTGAAATATACACTGTATCGAATTTCGACTGATATATCGTGATTGTTTTATCGAATTAGCAAAAGCCAAAAAATAATAATGAATTATGACTACATATAAAATATAGCCCATTGCAAAACTGTCTGTATTATTAAATAAATATTTCACGTTATGATAATACTTGATGGATGTGCCACTCAATCTTCAACAGAGAAACAGAGGAAACTGAATCCGATTGAAAAAAAAAAACTTCTATTAGATATTGATGAATAACCGCAATGAGATTGATTACACAAAATGATGGTGCAAACGTACAGGATGCCCCAGAATAAATGCAACTCAATAATCTGATGTCCTGGGTATGACGATATACTACATCCGCACCCTGGGTATGACAAATAAAATACATTCACGTCCTGGGTAAACGATAAACTACGGCCTCTGATAATACGTTTTTGAAAAAAAATATTGCCGGCTATACGATTTTGGAAAGATGGTATTACCAGCTATACGTTTTTGAAAGAAAAATGTTGCCAGCTGTGCGTTTTAAAAAATGATTTTACCAGCTATACGTTTCTGAAAAAAATATTTAAGGCTATACGTTAATTTAAAAAAAAATAATAATATTACCAGGTACACGTTTTTGGAAAAAATATTACCAGTTATAAGTTAAAAAAAAAATACTATTAGCAGCTATACGTTTTTGAAAAATAATATTACCAGCTATACATTTCCGAGGAAAAAAATATTAACAGAAATAGATTTTTGACAAAACAAAAATATTACCGGGAAAAAAAATGGTGTCGGCATTAAATGACCCATTGCGATGTTTATGACGTAAAACAAAACAAAACAAACAAACCAAACTAATAATCTGAACGCCATTTATTTTCTGTTTCCAAAATATACAAACCATATAATTCTGAAAACAAGAGAAGTTAGTAAAACTACTGCTACAAACAACATGTCTCTAGTTCCACTGGCAAAGATTTTATCGTCATTTATAGAATATATTCCAAATTTGCTCTGTTCTGCTGAATAAACTCTTGAATTCTACGGGATAGTTTGTCGCCAACTTTGATGCACTCTTCTTTTCAGATTTCTTGAATGATTACTGCCTTTAACTCTGTGATGGTGTCTGGGTTGTTCATGCAGACTCGATCGTTCGGATACCCCCACAAATAAAAATCTAGTGGGAGGTGAGGTTAGCGAAATGCGGAAACCACACCGGTTCGTGATTACGGCTGTTGAGTCGTTTGGGAATCTTCTGGTTCAGCCATTCCAGAGAGTCATTTGCTGTATAAGGAGTGGCACTATCTTGCTGGTACCACTTCTCTGAACCCTGGTTGCACTTCTGCCAGAGCTCATAATCCTCAATCCATTCCAGAATTTGCTCAGAACATATATCGTGAGAGTCAACGGCTGCTCTTCCGCGTCTTCGAAACAGAAGAATCCAATAATATCATGCTTTGATATAGCTGCCCAAGGAGTTTTTATCAAAGAATGGCGGAATCTTTCTAGAAACTCATTTGGGGTTCCGAAACCCAGAATATATTGTTCTTACTATTCACATGTCCTGAGAATAGAAAATGCGCTTCATCTCTGAACCATATATTATTGAGAATGCCAGGTTCGTCTTCAATCTACTCTGAGAAACAGTTGCACATTTCTGCTTTCTTTTCCTTATCAACAGTGATCAGTTTCTCTTTTACTTGTATTCTGTAAGGGTAAAGATTAAGATCTTTAATCAGAATACGCTAAACTGACGATTTGCTAAATCCAAACTCCTGGCAAGTTCTACAGACGATTTTTAATATTTTATTGATAGCTGCTTAGTCAATATCTTTCTTTGGGTCGTCATCGGGATTGCTGCAAACGTTACGTTAAAACTGAGCAAAGTGAGTTGACGTATTTAATTCTCATGAAACGGCAATCTTTTGCAACTGGAAAATCCAATTTGTCTCTTACGACATTACATTATAAAAGAAAACGTAAAAAAATACAAGATATATCTACAAACATATAAGCAAATCGAAATCATTTTGTAATTAGAAACCGTTTCTCACACATAAGACATACGGAAGTTTATTAAAAGCATTCATCATTCTGATTATCATTGTAATTTATTTCTTTTTTATAATAGTGTTTTTGTCAAACAAGGTTTGGTATTGTGTTGCATTAACAAACAGGATAAATAATTGTAGCTCTTTTGAAAATGGCAGACAGGGAAAAAGCTGCTTAATCTTATAGTTTTGTTTTATTTTTATTTTTTTTTAAGATGATAACCGTAATTATATCTCAAAGTAAAACAAAGCCAAGGAAGAAAATCAAGAAAATAGAGAATGAACTTTAAACGGGCGACGAAATTATTATGTTTGTTAGCTAAGTTTCAAGAAACAAAAAGAATAAAAATGAATATTTACATTTATTATTTTATTGCATCATTTATTGGAATAGTAATAAAGACAATGATGGAAACTGTGACAAGAACGAGACATGAGTAAGACTAACAATAACGTATAAATAATATAAAATATTTCTGCAATGATAATTAAACTGCTTATAAATTCATAAGAAAATAAATCATATACAATGTAAGATTCTCAAAGTATTCAGATGACTATTCAGAAAAGTGTCAGTGGCGTATAAATTTGCTTCTATCTATCTTCCCAAACGATGCCAGGTGACAGTAAATAAATTGTCTAATGTAACTGCTGGAGTGTAAAGAAAGTAATACATGAATCCGTTAATTATTATTAAGTTTTTGGATGTAAGCAATCGTTACTTTCCAAGAGACAGAAAACTTTCTCAAATACAGAATATCTTCTTTATCATCTCAAATAATAAACAATTGTAATATAAAATCGCTGGTTTTCTGTTAATTTTACCTAATTATCAAATCAGATTTCGTATTCCATACAAGTATTCACAATAATATATGTATATTGAATATTTTTAATGTAAAATAAACATTTTTCGAAGAGTAGTAAATATGCAATTGAAAATATTTCAAGTTTTATAATGACCTTATAATAAAGCAATTTATCAGCAAGCATCCTATACTGCGAACAGATTAATAGGAATAGATAGGTACAATTACTGCCCGCTCCAAACTCCTTCCATCTTTATTTAACAGGAGTTGAGGTTTATCCCTTAATCCCTATCTAAGATATGGTTTACCTGTGCTTTCTCTTTCACTCATGTCCATGGGGATTAAACTTAACTTTTTGGTGATCTGACTAACCAGAAGATGTGACACTTGATTATGATAGTTCCGAGTTGGCGGTCGTTTGGTTACTACATCCAAAAAGTTTTCAGGAGCCCAGATTCTTTGGTAGCGCTTAGAAATGCTACGCAGATCAACTATCCCATGAAATAGGAGTATTTGTAGTGCCAGGTCGCGCATGGTTAGATGCACCTCATGTGGGCAAACCTGAGGACATATTATGCATTATTCACAGCTACGTTATAGACGTTGTATTATTTTGGCCGTTTTCCCCCAAAACAAAACTTCATATGAAAAATGTAATGAAAAAACCACACGAGAAAACAACAGGTCAGAAAATCACATATACCCCACAACCTTTCATTCTCTAATATTCGTGTTATCCGTTACGATTTCTGGAGTGTTGAAACTTTTTTTTCTTGAAACGCTCTTCAGCACTTTGCGAAACCTATTTAAATTCTTCCATTACTATCAACGAATACTCTGTATCAAGCTATCTGCTTCAACCGTAAAGACTCTGTGATATATATATATATATATATATATATATATATATATATATATATATATATATATATATATATATATATATGTGTGTGTGTGTGTGTGTGTGTGTGTGTGTGTGTGTGTGTGTGTGTGTGTATATATATGCGCGCGTGCGTGCGTGCGTGCGTGTGTGTGTGTGTGTTCAGGTATGCAGAAAAATAGGAAAGAACACGTTAGGTAAATAATCCAGAGTTCTTTAGTATTCTTGTTTTTCTTTATTAAAAGACAGTGCTCCATACAGAATTAGAGCTTACATTATAATATTTTTAAAAAAATATGATTCCTTCGCTACATAAGAGTTCTCATGTTTCAAAATCGATAGGCAAAACGCTCAATATAATTATTGAATTTAAGTTGAATTAAGATGTCGAATCCCGTTTCATCCTCGAGCGAAAATTTAGGCATAAGCTATCTTGTGGTTTGCGCATGTTTATAAATATGGTCTCTTGCAACATTAAGTACTATGGAAACGGCTTGGGGCGGCCATATTGGTTAGGTGGTCGTGGAGTAAATTCTTATCTACAGACCCATCACCTTCGGAAAGTTTATGTCAGCTTATGGTGGGGTCTTTATTTCAAATCTGGTGTTGGCGGTCACCGTCTAGTTAGTTTAAAGCGCAAGATATTTTATGGCGCTACGGCAGGTCGTTAAGTGTCGAGAGGATTCTGTTTTATTATTATCTATCTATTAATCTCTTTATTTATTTGTTTATTCAAATGGCTATTTCTTATACAAACGTGTTAGACTGGACTGCAATTTGTTTTTTGACGACTTCGTAAAGGGTTTTTCTATTTAATGATTGGGCTAAGCTTTTAAGACTTTTATTAAAATATGGAATTTATTTGTTTATCTATTTTTTCATGTTAATTATTTAATGCGAAAATTTGTTGATGTCGGCAAAAAAACCGTTAACTCCTGCCTATGGTTTCAGGAAAACTTAATGATGTGTAGATTTTCGTGTAGGCATATAGGGCATGGGTCATCCCAGGTTTTACAAGTTCTTGTTCTATTTATTATTTTCCATTTTACTTTTGGTGTTTTATTCGTTTCTTTCAAATGCCAGAAATATTGGGATAGAGATGTCTGATTTCTATATTTAATATTGTTGAAGAAGCTCTTGTGTCGTCTCCATCTAATTTTAAATTCATTCTTCGTTGAAACAATGTATATCCTATCAGTGTTAGGACTCTCAATGGATGAGATAGTGCATTGGTATACCACGGATTTTGTGAGGCATTTATTTTCTAACGAGCAGTCTTTAGGGTTTCTACAATCACATAATTTTTCATTATTTTTGTCTAATTGCAGTTTAGGAGTTTTATTGATACTGTTTTGCCATGCGAGTTTTTCCAGGATATTATTATTATGTTTTTTTATGATTCTTTCTAGATTTTCAGTGCAGCTGTAACTTACTTTTAAGGTGTTTTTATTAAAGATCTTGCTTAATTTGCTATTAGTGGGAAAGTGTTTTTCAATTAAAGCTAGGAACTTATGCCCTAGTTTAGTGCTGACCATTTGGTTGAACGGAGGGTTATACAACATGATCTTTCTTTTCCTGTTTTTCTTACTATTGATACTATTGTTTCTATAGCTTATGTCAGCGCGTTTGTATCCGATGTTTTTCAAGGCTGTGTTATAAAAATTACTGTGTTGTCGGAATATTTCATTATTTGCGGAGTTCATGCTTATTCTTTTCTCTATTGATGTGGGTATATGCTTAATTATAGATGGAGGGTGGTTTGTCTTAACGTGTACATACAAGGGATTAGTATTAGGTTTTCTGTAGGGTGTGTAAATGTTGTTTATTAAGTCTAGAGTTACATCGAGGAAGTTTACCCTTTTTAATTTAGTGTTGACTATAGTTTTTAGATTTAGTTTTCCGAATTCACTATAAATTATCTTTCTAATTTTATCTGTTTTAAAATTTGTGGAGCTCCTCACTACCATGAGCCCGTCATCTCTGTATAGCCCGATGTTCTTGTCGGCTCTAGTTTTTGTAACATGAGAACTCTTATGTAGCGAAGGAATCATATTTTTTTAAAAATTATATATATATATATATATATATATATATATATATATATATATATATATATATCGCTTTGGTGTTTATATCCGGGAAATCTGACAATCCCTCGAAACGCAGAATATGTTTTCTAGGCTTGTAAACTTTAATGCCTCGAAAACGAAACTGCTCTCCTTTACCCACCATAGAGAACCCTTCCTGACTCCCATCAGGATGACTGATTCCCAACTCCTTGAGAGCGGCTCGTTGCGCCTGTTTGGTCTCAGGCTGTCCACCGATATGATGTGGAATGAATACGTTGAATCAATATCTTCATCTACCGCAAGGAAAGATGGCTCTCTGTGTCGTGCCAGAAGGTTTTCCTAGTATGAGTCCATTCTTCAAATCTATAAATCAACCATTCATTCTTGCATGGAATATTGCTGTCATTTATAGTCTAGCGCTCCTGCTGTACGTCTCGAGGTCCTTGACAAAATCCAGAGACGAATATGCAAGACGATAGGTCCTGACCTGGCATCTAGTCTTCAATCGCTATCCCACTGACGTGCTGTGGCCTCCATCAGTCTCTTCTACAAATAATTTTAATTCAACTGTTCCGATGATCTATTTTCGCTGGTTCCCTGACAACATGAATTCAAACGAGCTACCAGCCTGGCATCTCGGTCCCACATTTTCACTGTCAAATGTAACCGTTTCTTTTCAGACAGCTTCTTCTCCCGCACTTCCCGACTGTGGAACTCCCTTCCCCTTACTTGCTTCCTCGATAACTATAATCTTCAAATATTCAAGTGTAATGTCAGTCGACATCTGACACCCTGAGCTTGTTCTCCGTTTTTCTCTGTATCATTTCCTCAAACAGGCATGTTTAATATTGTTCTCAATCCTCTGTAACACCTTGTGTGCTAGTGGCACTCCCACCTTGCTTGGGATAAATTCCTTAAAAAAAGTAGTTTCATTATTGAATTTTGTTAGCTATTTCTTCTTCCTTTAGCCCTCCCTCTCCTCCCAGGAATGTCGTATATTGGACAAAATTTCTAACAGTATTGAAAATGTCATCTCTATACACTTATCTGAAAACATTTTTGTGTTTTGATGATTTGTTTGATTTCTAATCTTACTGACCTTGCTGGTATTCAGATTTTCGATGTTTTTGTTGTTCAGTCTCTTGTGCTTTTAGTGGAATATCCTACTCGTTTCCCCAATAAATTTGATCAACATGCTGCCTTAACGGATTTGTTCCTTACCTCCTCTCCCATTCTTTACTGAGCTTCTGCACACTGTCCTCATGGCAATTTTGATCAGGCTGAGGTATCTATTGATATTTCGTTACAGTCATTCATTAAAAATGATCATACACAAGACCTATTTCTGTTACCAGATTGTTGGCTGGGATTCACTTCGCCACTATCTTTCTGATGCGCCTTGGATTAATATTCTTAACCTTTCTATTGTTAATGGAGCCAGCATCAATACTTTTGAAACACCAGGTTAAATCAAAATCCTCTCCATGGATTCTTAATTTTCGTCAACAATCATCCGGATGGCATCAGTTCTCAACTGAGTATCGATGCTGATGACATAGCCACTTATTCCTCTCTTGAAAATAAACTTGGTAGGTGATCTAAAAAATACCTACAATTTGCTGTTAACTGGTTCAAGGCCTGGCTTGATGAATTTAACGCTTTCAAAACAAAAACCTACTTTATAAATAACTTGAAATACCCCTTCCTGCATCCCATCAGAATGGCTGACGTTGACCTGCAGGGGAGTAACTCATTGCGCTTTCTCTGTCTAACAGTGTCAGCTGATATGAAGACGAGAGATTTTATTGAATCTATTAACAGGACTGATGCTAAGAGATCCGGGTCATGATGTCGTGCTAAACAATTAATCTATCCGGAATCAAACCGTTTTTAGAGATACTTGATAAAATCGACAGAATGATCTGCAATGTCGAGGCGGTTTCGATCAGTTTGCCACTGTCTTAGACTTGTACAGTATTGGCGACAAGGCGCCATCAATTTACATTTGAATTGGCTAGATTCAACAGTATACCTATGCTAACACTTTATTTTCTCGTACATCACATTGGTGGAACTCTCTTCCTTCTTCATGCTTTCAAGTAATGAAAGTAAAATTGAAGTAACATTCAAATGAAATGTTAATCGCTATGTACTCTTTTCATTAGATTTCTATTTATCTTGCTCGCTAATATTTCTCATTTTCGCTTATTCTTCCACAATCAGTAACCCCCGACGTCTTAGTGGCTTTACTGCCTTGCTTTGGATGACATGATTCAACAAAGAAAAGAAAGAAAATGTACAGTAAACTGAACAATTTAATTTAAGTGATTACACAAATAAAATGTTGTTTAAACATACAGAAGTTTCACATGTAGCTATTAAATTAATTTACATTCGTATTTTTCATTGTACAATATGAATTTGTTGAATATTATTTCCAATTGTATTACGTTTCATGCTAAGAAAGATGATCTTTTTTTTATTTAAAATATATACGAATGTTAATATTCAGACACTTCTTGTGTATGATGATAAACAACTTCGTGCACCAAGGACACTGACCAGGAGGACTTGCGGAGCAGGGAACCACCTCTGATTTGCTGTTGTTCTCAAGTCCAACCTGATTCGGGTGTTGTAGCACTTGCTATAGTCCCAGCTATACGTAAATATGTAACTCAAAAAATGGAGTCAAAACATTATGAAAATGTAAAAACAGGATTTATAGTAAAAATACAGCAATGCAGTTTTGAGGAAAATAAAAGAACATCGATATATGTTTTGGAAGAAATATGTACTGCAATAAATTTGACACTCGACAGAAACCGTTTTCATAAAAGTACGTCGAAGAAACCAGATGTACAAACTGATTTCTGCAAAGAATACATATTCTATTCATGCGAGCCTATAAATATCTTCTCGTCGTTAAATAACCCATTGGGGTAGGTGTGCCGTCAAACAAAATAAACAATACAATATAACATGCAGCTGTATATCAGGAAGGTTTTCAAATTAATCGACGAAGTTTATTATTTAATATTACAGACCATATCTTTCTCAGTCTCTCTCTCTCTCTTTGTATGCGTGTGTGTTTGTGTGTGTGTGTGCGCGTGCGTATGTGCGTTTGCGCGTGTGTGCGTGTGTGCACGCCACGTGTAAATACATACATATATATATATATATATATATATATATATATATATATATATATATATATATATATATATGGATACTTCTAACGTATTATTTTATATTATATTCTTACTCTGTCCTGGACATTGAGTTCTACCTGGATTCTATCCTCTCGGAAATCATATATATATATATATATATATATATATATATATATATATATATATATATATATATATATTTATTACCATATATATATATATTTATTTATATGTATATATATATACATATATACATATATATATATATATATATATACATATATCGTATATATAAATATCGTATATATCGTATATATCGTATATATCGTATATATATATATATATATATATATATATATATATATATATATCGTATGTCGGATATATATATATATATACATCGTATATATATATATATATATATATATATATATATATATATATATATATATCGTAGGCGCTATATGTAGGCCTCCGTGTCGAGTCTGAGACTATGACAAAGAAATGCAGGTGTTTTTTCCTTATCGGAACGATCAGTGTGATTTTTTCCAATCTGCGGTACATTCACAATCACAATGACACTCACCTAACTTTTTCTGAATCCTTACACTCTTTACACCCAATCACTTTGAAATGATCGTATTGGAGCTTCCGGTGCGAATGCCAAGCAATACACCATGCCTTTTCTATATTTCTGCTGGAGTGAATTGCGTCATCGTGGTCATTTTCTCACTAAAGGTTCCCATCTATTCCTACTATACTGTGCAGGCGACAAAATCAAGAACAAATGAGATCCATGCGCGGAATTAAAAATATAAAATAGCGACAATTTACCTCTCCGACCCTGTTATTCGAAATGCATATTTTGAAGTTGTACAGTGCCTCCGCGTAAAATTGCTCAATATGAAGTTATGATAATAAAATTGGAAAGTGTTTGTGCGGTTGTTTGTGCGTCTGAGAGGTGGCTGTGTGTTAATTTTTATTTTCAGGATTATCTACAGTTACATAATTTTTCTTTATTATTGTTTATCCTTATTTCAGTATCTCTTTTTCTTTCATTCTAGTATAAGAGTTTTTTTTAATGCTATTGTTTTATTTTATAATCATTTCTAAATCATCAGCACATCATTAATTTGGGATATTTTTATTAAAAAAAAACTTAATATGTTTACTATTTCAAGTTTAATTAAATAGGAATGAACTATAATAATGTCAAAATTATATAACTGTCGAAATCCTGAAAATTGTCGTTGATTACCGCACAGAATCCGTAGTTTTCCAATCCACTATATTATCATTTGAGAATCCTAATGTTGTGAAGATCTATATAGGATGTACCAAAAATGAATTTATATTAAGATAGAGACATCATTTGAATGCATTCAATAATACTAAGTATCATATCGAAACCTCCCTATCCAAGTATATTTGGCAATTAACAGAAACAAATAAATCACCAACACATAAAATGGAAACTTATAAAAATGACAATAATCTTTGAATGACCCATGTCTTTATGCCAACATGTAATATTATATATTATTAATTTTCTGAAATATAAAATGTTATTAAATCAAAGAAATGAAATAGCAGTTTTCTGTAGACATTGTATTATATATTGCTTTGAAAATAATTAATTATAAAAAAGATAATTCATTTATTTATATCTATTATTTGATCAAAACATTACATACTTTATAAATGCGTAATTAAATTCTAATATGTTAATTTTACAATACCATATATAGTCTATTAGTAAATTAAATAAATATAGTATTTTAGATATATATAAAAAATATATAATATTTTAGATATGTATAAATAAATAAATAAATATAATAAATATGACATAATCATATTTCAATACCGCTTTAAGAAAATCTCGATGAAGTTTAAAAAAAAATAATGCCAAATATATTGTAGTGTGAACCTTAATAAGTTTAAATAAACCAGACAGTAAGAACTTGACAGCTTGAAAGAAAGTCAGTTTAGCCAGACAGAAATCTTAAACACCCACTCAACCATAACTGACATTAAATTTACCACACATAGATACACTTGCTTTCTACATTCGTAAAACGCCAATAAGCCCTTAATAAAAAATGAGAATTCCCTTAAAACTACCAAATTATCTTTAAAAAAGTGTAAATCCAATTTTTCCGAAAGTTATTCTTAGCATCGCTTGAGAATGTAACGGAACTCCGAATTTTAACTTTAAATTTTAATGTTAAGTCAAACGATTTAGCTTCGCTTTCGGAACAGTAATTTCTGTGTCGCTATGGAGACATATTTTAATAATCATAATAATAATAATATTATTAATATATATATATATATATATATATATATATATATATATATATATATATGTATGTATGTATGTATGTATGTATGTATAGAGTGAAAGAAGGTGAGAGGGAGAGAGATTTCATATTTTTAACTGTGAAAGTTTTTGATTGTTTACATACTCTTATTTACGTTGTACAACGAGATAATTTTTTTACATTGGTCAAAAAGTATAAGAAATTTTCCGTCGTCCACGCATTCATATATTGTATTTTTGGGGTGGTATTTCCAGCTCTGAGATATATATCTCAGGAAATTCAAATACAAACCAGTCGATATCGCGCTATATATGCATCCACGTCAGAAAGGATCGAAAAAGGAATAAGTATGATTACATTCACACTAGAAGAGACAAATACTTTTGCAAATTACAAGAAGTTATTGTTGTCATGGCGTATCTAAGCGAAAATCTAAGCAAGAAACAATTTTGTAAAATAGTAGAATTGTTTGAGCCCATCGAACACTGAGAAAATGATTTCACTAAAGCAGAGTAAACGACGAAGTATAAACCAACACCTTGTATCAAGAACAACCAAGTGTCTTGTTGAGATTGTAAAAGGACATTTCTTTAAAGATAGGTATTTACAGATGGGATAAATAAAATATAGGATAGTGGACAATACCGGAAGTTATCAACTGTCAGAGCAGTGCCAAAGAAAACTCTTTCAGCTTCATGAGGAATATAACTAATCATTAGCATTTAAAAAAAATATATTTCATAGCAAAATTGAACTGGGGACGAAGAGGGTATTTTTACCAGATGTTGGAAAATTCAGATGTTTTTCTTTTCTGTTAGAACGTCCCCACAGCAAACAAAAGACAATAAATGCTATGGCAATGATTCACAGATTACAAAAAGACATATTACAAGAAAGGATGCGAGGAGTACTTTGAAATATTTCGAAAGATTTATTGTTATTTTTTTCGGAAATGTTATTCAAGAAATCAGTTACCACTAGTAGAAAAAACGGTATCTATATGGATACAGTGTATGTCTACTGACCGTACAAAAAATCGTAAGAAGCTGACGTGAATGATATGTTTATTCCCGTATTGCTTTAAACACTTACAGCGAGATGATTCGGAAAGTAGTAGAAAACTTACTCGGATCTGTTATCTGAAGATATACTTAACTTCATAGGATACACACGTGAAACTGATCTGGTGATATATAAGAAAACTAATAGTATTATTGGACGAGATAAGTATAAAAAAGTAAAAAGCTAATTATAACAAAAAAATAACTGAGTTCGTGCTTGTCAGTAAATATGGGAGTACAACTTGTAAGCTACGTATTGGGGATGTAAAAATCAAACATGGCGAAATATAACCGGAAACGGAATGTGTCTTGCACTAACCAGAAATATAAAGGTTTCAGAAAAATCATTGCAAACAAGTAATTGACTGCTGGATTTTTATGTAATTTCTAAACGTCAATATGGATGCAAAATCCTTCATAGAGTAAAAGAAGATAAGTGAGATGACAGATGTATGGTTCTTCCGGTAATTGCTGAAACTTGCAATAGTATTCGTAAATTAAATGCAGTATGCTTAGCCATGAATAGGCTTATTACTATTTTTCTCTTGCTGTAACGTGAAAAGTTTTTCATTTGAGATTAATATGAAAATGAAATAGTTTAAAGTTTATTTTGTATTCTAATGTATCATGTAAGGTTGGTTTTATTAAGTCTTGTATTGCTTCGTAATGTATCCTTTATTTGCTTCCTATGGATAATTTAGTTTGAATATGTGATTACATTAAAAATACCATACAATTTGAAATGAGATTTTGTAACTGCTTCATTACGATCTGTTGGCGTTACATTTTCGTTCAAATTTGAATTATCTTTCTGTGCATAATTCCATTGTCTTAACTCGTATCAAAATATTCTCATATGTTACTTTCTTAAATCTCCTTTTCCTTTGTATTTGTAGTTTTTGAATATAATCTTCTCATTTGTCTTTCATATCTTTCTATTCTCTTGGAAGTAGGCTTAATTTCTTATGATGTTTTGCTTTTCTTTTCTTTCCTCTTCCTTTTCCCTTTAATGATTTCTTATTTTCTTTCATTTTTCTTTATAAAAATCATTCTTAGTTTCTACGGAAAATTTACCAAAACGAAAAATGAAGTGATGTGTCATAAATTGCAATTATAAATAAAATCGTTTATTACCATCATTGTTAAGTACCTGAGGAGACGTTGTTAATTAAACGTCGAAACAAAATGCACAATATGGACTTAATAACTTACATGTTCTAATGTAAGAGTATATAATAAATATGTACTACTCTAATTTTGTATTGAACCCTGTTTGAAATTACTGTTTCAACGTTGCAATCTTTTCTTCGTTCTTTTTCAATTGCATATATATATATTTATATATATATATATATATATATATATATATATATATATATATATATATGTGTGTGTGTGTGTGTGTGTGTGTGTGTGTGTGTGTGTGTGTGTGTGTGTGTGTGTGTCTGTGTGTGTGTCAGTTTGTGTGCCTGTACCTCCAAAGAAAAGCGATACCTAAAGTTTAGATTCATTTTTAAAAAAGGAAACTTTTTTTTTAAAATGTATTTAATGTTACTTTTAATGGATAATAGATTAACTTTAATATTTTCATCAACAAAATCATTTGGTTTTATTTGAAACTGAATTTAAATTGTTTGGGATATGATTTTTTTATCAGTTAAAACA
>OZ038475.1:133896139-133906139 GCA_964036315.1 Acanthosepion esculentum | reverse complement strand
GTATTCAACGCGATATGTACAAACAAATCCTTCCATTCTTTAATGTGAAATTACTTAAGCGATTATTTCCTGAGAATATCACGTATTTCCGAAAGAAACGCCTATTAGCTTTAATACTTTTAAAATTATTTCAATGTCTAATTGCATTACGATTAGTGCGTTTACCAGAAATTTATGAATAAATAATTCTATCTTAATTGTATAACTCACTCTTCCCGAATAAGTTTTTATTTCCCAGTCGTTTATTTTAATTATGTGGGTGTATAATTTATTATGAAAAGTCTCATTATTCTCAAATAGACGTTTTATCAGTTGATAATATTTTAGGTCTCGTCTCTATCTTTACTTAATTTTTTTTCATTTAAATATATTTTTTGAATATTGTTGATATGTGTTTAATGAATATTATGTCAGTGGCGATTTTCATTTAGATACCTGTGGGTACATAATTTCCGATTAATAAATCAGTGGAATATATACAGAATTCCAAATCAATATCTGATGTAAATATTTTTTACTTTAATACGATTCATTTAGACTTTCTGCTTCGCTATTGTGTTTAAATACAAGATGATATCTTTGAGACTGATAACCAAAGACCCTCTCTCATTGGATGATATTTTAATGTTGGCGGTACTGTTTTGAAAAAGTGTGTCTCATTGGATATAAGTGAGGCATTTCATAATATGTTTTAGATTGGGAAATTTGAGTCACGCATAATTATATTTACGTGAATTGTATTTCCAGTTTGTCATGATATCCGTTTCAGATTTTTATAACAGGCTTGTTGATTTGGAACCCAAATATATTTTAGAAAATTCTCAGTTTCTTTTCAAGATTTTGTCCATGGACGACCCAAGACTGGATATAATCATAATTGATTTTCTACAAAATTTGGTTTGGAAATAAGATTTGATTACATATTAATTATAAACGCATATACTATAGACTGAATTAAAAAGAAATTGTTGAAAATCATGTTAAGTTTATTTTTTCAAGTATAACATTTTATTCATTTCTCCTCTTTAAATTTTATTTGCATAATTTTCGCTCTAACAACGTGGAACCTTCTAACATAAGGTACACAACTTTGTATCATTTATACACATTTGTAAGGTGAAATGAATAATTCTGAAATTAAACGTAGTATGAGATCAGCTTGGTATAATTTACAAAACTAATACTCCATTTATATTTAATTTTATTACAAAGTAAAATATTGTTTAAATATGATATGTATTTGCTGCAATGAAATCTTTTCTGATTACTACATATTCTGCTGGAGGGTAGATATAAACATCAGTTAATAATATCAATTATTAAATCTGTTTCGTGATTTTAATATATACATTATATGCCGTGTCTCGTCAGGACGTTGGCAATTATAGCTCTCTACAAAATCTTAATAGTTTGTGGCTCCTAATTAATTAACAAATTAAATTAAATTATCACTCATAAATCTATTTATTTAGGCTCACTGGGTTCGTTACGCATTGATTTACTCTGTCTCTCTTGCCTTCCGTCTGTCCCGCGTGTATAAAATTTCCCAAACCCTCTTTCCTCATACCCAAGAAATTTCAACTATATTTTGCTGATGCGAAGTATAATTGCCCTTCCTGTTTCTATTTTCACGAAAACTTCGTCTTTGCTCACATATTCGGTCCAGCGTATTCTCAGTCTAATTATGTAGGACTACATGCATGTTACTTCAAGTCTACTGAATCCGTCAGGAAATTTTCTTTGATCTGTTAAAACACTACCCAGATATTTAACTTTTAGTACTTGATTGAATTTGCTACCTCCAATTTGTCATTTGCATATTGCCCTGTTCCTTTTGCGACAACCATTCATTTTAACTTAATTCCTGGAAAGATCAAAACCTCTCACTTGATATATTAATCGTCTTTTGTTGTTTTCCTTTTCACATCAGATAGAGCGGCTGGTGTAACAAATTATAGTTTGGATGATTTTATTTTGCATTTGAGCAGATCAGTTATACTCACACCATGCTGCTTGAAAATAAACTGTTTTCTTAAGATAAACATTATTTGTGACTCAAGGGGTACAAAGCTGCTGGGATTGAGTGTTGGATTCAATTTCTATTTTCTTTGTGTGCGGTCTGTCCCCAAAAGGTCGAACTCAGATGTTACTAAGGAGAAATTGACTATCTAAAGGAATAATTCATATTATTATCTCGATGTTCTATCTACTTCTGAAAATAATTTTGAAATTATTATTTCGTGATCGCCGTCACCTGCATCGTCACTAGTTCTTAAACTCATCAACCATGTCTTGAGAGAAAATATCCCGAGACCCATGAGAGACAACGAAAACTGTGAAATCTGGATAATACGTATGGGGCTATTACTATTAGTGATATTTTTCCTAAATATTTTCGAAAGAGTAGCAAAGAATAGACTAACTCGGTTATTGTAAATGCGATGGTTTTATAATACCAGGGATACATCTTTGCATATTATTTCTAGCTGAGTATCTTTAGAGGAGAATGCAAGTAATTTTATCTTCGTTATATCAAAGTAACTCAAAATATTTCTTGTGGTAGAAGAATAACTACATATTATAGGAAGGGATGGTGCAAGATCGATTTTAATTGATTTAATGTAAAATACATTAATTTATTTGAAGATTTCTATAAAGTATTGGGCTATTCAACTGTAATTTAAAAAAAAATCATTTTCTTAATATGAGCAAAGTCAGGTAGAGAACAATTGTGAAAATTCTGAAATTAATTATTTGAAAGTTTGATTTCTGTTTCTGAAACGAATTGAGAATCTTGAGGAATCAAGGGAGCTAATCATCTTCAAAATGTCGTCATATCTAATTATATGGGATAATTTGTCTAATTGATGTTTAACCAAAATGGTATTAAGGACTGCATTACAAAATATTCATCGAATAAAAAAGCAATTTCTTTCGTCGTTCGAATTAAATTAGATTTTACTGAAGAACGTTATACTTTCCGAGTGTTATAGATTTAATTTGACATGTTTCATTTGTGAAATGTGTCAATATTAAGCTAAATGCTGCCTTAGTAACGGACAGATACAAAAGGGGATATTTCTAACTAAAACCAGTGTCAACATGTCCCGAAATATACTGACAGTTTGCAGTTACAGAGCCTTTATTTGTTAACAGAAAACTTCAATCAGACTGTCTGCTTTTTTTCATTTTAACTATAATTGTTCCTAAAGAGGCAATTATTTTATCACTCTAAGCCAGGGCATCCTTTACATTTATTAACGTTGACATTCCCCGGTTACCGAAAACCTAGAATCTGGGTTATTCTCCTTCTTTTCTCATGTTCTTCCTTTTTTAAATGAGTTCTATTAGATTTTCCCCCCGAAAATCAAATAAAAGTATCTGAAGTTATCTTCCCTTTGAAATAGCACCAGAAGGATTCAATCAATTTGACTTATACCTTACATTTTGTGAAACATTAATTACTGATGATGTAATGACTGTTCTTTGACAATTCAAAACAAAATACATGGAGAAAAAAGACAAGAACATGTGCAACATTATGATGGTTAAATCAATATTCACTGCTGGTAATATTGGAATAATTATTTAATTGTTTGGTTTTTAATTTATTAATTACAATTCAAAATTATTTGAACTGAATATTAATTATAACTGAAGATAAATTTGCCACTTTAATATTGTTCCTCAGTATATTCATGCATTTTTATTTAAACATATTTAAATATTTCTCTGTTAATTTTAGTTTTCCGGGGAAATTATCTATTCTTTAACAAAAACTTGCATTACAGTTTGGAATAATAATAATTCAAAAGATAAATACAGAGGAACATTGGAATGTTGACATTTATAATAATTTCTGATTGATCACTAACGATCTAGCTATAAAATAATTGTCAATTATTATTACAGTAAATATTTCTGAAGCGTTCTGAGCTCAGATTATGATATTTATATCAAGTTTCTCCTTGCTTCACCTATAATACAACTGCTTCCCTTGTTTTCATTTATAAATTTTCCTATTACATTACCTGCACCTATAACCAGTATCACCAGTTCAATCGTTTCGACAAATATAAAAGCTGTTCCTGACTACCGACGTCACGCTGCGCAACGTCTGCAGAAACGTGCTGGAAGATAAAGAAACACAGGAAAATCACAATAACAAGAAGCAACATAATTCTGATGATGCCTACTTTTCTATATCAAGACGAAGTGCTTGATATAATACAGCTCCTGATGTCATCGTTCGAAAACATCCATTAGCGTTGCCTTCGAATCTATCTACATTTATGTGAAGAGCCTTCCTAACAAACAAAATCATCCCAAGCCAAACCATTTTATAAGCAATGAGACATTAATGGAAAAGGCTATTTTTTTTAGTTGGTTGGCCAACTGGTGAGGTTAGACGATAGTTTTCCAAATATTTTCCTGCTCGAAAAATGTTCACTGTCCAGCGTTCTAGATGAGACGCCAGAGAAAGAATAGCAGGAGTACATAAAATGGCCTACATTTCTACTCTTCCTAACAAGAAAGAAAAATAAGATACGATATTATTTTTGAGAAACAGTTAAATCGGTTAAACATTTGGGTGTTGATTATTCGATATTAGGAATATTATAATAAAACAAGCATCACATATTTTCAAGTTATGCTATGAAGATGCCGACATTAATCATTCACCATTATATATAAAATAATTCTCTTTCTTTCCAAATAGTGGTCTAAACACGGAGGTTGTTACAATTTTCTGAGCAGAAAGGAAGACTTTATAGGTATAAGAAATCGATTTAATAATAAAAGTGAATAATTATCTGTAACATATTTACAAATATCTCAAGGTAATGGTTTAGTACCAAGTAAATTTTAAAACAATTTTAAAGGTAAATTTATAAATTACATTCTTTATTATATAAGAACCGAAAAATGTAGCAGATAATGTAAAGATTATAAACAGAAATAATTAAACAACATTTAGTAGGTACTATCTTTATGTAAAGCTTACATACATGCACATATAAAGACAAAAATAATCATTGTATATTTAATTCTGAGGGGGCATTTCGTCATGGTGTAACTGTCAACAGACTTGTCTCACTAGATCATCTGAGCAGGCAGTTTTATCCACACTCTGTCTTCCAAAATGTCGGCTATGTTTCACAAGTAAGCTAGACTGAGAAAATCACTATATTTAATTTTTGCGATTTTTGAACGGACTCACAGAAATAATCAGATTTATATATTAGATTATCAGTAAGTAGAAAATATAAATTATGTTTATATAAATTTAATGTTTATTGCCGAATACTTCATAGCCATATTGTTATAATAAATATGGAAGTTTTATGTTAGGAAGACATTAGAAACACTGTGCCTTTCCTCATTTTATCAGTATAGATAAGATAACATTTTGTTCCGATCTCCTATAATATGTAAACTAGAAATTAACCTGGAAATCTTTGCTGATGTTGTTCTTATCTTGTATTAAAAGGGATCAATTATTTTAGCATGCATAATTTTTGCATATTCTGTCTATTGCTCTGGATTTACATCTAATTCTTTGGCTATCTTAAACGAAATTTACAGAAACAAGAACAAAACCGTTTCCTGCGATAGCAAATATTTCGCAGATGTCTTTTAAGTTGAACTACTAAAATATTACTCTTCCATGAGCAGAGTTGTAAATAAGTAAGGATTGATGCAAAGAAGTATCAGT
Organism: Acanthosepion esculentum; assembly: GCA_964036315.1. Classification (NCBI taxonomy): domain Eukaryota; kingdom Metazoa; phylum Mollusca; class Cephalopoda; order Sepiida; family Sepiidae; genus Acanthosepion; species Acanthosepion esculentum. The sequence continues at coordinate 133,900,423 of OZ038475.1, read as the reverse complement.
AAAAGTATCGATCCTGATCTGGCGGTTCGACTTTAGTTACTTGACCACCGCCTTAAGATTGCCTCTCTGTGTCTTTTCTATAAATATTCTCATGGTAACTGTTCGCTTGAGCTCATCGGTGTGGAAGCTACATGTTCAGAATTTAAGAGCAGTATTAAACTCGCTTCGAAATGTTATCAATTTGCACTTCAAATGGCTAGATATATCGCTAAGTTTTATGTCTAAATTTCTTTTCCCTTATATATCACTTCAGAAACGCCCGACCGTCTCTAATGTTAATCGCTATCTCCTGTCCTCCTGATTATTCTTTTCTCTTCCGACTCATTATTATTTTTCTGTTCCTAATATTTTACACTCAGTGAAACCTTATGACTTAGAGGTTTTTCTGTCATGCATGTATTTCATTTATAAAATACGTTGTAAAAAGCGATTATTGGTAATACATTTGTATTTTATTAGCTGAAGCAAATCTAACTATTATCCTCTGACTATTTAACAACGAATGGTTTTCCATTAGAGAATTACAATTCTTGTGAGGTTATTCTTTTTGATACCCTTATCTGTAAAGGATTGCTATTCGTGAAAATCCTAGTAGATCAGTAGTTTTGAAATACTCAGTTCTGCCCGTCTCTCACCAAATTGTTTGAAATTCCTTTCGTTCCTTTACAAATCTAAGAAATATTTGGCCAGGTGGTTATGACCATGTTTAAATTTCTATATCTGTTAAAATGGTGACACAATGAGATGATGAAAACATTGCTAAAATGAGTATTTGTTCATGTGAACATAATCAAGTGTACAGTGGGTGTTTAAAAGTTCATGGTAAATATAGATGATTCCGCTGTTTGGTGCAATGTATCAAAATCTAAATCACGATTCTTTTGAGATCACTTGATCGAATGTCTGCTGACAATAAAGCATATTCAGCATAATTGTAGGGAAATAAAGGAAAACTATTTGGTAAAGACTGTATTAAAATTAATTAATCTGGTGATGCAATTGTTAACAAGTCAGCACTGAATATTTTTATTATATATCTTATATAATGCATAATATATAATTTACAAATTGATATTTATGCAATATTTTTGAGAATCTAACGTCTCAAATATTGTCTATATCTATATGTGTAAATATACGTATACTTGTATCTATGAGCCAGGCGCAAATTTCAATAAGTGTATGATAATATATAATATATTAATATATAATAAATGTATAATAGATTTTTATAAGATTTCCTGGATAGGATATAGCGAGAGAGATTATGGTCTTAAATATTAAAGAGACTTTTATTTTCCTAAGTTTAATAGCACAAGATATGTTTATTTTCTCAACTATTCTTTTCTTAAGTGTCATATTTGTGTCACTCTGATGAATATGTTCTTTTACTCTATATTATGTGTTCAGTAGATACAGACACGTAATTTTTAATGAATAAGCACCTGCAAATCTTTTGATTGCATAAACCTTCGAAGCTGATATCGAAATGGTGATATTGGAATTGATACTAAATAACTTATTCAATTTTTTATTTGCATATTTAAGTTTTGCAGGTGCACAAATGCGGATAACGGTGTGAACACTCATATATGTGAAACAAAATCAGGTTATTTCCCAAAGGGTTCAACGCATTTTAATTCTGTATAAACGATATTATTCGCGAGAATTTGAAAGTCACTTCAATGTGTGTGTGTGTGTGTGTGTGTGTGTATGTTTGTGTGTATGTGTGTGTGTGTGTAATTTGGCAGCAACTTTTCTTTTAAACATGTTGTGTTGAATGTCAAAGACAACATAATCCTGCATATTCTCTATTGAATTTTCTCATATTTTCTAATGAGACTATTTATTTGAAAATTATATGGACAATATTACGGTCAATATTTATTTCAACTTTCGTAAATAATTATATCGGCCACACTACAAATTGTTTAACACGCAGACTAACTCTACACCTTTCTAAAAATAGCTCAATTAGATCTCATTTAAATATTCATGGAAACCTACCGGACACTATTAAGAACATACTTCTAGACAACACCAATATAATAGCATCATCCACATGCAAAAAAAGGCTAAAAATAATGGAAGACTTATTAATAAAAACAAACAAACCAACACTTAATAATATTAACTTTGAACATGGACATAATATCTTGACCGTGTTTTGAAACAAAACAAATGAAACATTTTATAAAACATATATATAACAAACTATTTCTAATTCTAACAGTTGAAATGTAATCCTTGAAAATGGCTAAATGTATAGCCGAAAGTGCTCGGATAAAAAGAACATTCGGACAGTTTTTATATAATTTATCATCTGAAAAGAAAAACATTATTAGATCTCACGAGAAATTATATAAAAAACTAAATAAAAGCACCTTGTCAGTCGTTTTGAATGAAATGTGCATGAAAGAAGGATTGCTGCCTAAATACACAATATATATATATATATATATATATATATATATATATATATATATATATATATATATATATATATATATATATATATATGTATATGTATATATACATATATATATATATATTTAAACATATATTGTTGAATATAAAATACAATGAATGTCTATTATGTATGATCATGAGCCGTTCTAAGATTTGTATTTTTTTTTTATTTAATTTCGAGTGAAAATTAATTGAAGATTAAATTTTAAACTAATCGCAACATATTACATCGCATACAGACATATGGTTCTGTTGCCTTTTACGTGGCATGACCTCATAGAACCACATCATGCACTCACCACCTGCGTCTGCTATAGGCATTTAAGGATATTTGTGGAGATTTTATGCGGCCAGGCATGTAGTTTTAAATGCCTAAAAATGTTAGAGTTATCATTCAAATGTAGTGTCAAACAACATGCCTGGCCGCATACACAATTCCGGAAAATCCTCGTCGAAAACACAACTATACTTAAACATGAAAACAATAAACAAAAACTAAACATTCTTGAAGCTATATACATAAAACAGTTGAAACCTAACCTGAACAAAATAAACTATGAAATCTCCACAAATATCCTTAAATGCCTATAATTAGTAACAGTAGCCATTCGTTCATACCAACGGCTTTCCATACTCAATACTCATCGGATTTACTCTCTCGTGGTCATGTGTGACGTCATGAGCTGTTGTGCGATTTTCACTTTCATCGTCTTATATGCACGTGTTTATCGTTGCTTGGAAATCATCCATGCAAACAATAACAGACTATCATCAATTTCTTGTTCGTGTATTTCTTAATATATTGTGTAATTGTCATCTTTGATAATGGCTTATGTAAGCCGAAAGCTTAGATTGGATTAAAAATATGTATCAATATTGTGATTTTCTTTCATTGTTTAATGATAATGTTATTAAGCTTATCAGACGATAGGAAAAGAACTTACATAAAATAAATAGACAACACTTGTCTATATTATTTAATGAAACATGTATGAATGAAAAAATGCTGCCTAAATACACACAATATATATATATATATATATATATGTGTGTGTGTGTATGTGTGTGTGTTTTGTGTGTGTGTGTTTTGTGTGTGTGTGTTTTGTGTGTGTGTGTGTGTGTGTGTATTGGGGCAGCAAACAATTATTTAAAATTATATTGTTGAATATGACAGAAAATGAATGCCTATTATATCTGATCCTGAGCCGTTCTAAACTTCGTATGAGATCCAATACGCTTTAAACTGAAATTTCCGCAAACTTCTAAACCTAATAATTCTAAAGCAATTTTGAACAGTAATATGTTGTAAACTTTTGTTTTACCCCTATTTTTCAAAGAATAATGGAAAATGGATTCATACAATGTTGAGCCACAAAGTATAGAAAATATAAATTGTGTAAACAACGACGGTAAAAATTGCGGTAATGCCAACATAGCTAAAGACAAGATAGACAGGAATAAAGAGAAAGGATACACTGAAAAAGTGCAGTTATAGCAATGCAGAAAGCGAAACCCATTAATCCTTTGAAGGTGAAAATTATAAAGTACGCAGAAATATCCTTTGAGAATACATGCCTTCCCACTACTAAAGTTTCTGAAAAAATGTATTTTGATGCTAAGTAGAAAAGAGTGCCGTAGAAATAACCGAACTTAACAACATCAACGTATCTCCACAAAAAAATGAATCTAATCTTATAAAATGATATCAATCTCACTGATATTAATAATTCAAAATTTGAAAATGATAATCAAAATAAAAGATATCAAAATTTAAAAAGTATGAAAAAAAGATTTTATCCTAATATATAATCGTTT
>OZ038475.1:133886139-133893639 GCA_964036315.1 Acanthosepion esculentum | reverse complement strand
AGTGTTGGTTAAATTTGATTGCGGTTAATATGTTTCTCAGGTTTTTAGATTGGCTCTTGCTTTCATTTTTTTATATATATTAATTTTTCATTCTTCTTGTATAGGACCACATTTTTTTTAATTTGTGAAAATTGTCCTGTATTTTTCATTTTGTATGTTGAGACATATATTGGAATTTGTTCGAGGTTAGGTTTCTTTTGGTTTCGTGGTTGTTCTAAAGGTATTTTTCTGCTAGTTCAAAACCTTTGTGTATTAATATTGTAGGGCAGCCTAGTGTTTTTAGAGTTCTAGGTAGTAATTCAAGCAGGTTTTTCGGTAGTGTTTTTCGGTCACTATAGTGCATAAATTACGTCACTCTGTTTGGGTGATGGTTCTTACATTGCCCTTTCTCAGACTAATCTTAATGGTTTTATTGCCCCTTAAGCAGAAAGAAAATCTTTTGACACCAGTCCAAGGAAGTTATTGGTTAATTACTACACAAAAATGACAATGGTTAAACATCGAAAAATATGACGAAAAATAATTCCTTTTAACTATATTTGGAAATATCCATCCTTACGTGAAGCATCTCGCGAGACCGGAAACACGTGTAGCAAAAATACAGAAAATAATATATAATATAGATATCAAAAATATCCACATTATGACCAAAAAATGTTTTCGGTTTCCCTCTTCTTTTTAACATATGTGATGACCGAATTTAGAATTTTGAATTGAGAATTTTATTGAGGAACAAGCACCCTATGTACCAAAACTTTGAAGATAAATATTGGAAAAGAGCTAGAATTGTATTAGCAATATCCTTATTGATCAACATTTGATATTTAACATAAAGTATTAAATATTCTAAACACGAAACATTAAACAATTTTGCTTTCGATCTCTAAAATATGGTACATCGTCTTCCAGAGACGTGTCTATTGAGAGGAAGTTCATACTAAAGTGCGGAGTATCCAAATAAAAGTTAAATACCGTTTAGGCAAATGCTTACATTAATTGAATTAATTATGCTCAAAGAGCATTACTCATTTGAATTCTAAGCACCAGCCTGTCTGAAGTTTTTATGCAAATCAAATAAACCTCAATGACTCAAAAACATCTTAAGTAATATTTGTGAAATTTAAACTCGTCCATTTCCTCCCTTAATTAATTTTCTACTATTTTTAATAGTTAGTTTTGAGATACAGTGTAACCCGGATGTAAGAGAGTTGTCGGGACCGGAGAAGAAGTCTCTTATATCTGGGTTTCTCTTATATCCGGGTTTCTCTTATATCAGGGTCTCTTATATCCGGGTTACACTGTATGTGGAATTTACGAAAATGTACTGACTGTTTGTAGGTTAAACTAATTTTAGCTTACGACATCAAAAACCTAATAAAACCTTTTTTGTTGTTGTAGGTAATATATCTTGAAATGTGTGTAAAGGGAAGGATGTAACAACTGGTAAAAAGCAGAAAATGAAATTTATTGAGTGAGGAAATGGCCACATTGGTGTTATTAAAGGAATTTTGCAGCTATCATCGAATGATAAAAAAAAGTCTGTTAAAAATGGAAATAAGTTAAGATCTTGAACCAAAGGGAAAGACTTTATAACGCGCTTTAGTTGTCGTTCAGATGAACGTAAATTAATGCGCATTATAGCGAAACAACAATTTTTGAACAGCGCTCACATTCCCAAGAAGGACAAAATTATAGAATACACTGTGAATGGAGATCTGCAAAAACATTTTCTGGAGAACCTCCTCTCACTAAAGCAAATATTTAAAAGCTTCAAAATTGGACCAAATAATACTTGTAAATTGATTTTTCTAAAGTAATTTTCACGGACGAATCTCCTGTGAAATTTGAAGGACCTTTGAGACAAAGGAGGGATTTTATCCAATTAAGACGTGCCGATCGCTAGAAGAAGGCGAAAAGGAGACGGCAGTGCTATGATATTGGCTGGAGTAGTCTTGTTGGAATTACCTCTTCCTACATGTTGAAACCGCCAATTGTGAGAGTTATCAATTTACTATATAAACTTGGCGATTTTCTCGCCTCGTCCTCTCTTTCACTTTTCATTTTCAGCGCAGTTTGTGTGGACCGATCAGATAAAGGGTTTCATATCTTCACTTTTCAATGATGACACGCTAATACGATAAGAATTTTGCAAGTATGATATTGAATCAACAATCATAGAAAAATTTTCTTAGAATTCTTAAACGTATATTCGGCACGCAGTGCAACCCTTTAACTTTGCTAAAACGTTGCTTCTAAGCATTTTTCCAGAGCGTACTACATGCAACTCGAACATACTACAGCACCCTGATGAAAGCACCAGCACATTTCGTCTATACGTTATAACACGCATCTCAACTGACATCATTGCTTTCCAGACAGAAATAAATTTTATAGAATTGATACAATCAATCATCTAGAAGTGGGGTGCTTTGTCGGAGTTATCTCCTTCTAAATTTGGAAACCGCCACTTGGGGGAGCTGTCAGTTTACTATATATATACTTGGCGAGTTTCTCGCCTCGTCCTCTCATTCTCCTTTCATTTTCAGCGGATATTACAGCAATGTCATCAATCGGGAAGCTTGCGTTTTACCCTTTGTTGTGGGGAGCGATACGCGTCTGCTTCGGGTTACGCCATATAACATACTTACCTACACACACGCGCGCACGTACGTACGAACATGGGATATTCGAAATCTATGGATAATTGTAGGTGAGTGGAAGTTACAATATATTAAAATGTAAAATATTCAAAGACTTATCATACGTGCTTTTCATTTGTTCAATTTTAGGGGTTGATCATTTTTTGATGAATCAATTACCTTCATATTGAAATAAAAATTGATTATTTGTCTTTGCCTAATAACTTCAGACGGCAGTTATTTTTTTTAGAATATTATAATTTCCATAAATAACTTCAATGCAACATATTTTAACTCCGACTTTGTTTTGATATATGACTTGATTGTATATTTTTTTAATATTCTTTTCAAAACAACTTTGAATTATTGAATTTAATAGGATAAGGCTTAATAACTTCAGATAGACTGTATTGTTAGCAATTACAATCACATTAACTAAGCTAGGCGTGTCTATTTAAACATGTTTACATATGGCTTATATATATATATATATATATATATATATATATATATATATATATATATATATTATATATATATATATATATATATATATATATATATATATATATATGTATATATATACTTTTAACGTATTCTTTATTAATAGGTAAAATTGCTTAATATCAGCGATAGAGTTTAGGTAATTATAAAATGTGTCAATGTGGTCAAAATCAAAGGTGAACTGCCTGTTTCATGCTTCAACGCAAGCATCAGGGCATGAAAAGAAGATTGCGTTAAACTATGTATCGAAACTTCGCTTGTTGATTACAACATATATATATATATAGAGAGAGAGAATAAACAAATAGAGCCTTTACACAATCATAATATAGAGAATAAAGATTTACACAAACAGAAGTACCTAGTAAATTACTATTAAAACCTGATATATATATATATATATATATATATATATATATATATATATATATATCACGCTTTAATGGTAAATTACTGTGTAGTTATGTTTGTGCAAAGGCTCTACTTCTTTTTCTCGGCGTGAATATTGATGAAATCTTATTAAAATAATATTTGTGTGTGTTTTCATTTTATAGAAAGCAACCAGATATCACATCAAATGGTGATGTAAAAAGTGGAATTATACAATGAAAATATACTATATTCTAGAGGACATTGTTCAGTTAAAAGTATAATTAAAATTCAAATAAATTAACTAATTTATATGGATATTGTCGGAATATTTATTTATTAAGATGACCTACAATTAACTTAAATCATATTCAATAAAAAAAATGACTGCAAATGATTATGCCACAAATTCGTTTGAATTTCCATTAGAGAGTGAATTTCTTTGTCTTCTATCCTCAGTGTCCTTTTAACAAGTTGGTGAACATAACTCCACTTTTTCTTGTGCTTTGTAGCCCTTAATAAATGTTGCCTATTTGCTATCTCTTATACCTAAGCTTGCTACGTAAGTTATACTTTTTTTTCTATCCGTCTTAAATTCAATCTGTACTGTGTGTCATATTTTCCTATCCTTCTTTCAACATTGTGCGCCATAGAAATTTCAATTCTTCCTTTCAGATTTTATGTATATGTGTCCTCTTTATGTCCATTTTATTTAATATATTTTTGTTCACATAATCAGTCCATGGTATTCTGAGGAAATCCTATAAAATCTATATTTCTGTTGTTTCATGTTCATTGTTTTTGCATTTGTTGCTGCTGAATGTCCTTATGTAATGTGGTTTCTGTTACTTGATAAAAATTATTTGTTCGTCATTCTATAGCTCTCGTCCATGAAATTCTAGAGAAGTATGATCTACGTTGAGACGTACAGGTTTGAAACGCTGGAAGCCATCTTTAAATATCTATCTGAGAAAAGAGCTGAATACAGTTGACAGTTTAAATAATACCTAATGGTCTTCGCGTAATCCATATGGAAGTTGGGATCTGATTAGGCTGTTTAATAACAAGGCACATGTTCTTATGGTAATACTTTTATTTCAGAGGAATGTGTTTTGTTGAGCGGCGTAACTACCCTTATCTCAGACATGAACTATACTGTATTTTTTTATCTCCTAAACCAAATCTGATATAACTGATCCATACGCAAATCTATTTATGTATTTATGGTGTTTAATAATAAGAACTTTATTTGTACCACTCACTCAACCAAAATACCAAAATGTAGATTAACATAGTGATATTTATCTGAGTGTGTGAAACTTGGAACGTATGGTTGAAAATCTTAATGGAAAGAAAAAGGAAAGTAAAACAGTAGGACAAGTCATGTTGTCATAGGTAACAAGAAATAACTGTTATTTAATTAACTTTTCTTGTGTTTATGATCTCATAGACATTTTTATAAAAATGTATGAAAATAAGCGGGAGAGACTTCAATTTTATAATCAAACCTTATATAAAAACGAACAACAGAAACTATCGAAGCATTGATCTATGCAACACAAAAATCAATATGCTTCAAAATTGGAATCCATTTCCTATGTAGACAATTTTCGATATGAAAATCAATATACGATACAGCCGAAAATATATTTTAATCAAATATAAGGAATGATTAATAAACTGTAATAAGTTACACTGAAATATATTTCTTTTCTCTTAAGAATTTCAAATACACATCTTTTTCTAAGAATCTTAAAATTCAAACGAGATACTGAAATGTAATTTTTATTTTCCTCAGCCAAAGGGATAGCCCAACAAACAACTTACCAATTGGAAATACAAAAATCAAACAAGTGCAAGAATTTACATATATGAGAATTCTTATAACAGAAAATGGAAAGTTTGACATTAAAAAAACACAAAACGCATTGGGATAGCTAATGTTGCATTATAAAAAACGGAACAAAGTATGAAGAAAGAGAAAAGAATTTGTTTTAAACAAAGAAAATAGGGATAAATTCTTACGTAATACCAGTCCTCATATATGGCAGTGCATCCTGGGCGATATTCTCACATATGAAGAAGAGACTTGAAGCAAGACAAATATGGTTCTAGAGAAGGATGCCAAGAGTATCATGGACTGGACATGTGAGCAACAAAGAATTTTTTAAGAAAATGGATACGTAAATGACTCTTATGCATAATACGAAGAAACCGTTGAAATTTATAGAGCACATGAAGAGGAAAGAGAGCTTGGGATATTTAACACGCACGAGGCATATTGAGTGCAATGATGAAGATCATAGGAAATTGATAAACATTCTAAATATAACACTAGAAATTGTTAGGTTATTTTGTGTACATGGCGTTTACTAGTGAACCAAGCAAAATGAGCTGACTCATTTTATAGTTTACCAAGAGAGGTTTAACCAATCAGAAGACTTGTAATATTCGATCCGATGTGCATAAAGGCGGCAATTTTGATTTTCAGGTAGGAATATCCACTGCTAACCTGTCAGATGAAAAGACCTGCAGAACTACGCTTTCCTACTCTCTCCGATTATCCACTGCCAACCTCTGATATGGAAGATCTTAAGAATTCCTGAATAGCTGCTACTCGACATTGGTGCTGTTTCATTGAACAAATTAATTACTACGTCGGATTTCTACATTCAAACTACATTAAACATATTTTACAGCAATATCTATAACTTCTTAGCGAGTAAAAATATACAAATAAAGAGAGAGAGAGAGAGAGAGAGAGAGAGAGAAAGAGACAGATAGATTGATTGAGAGAAAACTTATCTAAGACGATGCATTACGTCTACTGACAGATTTTTACAAGTCAAATGTGAGGGTTCAATTTTGCAACAAGTATTTTAAACATCAGTAAAAACTATTAGTTTTTCACAATTTTCAATTTAAGAGATGCTCATAAATATTCATCAGGTGAACTGAAAAATAGAAATTATTAAGGAATTGAATTATTTGAAAAATCAGTGATGCAAGTTTATATTTTAGTAAGATTCGATCCCTGCACTTTTGAAAATTTTCTATTTATGTAAGTTACATTTCTTTTTTTTAAAGGTTGCATTCGTTATATCAAATTTGAGAAAACTTGGAGAAAGTTTTACAAATATACAAAAGAAAACCTAGCTATGAGCACCAAAAAGGATACTATACTCAACAATTTACGAAATGCATTAGTTATACATAGAAATACTTTCAATCGCAACCTTGGTCGAAAGAATATAGAATTATTATTAAGGAATACGTAATTACTGGATTATTGTAAATACCAACTCTACTTTGAGGGCATCTCAGCTGGTATCAATCATTAGGAAATGTTTGCTACTATTACAGCATAGTTTGTTCGATCTTCATTGAGATCTATATTCTTGTGGCATTCTGTCAAATTAAGTTTAGTAAATGACATCAATTTTTACCGTAGAATACAGAGTAGAAAAATTTAGCAAGATAGTAAATTAAAGCGACTGCAATAGTTACACATCTGCAGAATTAGTGAGATGATGCAGAGAGCTGAATTATTTGTTATATATACTGTGATATTTATTGAATTATGAAATGTTAGAATCTAGTTACTAACCAATGCTATCGGAAATTCCAAACTGAAACGGATTCTGACAAAATGAATAGAAGCTAGGAAATGATAGTGGGATGTGATTTTTTCCCAAAAGCTTAATTATAGTTAAATGGAAGGATACAACGAAAGAAACGCACTAATGTATGGCAACTTATACCAATATGACGTACCCAACTGTGCAGATTAAGAAACTTAGCCGATTTCTCTATGTATTTCATCTAATCCAGAAAATAATGTATTGATAATATTAAAACTGATAAACATAAAAAACATTAGTATAATCTCTAAATAATACCATATTTAGAATCAGTCGTTTTTTTCGTTCCGCTTAAATAGGGAATTCTTTCTGTTCACATACCAGAATTGTTTAAGAATCTGCCACTT
>OZ038475.1:133871139-133881139 GCA_964036315.1 Acanthosepion esculentum | reverse complement strand
AAATCGAGTCGCGTTCTAGTCCCTTTGATTTTTCATTCTTTTTTCTCTCTTCGCTTCGAAAAATGCTTTCTAGAGTAAAGTTTCTTTGTCATTTCTGCCATCAACTTCAATGCAAACGAGGTTTTCCACCTTTCCTTTGTACTTTTCATGGACATTTGTTTTCACTTTTGCTTTTGCACTTTCTAATTTTCATTTGTCAATGATGGTATTTTTCTACATCAACAGTAGATTTGAGAAGACCCATAGACTGTAAGGCCAAGAGCAAGGCATTAGCGAGGTTGATTCGAAGATTAGAAGAAACATAACCTGATTAACTCAATGGCATACCGAGAAAATATTATAAGGCTGTAGGGTCCTTTGTGATAACTAACTGGTGGCAAATACTCATCGTTTCATCTAATTTGTTTTGCCTTCATCTTTTTCACAATAGACTTTCCGTTTAACAGGGTTAAACAACATTTAACCACCTCCCAAATACCAATACATGCATTTGCTATAAATTTAGAAATAGCAAAACATGTTAAATATGGATAAGTATTCATTAGGAAATAACTATAATGAATAACTTGTCCAAAATTTGGGAACTCTGTTTCATGTAACCCAGACGATTTGTTAAATAAATGCGTATATTTTAATATAAAATATAATTGGTATAATTATTTTTGTAATAATAAAACGTATGAGAAAAAAATCGACTGTATAAACAAAGATATAAGGGGAAATAATTCGAACAGGTAAAGACAGAAATAAACCGTATTTGTATTTTAAATTAAATATTTTTCTGTGTTTTATTTCTTATTAAATTTATTGGATTTATCACGAACAGTATGAATATTACAATTAAAAATACGATTACTAAAAGTATTTTATATTTTGTATTCTTTATGTACCGGTTTTATTTTGACCTACGCTAGTTTCCGGTAACAACGAAATAATAACAGTACTCAAGATTAATTTTTTCTTTAAATACATTTTCTCAAAAAACGGCTATGTTTTGAAGAAAAAAATGGTGTGGTAATTCTTTACACTAATTCACTTTCTAGGGTAATGTTCCTGATAGTTTCAAAATCGATCTACTCTCTCTCTCTCTCTCTCTCTCTCTCTCTATATATATATATATATATATATATATATATATATATATATATATATATATATATATATATATATATATATATAATGTACCTTCCCGTCGATGTATGAGAAGACGACAAACACAGTGAGATTTTATGCTTGTGTTGCATGTGAAAATTCAGTCCCACTAGTGACTTGCATAAAAATCCACATCCTGTTCAATAGCGAGGCACTCGGGATGTACAAACAGGAATAATTGCTGACCCTTTTTGCTGTAGTCTTTCGTTTTTTAGCCGTTCAATACTACTGATTTTAAAATTACAGATACAACTCTCGCAAAACTTTTTTTTAAATTCTTCCAAGGGTGAGTCGCTAGAACTTAATATGAGATGTTACTATTTAAATTATCTTTATACTTGATCCACATCGTCCAACATCGTTTGTCCAGTGCCAAACTGGCTATACATGAGCACCTTATGTTTTCTGTCGTCATTCATCGATGCAAAATCACCGGACCAGTGAATTCGTGACTGCATTAGAAAAGACTAATTTACACCAGTGTTGTGTGAAAGAATACGAAAGCAAGTGCCAGAATTCTCAGTGATTGCACGGAGTGACTATTGGGCTGTGAATCTACCAATGATGGATTGCTTTTGTCTAGGTTTTGAATATAATTCCAAAACGGCGCAAATTCAATAAAAGTTTTCAAGAATTCTGAGGCGCCAATATGCTTCCCACGCCCAGGTTTTTGACCGTATAATATCTCCTGCGTAGTGAAGCTGAGCCAACCGGTGACAAGCGTTCCTGTCACGTCAATCCTGCTACTCTCTCTTAGAGTCCAAGCTGTCAGGGCTATTAAATGGAATGACCATTTTCCTTGATACCGTTCTTACTAATAGCGTGGGGACCCCGTGACGCCATAGAAGACAACATATCCTTTTTGCGAGAATAGCAGAAAGTACATACTATCATCAAATGTAAAGCCTCAGATCGCGCGGAGTCAACGTTTGTTGAAAACTTCCACCCTCTTTATATATCTGGGAGCGAATTTCTGCCACCAAAACAATGAAAAAAGTACACATAAACATATGTACGCTAATCATTTATTTATGAATTATTGAAATTAAATACATTTACGGTAGAAGGGGCTGTCTTGTTTTATAGATCAGGTTACATTTGTCATTCGTGTATATTTGAGGCTAGTCTGTCTTCAATGTTTAACGTGTGTAGTAGTGAGTTATCTGAGAAGTGTTCAGTCTAACAACTGCAGGATATTCATATCGTGAGCACTCAGATAAGATTTTTACATACGGCCATGCGAATGGTAATGGACGCGAGTCTGCACGTTTCTGCTAGACTACGTTTCCAGACCGAAGGCAGCCGAATCATCCAATCTTCGCTGCTGTTTAATCTCGCCTTGCTGAGACTGGATCCGTGGCACCGCAAACTATAGCTGTCTAAGAGCATCCAGTTTTTACTATGCATTAAGTTGCCCTAGAACCTCGCTCATCTCATAGTATCTTATGTAGGGTTCTTCAAGACCAACACCTGTATACGTATCATTTGCCACGTAATCTTTTGCCAATGGCTTATTTCACAAACTGTCGATCCATTGTTTGTCTCTTTAGTCTTGTTTACAGAAGAGGTAACGTTTGGAAGAGATGAAATAACAAATTTACAATACCAACATTTGTGCGTGGAAAGGAATCTCTATTGTACAATACAGACTACACACCAGCATCGGTTTACGATTAACATGTGAACAGGAATTGTAGGTGACTGTCTGTTAGGTCCATATATTCTCAGACTACGTCTTACAGGAATATAAAGACTTTATTTTAAACACAATTCCGGATCTGCTAGTGCATGTACACCAGCTAATATGAAGACCTATGTGGTCCATGCATGATGGGGCTGAGCATATTTTAGTTACATTGTGACCGATGTAGTGGCTGACATCCATTATGAACGATGGATATGTAGGGAAGGACCTATTGCATGGACTGCTCTTTCCACTGATCTAAAACTTTCGGATTTTATCTTTGGGGCCACTTAAAAAGTGTTTTATAAAACAGAAATTAATAATACAGAAACGCTTCATCAACGTGACATAGGGCCTGCGAAAACCTTAGAAACCGTATTAGAGTAATTGAAAGGCTCCGCTAGTCAATGATCTGTCAGTGCATGCCTGCGGAGAAGTAACTGGACGACATTCTGTACATTTCGTATGAGTTGGTGTGTTGAGGTACAATGATGGATACATGTTTATATGGGTATTTTACCTGTTTTTGGTGTCAGGAACTTTCCCGAAATGTTTGTAAAATTATTTTGGGTTATATCTTGGAGTGTACATTTAATATCGTCTACCGTAAACATTAAACTTAATAACTCAAAAACAAAGGATTTACGGACATACATTTAATTGTAATTTTGTCCTTGTTTTGGTATGGCGAACCAGTTAAAGTATTTTTGATCCACTGTAGTTATATATATATATATATATATATATATATATATATATATATATATATATATATATATATATATATATATATATATATATGTACAGAGACGGGGTTATTTATAATTGATTGAAAGGGTCATTAAAACAAATGAAAATTATAAATGCAATTAAATATCGTATTTTGCATGTTGATTATTTGTCTTGAACGCACAAACTGTTATGTTTATCTATAATCGTATGTCCCTGGGTATACGTTGTAATATTAACTTTTTTGTCAAGCAGATGATATTTGTAGAGTGAATGTATTTCTTGCTAAGCTTCCCGAAATGTGTTAATTTTTTATTATGTATTTGTTGAACGTATACATGATCATGTTCCAGCTAATTAGGAATGTCACTGCAATATCTGTGTGAATGATACTCAGAGATAAGTTTTTTACTATTTTGTTTTTCGTGGAGGCTCATTTAAACGTAATGAACAAATTAAAACGCTTTCCACCCCAAGAAACTCATGACTAAGATGTTACACTATCGTTTATAAGGTGATAATGAGCAGCAGGTACTGTTTTATATATATATATATATATATATATATATATATATATATATATATATATATATATATATATATACAGAAATATAGTCTTAAAGTGTGCTATATTTATGTGGTAAAGTGCTCAATATCAGAGATAGAGCGTGTGTAAATATAAAGGTGGACATGGAAGTCAGCACTTAGAGGCGACAGTCTGTTTCATGCTAGGGCAATCGTCAGGCGACTAGTGCTGTTATTTTTCTCGGCTATTTATATAAGGGTCAGTGGTGCATTATGGGTAGTCTATTTTGGCGGTTACTTTTACCGGAAGTGGCTTATTTGTTTATTTATTTATGTCAAATTGTTTTGCTTGTTTTTTGTTTGTTTTTTTTATTTTTATTTTTATTTTTTATCTTATATATTTATTTATTTATTCTTTTATTTTGATCGGTGTTTTTGGTTAACGTAGTAAAAATTTGTTTATATAGCTTATTGTTGGTAGTCTATAATGGCCGTCATTACCGGAAATCGCTTGTTCGCTTATTTATTTGGGTCAAATTGTTTTGCTTGTTTTTATTTATTTTCATTTTTATTTTTTATCTTATATATTTGTTTATTTGTCATTGATTAAATCTGTTTGTTGAATTTGTGGTTTTTTCTGACTATTATTTAGGTGGGAACAGTTTTTAATTCATCTATTTAGGTTGGTTATCTTTATTTGTTTTTGTTTTGTTTTGTTTTTTAAACGGCTAGTTTATCGTAATCGGTTGTTAGTTTATTTATATATTTGGATGTGTTTAGATCGATTTATTATACTTGTTGTTATTTATTTGTTACACTATATCTTTTTGGCTTTCGGTTTTTAAGTAACGTAGTATATTATCTTTTATTAATGTTTTTTTTGTTTTTTTATTATTATTTTTATTTGTATAACAGTTATAACTTTCATCCGTTCTTTTGTTTTGATTTTATTTCGTATATTCTAACAGGTGTGGTTTTATGATTTGTTTGGAGTAATTTATTTTGCTTATTTTATTGTTGTTTGTTTATATATTTATTTATTTTTCTATTTTAAGTTACGTAGTAAAAATTTGTTTTCATGTCTACATTTTGAGATTAGCTCGGATCTTTTATTTAATAATTTATTTTCATCTGGGAAGGTAATGATAGCTATTTTTTCCTCCAAGCAAAGTTTGCAGGTTTTTGATAGGTTGTTGTAGGCTGATGATTTTTTCCTTATTTTCCAAGATATTTTTGGTGTGGTGTGTGTTTTGTTTTTTATTTCCCAGATATACTTAGAAAGCATTGTGCTGTTCGCATATTTACTATTTGTGAAAGACATTTTGTGTACATAATTTCTTTGTTTCCATGGTCCTTCGGTTACTCCTATATATACTTTTTCTTCATTATCTGCTGATTTTGTCGTGGCTTGGTAGATTACGTTGTTTTGTAAGCAATTACCGTTTAAGGGACATTCGTTTTTTATTCTGCAGTTGCACGTGGGTTTAATTTGTTCGTGTGGTTTGTTAATAATTTTTCTGTTGTGCTTTTTTATTATTTGTGCCATGTTCTCGGTGCAACTGTAGCTGATTTTTACTGTGTTTTTGTTGAATATTTTGTGTAGGGTGCTTGATTCCGGGAAGTGTTTGTGTAAAAGCTTGAAGAATATTTTTCCTATGTTTGTTTTTACGTTTTTGCTGTACGGTGGGTTGAACCATATGATATTTCTTTTTCTGTTGGTCTTTTTTGTGTTCTGTGGTGAGTATGTGAGTGTTGCTGGGAATCCGCTATCTTTTAGGGCTGTTTCGTAGTCTTTCTTGGCCTTGTTAAATATAGATTCATCGGAAGAATTGTCGGAAAGCCTGCGGTTAATCGATTTAGGTATCTGTTTGATTATAGAAGGCGGGTGGTTGGAGTATATATGTATGTACTGTGGTTTATCATTCGGTTTTCTGTATGGTTTGTGTGTGCCTTTTCTTAGGTTGAAGGTGACATCTAGAAAATCTACTTCGTTTAGGTTAGTTTTTATATCTATCTCGAATCCGTTATTTTTGAAAATTTTAATTATTGCTTTTCTAGTTTTATCAGTCTTTTGTTTGTTGCAGTTTCTTAAGATTATGAGACCGTCATCTCTGTAGAGCCCTGTGTCATTTCTATCTATTATTTTGCTTAGTTCGTGTAGTAAGTAAATGCCTACGATTTCGCATGTCTCTGCACCGTCAAAGCTTCCCATTGTAGTGTCAAATATCCCATCTTTCTTTATCCATGCTTCTTCATGGTGAAATAATAATGATTTACGTGAGTGCTTAATGATGTCGATTTCGTTTGGTTTTATTATTATTTGTTCCTGAGCTAAGTTGATGGCCTTATCTAGTGTACGTTCTGTTATGGATGGGTAAAATTCTTTTATGTCTAATTGTAGGAAGTGGCAATTTTGTTTGTTATTTATGCTGTTGAACCAGTCAATGGTTGTTTTTGTGTTTTTCCACTGGTTTACTCCTAACTTCTTCCTAAGTTCAGAATTAATTCTTTCTAGTATTGTTTTACTTATTTTACCTAGTTCGCTTTTGGCTGGGTTTATGAGTCTGCATGCAGGGTTGGTTTTGAAATTTTCCTTGTGGTCTTTTAGTGTGATAAAGGCTTGCGTCTTGCTCATGCAACTTATTCGGTCATCTAGGTCTAATTTTTGAGCGATTGCTTTAGCTTCTTTATTTATATCGTGTTCTATTGTTTTGGGTGCCTTTTTGTATGTTTTGGTTATGTTGTTCTTTAGTAATTTATTGTGCGTAGGAGGGGTTAGTTTGTATAAATTTCTTGTTTTGTCGGCTGCGATAAATACATTTACTGAACTGTTTATTTTAGTTATATCTTCTTTTAGCTTTTTTTGGAATGCATCTTGTTTTTTATGGAATTTTATGTTTCTAACTAGGTCAGTTAAGTCCTTCTCGAAGTCATCTAATTCTTTTTGTTGCGGGGGACATTTTCTTGTTTTGAACCCGTATTTTTCCTTGAGTGTATTATTATTATTGTGAAGATCTTGGTTTAAAAAATGTGCTTTCCATCTCATTCTTTTTATGAAACTTTCTGTTTTTTCAAATAATTTTAGTTTATATATGTAAGGGGAAGGGGTGGGTATGTTTTTTAGTGAGTAGTCGAGGCTAAATTTTTCTATGTCCATGTTGTGTTATAAATGTAGCGAAAGTGCTCTACTGATAATCAGGAGCTGAATATGCAGAAATATAGTCTTAAAGTGTGCTATATTTATGGGGTAAAGTGCTCAATATCAGAGATATATTTACACACGCTCTATCTCTGATATTGAGCACTTTACCCCATAAATATAGCACACTTTAAGACTATATTTCTGCATATTCAGCTCCTGATTATCAGTAGAGCACTTTCGCTACATTTATAACACAACATGGACATAGAAAAATTTAGCCTCGACTACTCACTAAAAAACATACCCACCCCTTCCCCTTACATATATAAACTAAAATTATTTGAAAAAACAGAAAGTTTCATAAAAAGAATGAGATGGAAAGCACATTTTTTAAACCAAGATCTTCACAATAATAATAATACACTCAAGGAAAAATACGGGTTCAAAACAAGAAAATGTCCCCCGCAACAAAAAGAATTAGATGACTTCGAGAAGGACTTAACTGACCTAGTTAGAAACATAAAATTCCATAAAAAACAAGATGCATTCCAAAAAAAGCTAAAAGAAGATATAACTAAAATAAACAGTTCAGTAAATGTATTTATCGCAGCCGACAAAACAAGAAATTTATACAAACTAACCCCTCCTACGCACAATAAATTACTAAAGAACAACATAACCAAAACATACAAAAAGGCACCCAAAACAATAGAACACGATATAAATAAAGAAGCTAAAGCAATCGCTCAAAAATTAGACCTAGATGACCGAATAAGTTGCATGAGCAAGACGCAAGCCTTTATCACACTAAAAGACCACAAGGAAAATTTCAAAACCAACCCTGCATGCAGACTCATAAACCCAGCCAAAAGCGAACTAGGTAAAATAAGTAAAACAATACTAGAAAGAATTAATTCTGAACTTAGGAAGAAGTTAGGAGTAAACCAGTGGAAAAACACAAAAACAACCATTGACTGGTTCAACAGCATAAATAACAAACAAAATTGCCACTTCCTACAATTAGACATAAAAGAATTTTACCCATCCATAACAGAACGTACACTAGATAAGGCCATCAACTTAGCTCAGGAACAAATAATAATAAAACCAAACGAAATCGACATCATTAAGCACTCACGTAAATCATTATTATTTCACCATGAAGAAGCATGGATAAAGAAAGATGGGATATTTGACACTACAATGGGAAGCTTTGACGGTGCAGAGACATGCGAAATCGTAGGCATTTACTTACTACACGAACTAAGCAAAATAATAGATAGAAATGACACAGGGCTCTACAGAGATGACGGTCTCATAATCTTAAGAAACTGCAACAAACAAAAGACTGATAAAACTAGAAAAGCAATAATTAAAATTTTCAAAAATAACGGATTCGAGATAGATATAAAAACTAACCTAAACGAAGTAGATTTTCTAGATGTCACCTTCAACCTAAGAAAAGGCACACACAAACCATACAGAAAACCGAATGATAAACCACAGTACATACATATATACTCCAACCACCCGCCTTCTATAATCAAACAGATACCTAAATCGATTAACCGCAGGCTTTCCGACAATTCTTCCGATGAATCTATATTTAACAAGGCCAAGAAAGACTACGAAACAGCCCTAAAAGATAGCGGATTCCCAGCAACACTCACATACTCACCACAGAACACAAAAAAGACCAACAGAAAAAGAAATATCATATGGTTCAACCCACCGTACAGCAAAAACGTAAAAACAAACATAGGAAAAATATTCTTCAAGCTTTTACACAAACACTTCCCGGAATCAAGCACCCTACACAAAATATTCAACAAAAACACAGTAAAAATCAGCTACAGTTGCACCGAGAACATGGCACAAATAATAAAAAAGCACAACAGAAAAATTATTAACAAACCACACGAACAAATTAAACCCACGTGCAACTGCAGAATAAAAAACGAATGTCCCTTAAACGGTAATTGCTTACAAAACAACGTAATCTACCAAGCCACGACAAAATCAGCAGATAATGAAGAAAAAGTATATATAGGAGTAACCGAAGGACCATGGAAACAAAGAAATTATGTACACAAAATGTCTTTCACAAATAGTAAATATGCGAACAGCACAATGCTTTCTAAGTATATCTGGGAAATAAAAAACAAAACACACACCACACCAAAAATATCTTGGAAAATAAGGAAAAAATCATCAGCCTACAACAACCTATCAAAAACCTGCAAACTTTGCTTGGAGGAAAAAATAGCTATCATTACCTTCC
The DNA here is from genome assembly GCA_964036315.1 of Acanthosepion esculentum. Taxonomy (NCBI): domain Eukaryota; kingdom Metazoa; phylum Mollusca; class Cephalopoda; order Sepiida; family Sepiidae; genus Acanthosepion; species Acanthosepion esculentum. Next base: position 133,871,626 of record OZ038475.1, on the reverse strand, counting down.
CAGATGAAAATAAATTATTAAATAAAAGATCCGAGCTAATCTCAAAATGTAGACATGAAAACAAATTTTTACTACGTAACTTAAAATAGAAAAATAAATAAATATATAAACAAACAACAATAAAATAAGCAAAATAAATTACTCCAAACAAATCATAAAACCACACCTGTTAGAATATACGAAATAAAATCAAAACAAAAGAACGGATGAAAGTTATAACTGTTATACAAATAAAAATAATAATAAAAAAACAAAAAAAACATTAATAAAAGATAATATACTACGTTACTTAAAAACCGAAAGCCAAAAAGATATAGTGTAACAAATAAATAACAACAAGTATAATAAATCGATCTAAACACATCCAAATATATAAATAAACTAACAACCGATTACGATAAACTAGCCGTTTAAAAAACAAAACAAAACAAAAACAAATAAAGATAACCAACCTAAATAGATGAATTAAAAACTGTTCCCACCTAAA
>OZ038475.1:133848639-133868639 GCA_964036315.1 Acanthosepion esculentum | reverse complement strand
GCGCGAAAAAACGTAAGAAGGGAAGAAAAATACTTATCAATTGATAGAAGATATTCCAGAGCCTTGCTTTTCTCAGTGACAGGGGAAATAGTGGAACTAATTCAATTCGTTCTTTTCTCTAAATCCCTTGTTCAATCAGTTAGTCCTATTATTTCGTTGCAAGCGTGAGGAAAAATTCATAAGAAAATTAGTCCCACATGAAAATTAGAGAAAACTCTCAATATTAAAGGAGTTATATTTTTCCGATTTTTTAAACTGTATTTACTGATGATATAAACTCTCTTATTTCAAGTTGTCATTAGCTAGATACGGTGTGCATTATTACGCAGAATCTATCGGCATGAAAATATAATTTTCCGTTGCATTAAAAGACAATAACGAATTGATGATAATAAATTATCACTGTACAATATTCTTTATGCTGAAATTTGCTCGTATGAAATAAAGTAAAGGCCAAAAAAGGGAAATTAGTTTATTTACTTATCAAATTAATGATGCAGTAATTCATTTCAAGATAACATTTGTAATATTGCTGTATATACAAGACAGTCTTCTTGGATGTACGTTATAGATATTTCACAAGAAACCTGTTTTTATTTGTTACATTCATACTATCAATTATTTCGCGCTATGTATTGTGTTGGTGCATAATTATCAGGCGTTTTAGGCGAGTTATTTTTAAGAAAAATTTCTGTTTTGTTTTTGTTTTTTTAATAAAAGTATTATTTTATTTTCAGTTAATAACAATTTCCGTCGATAATCATACGCTCCGGAATAATCATTTAATCATGTTATTGTTGAATTGTTATGTTCCTTTTTTAATAATGAATATTGCTTAAAAAACGTCTGATAATTATGCAACAACTCGATATCATCCTTGGCAGGGAAGATGATCCAGTGATGTCAGGACATCAAGATATTCTATCTAAAATACATTGAATTAAAATCTGAATTTAAAAAAATCCCGAAACAGTTCTCGAGAAATTTAAATTATCATCACATCATTAAAAATACAATTGAAAGTATCCTGTTAAATGAATAATAATATAATGAGGAAGATGTTTATCTGGATTTTCTTAATGCTAGAGATTCTAAAATCAGTGCATGGAGAAAATATTTTAAATTTGACAAATTTATAATTTGACAGTCTCTACAGAAAACGCAATGAAATACAAAATTGTAAGTCTGTTAACGATTGGAAAATAGTGTTTGTCTCTAATCAAAATTAAAAAGAAATGTGCATAATCTTAATATACAATTCTTAAATCAAACAAAACTTTATAGTAGGCATCGAAAGTAATGACGAGTTTTCGACAGAATGATGAAATTTACTATCGTAATGTAGACGAACGCGCATTCTCAAACATATGTATATGTTGCCTCTCTATGTCTTTCTGTAAATTCTTTCATGGTAATTGCTCGGATGAGCTCTTCGCTATGGTGACTAGACTTTTTTAATTTAAGCCCAGTACTAGATTGGCATAAAGATTTCATCAATTTAGACATGAGATGGCTAAAGGTAAAGCTAAATTCTATGCTAATAATTACGTTTCTCACATTTATGGATTATGTAAACACGATTCGGGCTCCATGCTTTCCAGCTAACTTCAATCTTCAAAAATTTAAATGGAATGTCAATCCCTGTCTACTGTCCTCCTGTTTATTCCTTCCTCTTCTCGCTCATTATTAAAGTTTCTGTTCCTAATGCTTCCACACTCTGTAAACCCTTGCGTAATTGTCGCTTTACTGCCTTGTATTGGGGCATGCCAATTAATATATACTTACACCCACACACCCCCACACACGCAAGCACACACACACACACTGATATATATATATATATATATATATATATATATATATATATATATATATATATATATATATATATATATATATATATATATGTTTACAACTTATTCATATTCAATTAATATATAACACATTCAGTATTTGTGCGGCGGCATACAGAACAGTATAATGAAAAAAAAAAAACAACTATGATAGGAAATGTTTCCTTTCTTGATAAACTTATTTTGTACTTATTTTTAAAAGCATTGGCCAGTAAATTACTTGCTCTGTATAGTTTACGAATATATTTATTTGTTTTATTTTACAACTTATTCACATTCAACTAATATATAAAATACTTCACTATTTGTGAGGAGGCTTACCCACCCTCAAAAAAATAAAATTACAATATTACAGAAAATGCTTGATTAAAAAAAATCATTTTATGAAGTGCATTTAACATTATATAACTAAAATTATGCACTGTATATAGGTTTGAACATAACGGTGATATCTAATTTACATATTAAACTGAGAAATCAAATATTAAAAAATAACTCTATGGTCGTTCATTTTGCACAAAACTTTTTATATTTTTATCTATAAAAAGCAATTAGCTTCAAAACAAAATTACTTAGGTATCTATATTAAACACTGACTAGACTTGAAGTGGTAACGACTTAAGCTTTCAGTTCACAGTTTAAGAATAATGGGAATCAATCACTAATCAAGGAAATGAACAGATATATTTCTATAGTATAATGAAAAAAAATCAACTAAGGCAGGAAATGTTTCCTTTGTTGATAAACTTATTTTGTACTTATTTTTAAGAAGCGTTGTGCAGTAAATTACTTGCTATTTATAGTTTACTAATATATTTATTTGTTTAATTTTATTGGCTATATCAAAGAATAAATGAAATATGTCATCGTCACAAAAGAAATGTTGATTTGTATTATATAAATCGCGAACGTAAATATTGAAAGATTGCTCTTAATTTAATATTCTGATATTATGTTATTCACATGTTAAATAAATTAAGAATATTTTGATCAATTTTGATGTTTTTACTTTGCTCACCTACGTATATATTAATATAATTTTGACATGTATACATTCGTCTGCTTTGCTTTAATTGTTTAAATTCTAGTAGAATCTTTCATTTTAGAGAAATAAAAAGGTATAAATTCAAAGCGAATGCTGTGGATCTAAAATGAGAATTCCATTCATAATGTTGCAGTCTCTTATTTTATCCAGATCCTGTCTTATAGCATGAATACCTTGACTTGTTTGAATGTAAGCACCCTCTTCTTTTCTAGTTGGTCCGAATCCCACTATAATATCTCTCAGTCTATGACAAATGCTACTTAATTTATGTAATCTTTTGAATTAACTGATTATATAACGGACTGAAAGACTTTTTTTCTATGCATAAAATATAGCTACTTTTTGTTTGTTAGTTTTTCTTATATCAGTTTGATTTTGTTTTACCTGATGTAATTTTCGTTTCTGTTTTGCAATGGTGAGATATTCTTATCTCTTTTCATGTGTCTGCTTCGTAGTAAGTTTCATGTTTGGTTGTTTTAATGCATTCACTTTACTTCTTTAATTCTGCATCCATTTTGACCTCTTTTTTTTCGCCATTGTTTCTTCTTCACTGCAACCTCGTTGATTTATACTTCATCTTGCAGAGCTCTGTGTAACACTTTCGTAATATTTCTCCTTAAATTATATAAAAATTTCTTTTTTTCAAAATACATATAAGAACAACTATACACATTCTTCGTTGTAGATAATAATTCTCCCGCCTGCTCTCATTTTCGGAACCTTCTTTGCTGAGAGCATTTTATGGGATCACGAGTGTCCTTCTCTAATAATCAATTGATCTTACTTGCACTTTAGTACAGCTGTGAAATTCTCCTGTGTATCTTACTATGAAAACTGCTCAGGTGTTCATTCTTTTCTTAGGTTTCAGATAATTAGATTAGTTTCACTCTTTTCTCCTTAGATATTCCTATTTCATTTTTCCTTTCATTTCTTCCTGCTTTATTCAGTCACATTCTAGTACTTCGAGGTATTTATAACGGTGCAGTGCGGTTAATGGTCTGATTGTCTTTATCTTCATTATGTTAATTTCACTGGTTGCCACAGGTTTTCCCCTGTGTATTAATAATCATTTGCAGTTTTCAATCCCAAATTCCATTCCAATGCCGTCGCTGTAGTTTTTAACGTTCCTGATTAACATTTCGATTTCGTTATTATTCCTTGCAAATTATATTCTGTTATCCATCTACATAAGGTGGGTGACCTTTTCCCTTGTGTTGGAGAATTAGTATCCTTTGCACGTTCTTAAGATTAGATTTACTGGTACGACTGTTATTGCAAAAAGATGTGGAGGCCTCCTGAAAAAATATTTTCTCTGAAAAAATGTTCTTCCTTCGGATGTTAGTCTTGTATATTTCTGATGATTATGAATTTTCACCATTTTCTTATAGTAAGTTTTCTGAGTTTCCGCTTATGAGGAAATACGTTGTATAACATTGCGTAGTCATTCTCTCACATTTAGTTTACTTGATCTTGTTTGCCTCACTATCATTTGGCTCGTGTGGAACTGTTCATTTAGTTATCTTATACAGCATTTGATCACATCTAGTATGTTCTTGCTTCCCCCCCTGAAACTGTATTTTTTCTGACTGGTTAAATGCTTTCTTATACCTGCATGATGCTTTTCAATGTATAATGATTTCAGGTCTTCTCATATTCTTTGCCCCCAATGCACTTCAACTTGTTGTAATGGTTAGCGGACTTTGCTCGCTTGATCGATTACGACTGAATGCTGAGTTCAATCCTCACTGTGCCAGATCAATTCCGCGTTTAGAAAATCACCAGGCCTATTTTTCCTAACTGTTCCACACTTTTTCAGCGGTGCTTCCGTCAATATAGATTCATTTTTTTATGCTCAGTATCCCATTTTGTTCTTGGCCGATGACACCCTTTCACGAGTTCTTACATGGAGGGGTACAATGTTCATCTTCGTATTTTATGCTTATTTTCTTTTCTGTAAATATATGTTGATACTTCCCCACTTTCTCATTCCCGTTCATTTCGAATCTTCTGTCTGCTAAAAGTACAAGGCCAACTCTCTGACAAATGTTACGCTAGTTACATAACTTGATTCTCGATTGTGACTGATTTCCTCCCTTATTGAATATCTAGAGTTTAAAATATTTTAAACAATAAAATTATTTTTGGTTCATATATATAACATTATGCAATTTTGATATATCATTATTTTAAAACTTGTGTACGTATATAACCATTACTTTTATATTATGTATTATTTCTTGGCCACATATTATACCATATCAGGGTACAATTGGTTACTTGCATCATCATCATGCTCATTCAGTTTAAACCATACAGTGAGGGTAGTGTCAACATCACTATGTGCTTGAGGAACTTGCTGAACGTAGCCTCTTTGAAAGTAACCTCATTTCTGGCCATCAAGTTGTACACCAAGTCTCTAGATATTGTGAGATGTGTCATGTAGCAAGGATTCTGAGAGTCTCCACATAGCTTCCGGGGGAGAAACATATCGGTAAGCAAGATAATTAGTTATTTCATCGTGAGATTGTTTCTGCTCACGATGTGCCACTGGGTTGTCTCTAACTTTGACAGAAGCAGAGCTATATTCCTTGTACACGTACTTGAAGATACATTTAATATTTATCACTTTTTCCTACATTAATGTGAACTCTGTACTTTTTCAGCAGGTAGAGATTGTACGGCACATTTCTATTCTTATCTGAGTGACATCAAACTTGAATCTTGTCTCTGTTATTGCGTCTTCTGTATGTTGAGTAGCCATTCAAATTCAGAAGCGTTCTTTGTAAAATTCCCTTGGCATCGGCTATTTTCCATGCAAGGGAAGATGGATTATAAGTTCCGCAAGGTATCATGCATTTTTTACTCAATCATGCAAGACTGGATCCTCAGTGGCATCAGGGATTTCAGCTCTCAGGATCCTGTCCATGTCCTCGCTGTTTCTGAGTTTGTCCTCATTTCTGAACACTACCAATATGTGGCAGTCGGACAAACTCTCTTCCGAAACACAATGAAAAGGACATGAGCTACTGCCACCGCAAAAATGAGTCTATCCTTGTGCAATGTGTGACTTGTACAATCGAGAAACTAAATCTGGCTTATTTTCAAGTGTTTCATTTTACTGTAGATTATCTCAGGGCACTGGCGTACCACATTTTGAAACAATTGGCAGGGAATACTGAAAATATTGAAACATATTTTTGGGGCAACCTGTGAATGGAGAAGTCAGTGTCACTGGCACTTCTTGTTCAAAACTTTCATCTGCTTCTGTGTTCAAACAGTCCATTAATCCTTCTTAGCCGTACACGCGCAACTGGGCATGATTTCTTCCTAAGGTATTGCAACCTTCAGCCTTGATATATGCATCCGCAACATACTGCTGAATAATTTTCCAGCTCTGTGAATAGCACAATATCCACCACTGAATGCAAGACGATAGCTATAGTATTCTTGCATTGTTAGACGATTAGGCACAAGTGTCTGGCGTTCCTTGATATGCCATCCAAATTCACAATGGGGAAACAGAATTGAGTAGCACATAGGTTCCAAGTGGCATGGCGTGTAAGAATGTTTTTCAGGGCAAGCATCTCTGGGATACGCAACATTGTCTCTATTTTCAGGAGGGGCGCCATTTTATTTAACCAAAACCCCTTCTGTTTCATTGCAGGCGGGAAGATTCTAGCACCAGATATCGGAGCATCTTCTGAAGCATAACACGTATCTCCTTATTGGCACATTGTCTCTTTTCGCTCTCGCCTCTTCTTGTTCAACTGCATGCATGTTCTTGTACAATTCTGCATAAGAATTAATTCGGTGTATAACATCACTTATCTTTCTCATAGTAACAGGTGGACACTCAGAATTCAGAGACGCATACATCCTGTTTTGCAGAGCTTCATCCGCATCAATGATGTATAACTGGCCGTATTCCGATTGATCTTTAGGGGTATGCAGGTTTGTCGTAGTGTGGTAAGTTTGTCGCTGAATGAGGTATCAATAAGGACACTTTCCTGGAGGTGTTTTCAGTTTGACCCCAAATGATGGAAAGGTGAATGGACAATTGTAATTTCTGATATTTTTACGGAATGAAACTGACTCTTTATCGTTTCTCTCAAATATTTTTTTAGTGTCTTTGGATATGATTGTAATGCGGGCACTTTCACTTTTCCAATGTGGGAAAACTATTATTCTCATTTCTAAACATAAGCGGACCACAGTATGCATATATACTATTAATTTCTCCTATGTTAAACTATTCAACTTCATTAACAAATGCTCTCTTCAGAACTGGCTCATGTCTTCTCACACGCTGTCGCTGCAACTAATGCCTCCTTAACTTTTCAATATCACGAGCAGTCATATTTTCAAAACTTTCTCGATATATTCCCCTTTGATTTACCTGATACATAATCCTGTCATGTTGATTCCTGTTCTCTACACATTGCTGTGAGAAGTTTCTCTGTTAGTTGTGATACTTTGCACGCTGTTCCTCATTCATATGTTTTCATCTTATTTATTGTCTCCACCTATCTTGCTGCAGGTTTTCCTCGCGTTGTTCATCCTCCATTAACGGTTGTTTCAGCTTCTAGCATTGTCTGTCTCTTTCTGGGATTTCCTTCCTCTGCTCTTCCCTTATCATCTGCCTGTAGCGCATCATTATCGAGCCAGCAGCATCCAGTTTTTGATGAATGCTGCTTATAAGTACAAAAGGGGGCATCTCCACGTCTTCGTGATACCAAAGCTATAGAATGAATTTTTCGAAAGAGTAAATCTTTCTTGAAGCTTTCATTTTATCTTTAATTGAAAGCAAAAGATTTAAATTTCTGTCTCCAGTAAACATAATACTCTGGTGTATTTAAAGTAGAAATTATAAGGATTTGAATCAATTTTATATGGTCGCTCGTAAAATCGGGCATTTTTGACATATCGACAGATTTGTAAATTAAAATTAATTTTCCGTTTTAAAAATCTTGAAAAGAAAATTATGCAAATATTGTGAACTTACGGTGATGAAAACCATTGACAATAATGAAAAATGAAATAAAATCATTAAAAATGCGAATGAAATAAAGTATAAAAATAATGAAATTAAGCATTAGGTTTAAAATTAAATTCACGGATTCAAAACAAATCTAACAAATTAATAAATAACGAAAAAGTAAATAAAAACAAAAAAAAATCCATTTTTATGAAATAGGAGTGAAATATAAAAATAATCTGAAAGGAAATTATAAAATCACATGCAAATTAAGAATTAAGAATTTCAACTAGATATTTAGTGAGAAAGGCAAGATAATGTAATTATAATTTATAAGTACAAATTATTTTTTCTAATCATTTTTAATAGTGATAAGTGAATGCATCATGAGTGACTGGATATTGAACACGGCTCGTTGGTTCGATAACCTGCACGGATAAAAATTACGCTTAATTATAAATTGTTTATAATAAATTTCGAAAAAAAAACGTTTTGAATACAACATACAAACATATATATATATATATATATATATATATATATATATATATATATATATATATATATATGTATGTGTGTGTGTGTGTGTGTGTGTGTGTGTGTGTGTGTGTGTGTGTGTGTGTGTGCGATGTGTGTTAGAGCGGTGACAGCGTGACATCCAGAAACATTCAGAGGGAGCCCTTAACTGAGATATGATTGCTGATTGTGGATTCAAAATATTTATGGAGTTGCGAAATATTCCAAATATAAGCAGTTTAGGTTTTAATTATGTGCAATTCAATTAACAATCTGCATCAAAGTCTGTGTTTCACTATTAAATTTTGCTAATTCTAAGCGAACGCATTATTTATCATTAGAGACTCTTCACTAGGTTGTACAGAAAGATCATGAATCTCAGGTATATTCCTCCACATTTGATCATGTCTATCTGGATGAAGAAGCGGATAAGTTCTACATAAGACCAAAAGACTCATTGCCCGGCCCCACGATTCAATAGTAAGATTTATCCCATGCCCATCCAGCTGAAACTGTTTATAGATACCGTTTCTTTATTATCTATCAATTGCCATGTTTATTAGGAAAAATTCTGAAGTGGTTTTCCGATTCCTACAAAACGATTTATATTACTGACTATTATTCTCAATTTAAAATCTGACAAACAAGTTGCGACAGCCCGGTCTACCCTACTATTTAAATCATAAATGCTTAGGAGGAAAAATATGGCCCTATCTTGAAAAAGGAGGTCAGTGCTATAGCATAAATTGTTCTGTTATTTCTATACTAACTTAATCGATTCGGTTGTATCGTAGAGAAAGTCAAACAAAATATTTTGTCTGTAGTTGTTTCGGAAAAAATCTTTGTAATTCATTTCATTCAATTGGTAAGAATTTTAATACTCAATAATAAAATTTATTTAAGACAGGCCTATTGTGAAAAAAAAAGTGAGATAGTTGATATATATTTTTATGGTAGTAGGGCCTCAAGCATATGGAAATCTTAGACACTGTAGTCAAAATATATAGAGAGAGTGACTCTAGCAATATTCTTATCTCTCTCTCTCCCCCCTCCTAGGATGGTACACGGGTCCCATAACTACACGACAGACAGTTTCGCGACTAAGATATGTTATCTGTTCAGGGTTAAATATACAACATGGGAACCAGTAATAAGGAGTGCTAGAGCAAAACAATGAATAACAACAAAGGTTGCAATATAAGCACTGGTAAATAATTCAATGATGATAACAGAAAAATACAATAGGAGCACTGTTAAAAAAGGGTTCCCGAATCATTAGGCTTATAAGACCACAAAATTCATGCACAGATGTTGTCAAGAGAACATGGCCCAGTGGATAAAGATTTTAGTTAGAGCCTGTGTCTACACCCAAAGTATTTTGAGTTCAATAACAGGCTGCAGCGTTGAATAAAAGGAAATAGCTGAGACACCCGGAAGTGGATGTCTCAATTAACAGAACTAGAAAGGTCAACTTAGGTGGACGAAATAAAGGGTTCAATCCGAAATTCCAATCACCTGAAGAAGACCGGAGTGTAACACGGACGAAACGAGGATGGTTTTATTGAGTAAAACATTCCTTTTCTCTTATTTGAAAATATGTCAGTCATTTTGTTAAATATCCACATTTTATTTTGTATTTAATATTTGCCTTTATATAATAATTTGTTGTCAGTAAGATAAAAATATGTCAAAAACTGTCAATCTTACACACTTGTTCCTGTTACAACATGTGTGTCTCTTATTGATTAATCTTTGAAAGAAGCAAGTTGGAAAGTACATCTTAAATAACTTAATTATATTTATATTTTTTATTATTTTTAATCATGTTAAGACTTTTGTAAGATAATAAGACAATTATAGTTCAGAATATGCTCTTATCAATACTTACATAAAAAGTTGCCTTCCATCCGAGTACATAGCTTTGAAAAATGATCATTTTAATTCTCTTTACATTTTTTTTTTCTAATTTCAAATTTTTCTTGGCTTACTGTCACGAACCTCTACAGATGCAATCTGTGAAATTAATTAACTTAGCATTGATTCACTTATTGCTGAGAGGCGAACATTTATATATATTTTTATATATATATATATATATATATATATATATATATATATATATATATATATATATATATATATATGTAACTTGCTCATGCGTTAGTGATGTATTTCATAATCTCAACTATTACCAACTTAGTAAACAAAAGCGACAACATTCGGAGAAATACATATGATGATATTTAGATCTTGGCATAGATTAATAATTCCAGCAAAATATATATGATCAAATGACGCGAACGGACACATACAGAGATATATAAGTTAAAGTATGCTATATCTTTGTGTATTATCAGTAGTAGAGCTTGTTTAAATATAGGATTCGACATTGAGAAAAACACCAAATGGCGACTATCTATTTTATGTATGTACATAATCTTCCGTTCATCTGCATATACTTATTTATATACTGGAATCATATATGGATTAAACTCCGTCAGAATTTTTGGAAAGATTTCGTAATTGTTACTCATCCTATTATATATACATACATACATATATATATATATATATATATATATATATATATATATATATATATATATATATATATATATATATATACATATATATATATATACATACATATATATATAAATATATATATATATATATATATATATATATATATATATATATATATAGATATATATATATATATATATATATATATATATATATATATATATATATATATATATATATAGGTTTGTGTGTGTGTCTGTGTAAAGGAAAATTTCAATAGGAAAAGTATATATATATTAAGTCGACGCGTTTCGTCAATTGTTGATGTTTTCAAGGCATACAATGAAAGGAATTTAAGAAACAATGTATCTCAAAACATGAAAAAAAAAATTGAAAAGTTATTAACTAGAAGTATTTAGAAAAACTATTTTATATTCATTGGGTCAAGTGAAAAATTACGTCATTTACTTTTTATGCTTGAAGAGAATTTTTTTCACATGAAGCAATCTGGTTTGTATTGTTGTGTTAACGGATTCAACCGTTTGCTTCTGATTTCTTCATATATTTCCTGTGTTTTGGGAGGCTTGGATGAGTAGTGATTCTGTTAAGAAAGATGAGATTGGGAAAAATCGTGGTGTATAAAAATATTTGGATAATATGTAATGGCAACGCTCTCGATAATTTTCCTTGTGAGTAATATATTTTCTTTTTTATGGGTGTAGTATTTTTTGTAAAATCAAAATTGTGGTTGAAAGTATTCCTATGAATGGCCTGTGCTTTTGTCAAATTGTAATTTGTGAGGTCCATTTTGTGCTCAGAGATGCGTCTTATAAATTTCTGCATATTTCTCTAATGTATTGTGAGGAAAATTTTGATAATTTATATGCCTACTTCAGAAATAATATTTTTATGAGTGTTTGTAGATGTGATTACATCCATAATGTTTTGGAAGGGTTTGTGATTATTTGGATGCTTCTTAAAATATATATGTTGTTTTATTAGGTTGGTGCAGAAATAATGTCGTTTTTTGACGTTCAAGATCATGTCAAAAAACATTATTTTTGCACCAACCTAATAATAGTAGACGTTATGGTGTTGGTCGATAGTATAACGTATCTGTTGTTGTATAATTTATTATTTAGCATGATGTTATATTTGTTGTTGTTTTATATTTTGTATTCCTTTCTTCTTGCGTTGTGGATGAAAAAATATGGGTACTTACGTTTTTATTGTGTTTTCTATGTGTGTTTCTTATTTGTGTATATATTGCGGGTTGTACAGTTATAACGATCTCAAATAGAAACATGTACTTATTCCAGGTATAGTTTTAGAGTATTTATTTGAGTAGAAACATACCAGGTCGTTTTAATTGAAAAGGACAGACAATGTGCATTTATTTACTTTTCTTTACAATTCCTCATGCGATCTATTTTTTTTTTCTTTTCGGATGATAAATTAGATAAAAACTGTCCGAATGTTCTTTTTACCCGAGAGCTTTCGGCTATACATTTAGCCATTTTCAAGGATTATATTTTAACTGTTAGAATTAGAAATAGTTTGTTGTATGTATGTTTTAAAATTTACGACGGAATTTTGTTGAAATGTAGCTTTCAGATTTTCTATTTATTTCTTGTTTTCAGCCAAAATAAAAATATCGTCTACATAACGAACATATATTTCAGGTTTAATAACTTTAGTAAAAACTGTTTTCAAAACAGGACATATAATAATTGGAGAAGCACTGCCAGAGAGGGTTTCCCATACGCCATCAGTTTGTGTGTAAATAGTACCATTCTGGCTATTAAAAGAATAACTAGTGGTGCACGAAATCAATAGTTTTCTTAAAATATTGGGTTTTATTGATAGAGGTGGAATTAAATTATTTTTATACAACGAATTAATGATAATATGAATAGTTTCGGAGACAATACAACAATACAATTTTTAAACAGACATACAACAAACTATTTCTAATTTTAACAGTTAAAATATACTCCTTGAAAATGGCTACATGTATAGCCGAAAGCGCTCGGATAAAAAGAACATTCGGACAGTTTTTATATAATTTATCATCCGAAAAGAAAAGAAGTAATAGGTCGCATGAGAAATTGTATAAAAAACTAAATAAAAGTACTTTGTCTGTCGTTTTCAATGAAATGTGCTTATATATATATATATATATATATATATATATATATATATATATATATATATATATATATATATATATATATATATATATATGTATATTTTTATATATATATGTGTGTGTGTGTGTGTGTGTGTGTGTTAAATAAATGTAGATCTTACTTAGTCACGTTATGTATTCAATACTGAGTTTTCGAGCACAGATAACTAAAAATTACATTTGCGTTTAGCTATAAGCTTTATCCATAAATTATTTGCTATATTCACGGAAAATAAACCGATGAAAATACCTTGCATCTCGACGGTTAAAACGATGTATGTAGGTACAAAATATATCACATTAGCAAAAGCAGTCTCATATTCTGAAAATTGAGTACTTTTAAAATTGCGACCTACAACGCCAATGCAGTCAGGTTTGACAAAATAGCCTCGTAGAACCACAATACTTTCAGTAATTATTTAATCAAATCTGTCTTGTTTAATTGTATAAACCCTCATTTAAAACTCTATTTGAAAACAACATGGTTTACAAATCTATAAATATAAAATCCCGTCGAAATTATATCAATTAAATTTATCCCAAAGCTGAGCATAAGATGTTAAATTATATTGTCTTTCTGAAACCTACAAAAATCTGAAATGAGAATAATTTATTGTTCTGATGCGAATGTTTTCATTATCGTATTTAAAATGTAATTAAAAAAGTGTGTATAGCAAATTTGACATAACTTAGTCATCAAAGTAATCCTTATCGCCATCCATAAATTATTGCCACATTGCAATCTGCAGCGTAATGACCTAGTTGTAAATATCAGTTATCTTGGATGAAAGAGTTTTTGTGAGTTCCTGTCTCAGGTCATTCTCAAGGGTTTCCCGCGAAGGTTGTTGTCCACGGAATGGAAGAGATGTTGATGAGTTGGAGCAAGATCTGTGAAGTAAGTTGGAAAACGTGGTGTCTACCAACCCAATAACTTTATGATATCTCTGGGCAACCGAGGCGAATGAGGCCAGGAAATGGCATGAATGAACAGTGCGCCCCTACGATTAAACAATGCTGGCTTCTTCTATCTAGATGCATGTTACACACATTCCAAATGCTGTGAGTATATTTGCGCAGTAATGGTATGCCCCGTTGGTAACAGACCATAGTGCACCACTTGTCGTCAATTCCACCAGATACCGAACATGATCTTGCGTTGTTGTATAGGTGGTATTTTAGTGTGAGGGACATAGTTCAGCATTGTCAGTCAATATCTGGCACACCTGAGTGTGTCATAAAAGAACCACCATTTGTTACTAGTGAATACTCGATCAAATATGTGTACGTTGCCCTGCCGAGAAAGGAATTAGAAACTGGCTATCGTTGTTAAATATTGGCTACCGAAAGTACCGACTGGCTTAACTTGTACGCCTTCCCTATACGGTGTAGCTGAAAATTGATGTTTTCATCTAAAACCTAGAAGAGTTCTGCAGCGTAAAAACAGATTTAGCTGTTGCGATCCTAGTATACCGCATTCTGGCCCTCCTCATCCGGGACATGTGGCTGGCTACTACGGTATTCATCTCAAAGTACAGACATTTTTCTTTATTGTTTTTATTGAAGGATTAACAAATTATAAGTTTGAAATGGTATATAAAAAATTGATGGCTAATTAGAATTACACAAATCAGAAAAATATTCGGCACTAAATCGAATGGTAATATTAGTCGTGAAGTACAAAAAGGACACAAAAATGATCAATTACATTGTTTGAAATTCTCCATAGGAAATACATATTTATAAATTTATTATTATTTTTTGGATTATGAATAACTGCTTGCTTTTTCTACTGTTTTGACAACTCCGAGAATCAGTAAACTTCATCAATGAATCAAAACCAGATGCATTTTTACAAGATTTAATTTAGGAAATGTTCTTAATATAAATGAAAGAAAATGAAATAAGTCTTTGATTAGTAGTATTTTATACCATGCTAAAGAAAGCATCTCCATTTCGATGTGACATTAGGTTCAACTTTTTCCACATTTCAGGAAACGGGGTGGGTTATCGTTTAAAATATGCTTTTCCTGAAATCTGCGTTTGGTCTGTATTAAATTTTGTACTCGCTTCTACCGAAATTTGTAAAAAACAAAATGAGAAAAAAATGGATTTAATAAAATGAATCTGCCATGTTGGTGATTCATCTGTCTGGTTTTGTGCAATAACCAGATTGCTTATTGCATTTGCTAATACCAATTTAACATAAATAAATAAATGGAGAAGAAATAAGACAAAATCGACGCATAAATACTTTAGCAATATAACTTTCCAGTTAAAAATAAAGGGGAACGTGGTTAATGTCAAGAATGAACCAATAAGTCAAATACTATTTGATAGTTCTATTTTCTTTTACCAATCTCATTTCACCCTATTCCATACGAGTTTGGAGGCATGATTAAAAAATATATATGTGCATGTGTATATATGTGCGAGATCGGAGCACATTTTTCAGTATGCGAATGTGCTTAATAATATATAAAATAATATTATATAATTAGTTTCCCCTTGCCGAAAAAATCAGTATTTAAATTATTTTGTATATGTGGCCCACATATTTTGAATTTATAAATGACATCTGTGATAGTACCACCTGGTCTCCCCAGCTGAAACCAGACAGATCTAGCTATGTTATTTGTTTCACCGACTTTAAACGTTTCCGAGATTACCGATAAAAAAATCAACATATAATAACACCATGCATTCGATAACAATAATATTACGATGAATTGAACAAACATAAATCTGACATGCGCCTAGAACTGACAATTAAGATATTGTCTTAGAACCGACGACAGTTGGTATTATCCTCGCTAGAAGAAATCGGGTTATTGGAAACACATATAGAAAAATCTGTCGATTATTAAATATCGTTTTCCCATTACGTTACTTACTAAAATCAAAGGAGATGAAGAGTGAGATAATTATCTGTATTTCGCCAGGGAACAAAGAGAATTACAGGACTTGATGGCTATGAAGCAATTGGCAACGTTTACAATGATTGCATCACACGACAGGCAACATTAAACCTCAAAGAACGAACTGGAAATCTGAGGATGAAATAATGTCTTCAATCTACAACATTATACATATGGGCAAAATATTAAGGAGGGGGTGACTGTTTTGAAAGAAGACTGGCTGAACTCATACTCACAGATATAAATTAAATTACATATATTGCAACGTTCCTATTCTGCTTTTTTATTCTTTCTGGGTATTATGTCTAGACGGTTAGGCATGTAGAGTAATTATGGGGTCCAGGCAAAAATTCTCTGAGGGTGTCCGGATCAACAGACATCGGAAAAAAAGCAGGAGTACAGAACGGTTGGGACAATATTATAATAACAGGAAAAACGATAACGGACATATTTTATCCCAGAAATTCAAAGTAAAAATAAAATCCATGCAATAACAGTCATAAACTGGATGAATTCTTTAGACAATTTATTGTCATAATACTATTTGCACTTCGGTATACTATTCACAAATTCTTGCATTATTATCACGTTACGGCAGGTATTTCAGTTCATCCCCTCTTCCATACTATGTGTTATTTTTGCTGTTTTTTCTTTAAACTACATAGCCTCTGTTTCTCTATGAGTTTTGCTTTATTCATTTCTGTAAAATGTAATATATAATTCCACACACATTGAATTTCATCGGAAAGTACGAAAATGTTCAGTAAGAATACAACACTGTCTCCATCGTAACCCGAAAATATAATCATTTTTTCTTTTCTTTTCTGTTCTGTTCTTTTTACTGGTGCCAATAGCCCAACCTTTATATTTTACATGCACATTAATGAAAAGTATAGTATTTGTTCTTTGAATAGTTTCTTATTACATAATCAAACAACATTTTCCATTGAGGAAAAAAGTTATCATTTACATACGTTTTTGGTAGGATATTATTTTTCCTCGTCTGGGTTATAGCAAATAAATAAAGGAAAATATTTATGAATGAATACATTTTATACTGCAAAAGAGAAATCCTCGACATTTTACATTCATGCTTTTACTATTTTCTGCAGCCTTTTCGGAATATATAAACATATAACGTAACTCTTTTAGTAGAATAATTAAATACATTCTGACAGAGCTCCCCGGCCATAAAGATACACATTCTTACAAGAAACTAAATGAAAATATATATTGCATACTGAAAAAATGCAGAATGAAATACAATTACTTTTTAAGTAACTCATATTCCTTATTCATAGATGTTTTCCGCAGATTCTTAATATTATTATTATTACTAATACTTCTACGACTACTACTACTAATAATAATAGTAATTTATGTCATACAGACTAGGGAACTGGAACAAGACGAAGCCAATAAATACCTAGGAATTAGCGAAGGATATGGTATAAAACATAAACAAATGAAGAAGGCAAGAAAGGAGTACTACAGGAGTGTGTGTCTGGTACTAAGTACCAAGCTGAATGTTTAAAAAATACAGAATATCAGCCCTAATCACCTTGGTTGTCCCTTTCGTAAATACAGCTTTCACATACTTAACTGGATCATAGCTGACATTAAGCGAATGGACGCCAAAACGAGAAAGCTTCTCACTTTCAACTACATGAATCATAGCAAAGCTGATGTTGATCACCTGTATGTGCCCAGAACTGAAGGAGGCAGGGGATGAGTTCAGCTAAAACTGTCCTACAAAACTACAAAAATAGTCTTCAAAGATATCTGGAAAATATAGCAGCTTGGATGATGATATGTGACAAAGAACATGAAAGTCGTAAGCGTCTTTACTCCGTAATAAAGGAAGACAACAAGATCAAAATAGAGTTTCACAAGGGTGCAGAAATACATGTAACACACATTAAACCGACAGAATCTGCAAAATACTTAAAAAAGAAAGCAAAAGCAAATGCCACCGACCAGATACAGAGACAATGGCAAGATAAACCGCTTCCTGGCCAATACTCTGCCCGTACCAAAACAAGCGGATGTAGACAAGCCTCATACTCATCAGTGGCTACCTAGTGCAGGGTTAAAAACTGAAACCGAAGCTTCTATACGTGTTGCACAGCACCAATGCTTATTAACGATAAATTATCAAGCAAACATAATAAAATATTGTGTTAGACAAAATGCCGATTCTGTCATAAATATCAAGATACAATTGATCATCTTGTATCAGATTTAAGGTATTGGCAACCACTGACTATTAAACCTGGCATGAGAGAGTGGGCCAATATCTGCACTGAATAATCTGCAATTTCTACGGGAAGGAAACTGAAAGAAATTCGTATGAACACCACCCAGACCCGGTTACGGAGAGAGATCCTGTTACAATTTTATGGAACTTCACAATACACACCGACAGAACTATCAAAGCTAACCTCCCAGAAAATGTTATTAGATATCGCAAACAAAACAGTGCCTCCTTATTGATGTGGCAGTTCCTGCAGACTGCAATGTAGCTTTGAAGCTCTTCAGAAAGCTATCAAAATACAATGACATTGAAATCGAAATCTCAAAAGCAGACTCATTGAATGGATTTCTAGAAACCCATGCCTTAAAGTAATACAAAAAATTGTTTTCACGATTACAGACCACATCTTAAGAAGGGCTTTATTTATATAAAATATGTGTGTGTCTTTCTTATTTTATTTTTTTAGTTGGTGACTGAAAAATATCATGATGTCATTTATAACCTCAGGTCTATGTGCGGGTCCGGGAAAGAAATGTGTACACATCAGTAATCAAAGAAATATAATAATAATACCAACACTACTACTAATAGTAATATTAATAATAATAAATGTTTTAAAATTGAAACAATAAAAAATAACGTATTTTCAGATCACTGATAATAATGATAAAAGTATATATCCTAATATCTTCAAGAAAAACTGGTTTTAGGGATATAAATATTTATAGTGGTGAATTTATTAATACTTATTGTAAATTTATTAATCTGCTGCAGACTTGTCCATTCACTTGTTGCTACATCACTTACTATACATCTCCCCCTCACTATGGATTAGCTAGTTGTGTAGACCTGGCTTTCATGCCTTCGGTGACAGCCAGCTTAGGAAAATGAAAACTTGTTTATTGGATGAATGTCTTATATAAATCGGGTAATTTAACTGATAAAGGTGAATTTGAAATTGAAATTTAGACGATGGATCACAATCTTTTTCTGAACTTGTTGCTTCCGTCATGTTATACCTAAAGGATGTTTTGTCATTTTGTTCAGATGTACTTTCTATATTGAAGAACAACTTTTTCAAAGAACAATATATATACAGGTTCTCCATAAATTATTGTTACATTTTTAAAAATGATAACAATATCAAGGGAACAGACAAATGTTTAGAAATTGTTAGAATATAGGTAGTATATATTGAAGTATTTTTTAACTAATTTAATACGTCTATACAGACGCCATGTTTTGCACGAAGCACATCAAAACGGAACTGATTTTTTGTCATGTTCGTTGTAGCGTAGCCTCATCAATAGTGGCAAAAGCGTCAGTGATAGTTTTGTATTAGACCAGTGATGTCCCTTATCTTTGACCATTACACGATATCTGTAACATAACCTCGTAGAAAGAATCCCAGAGAATGATTTCTGGTGAACGAGGTGGCCAGAGAATCGAGCCCTCACTTTCAATACACCGGTCTGGAACTGTTATAGGTCCATTTAACAGTACCTGTTTCATCCACATGATACGTGAAAGACACAAATGAAATGTCATTAAAAACTGTGATAACTACTGAGTATATAGGACAATTTATATTAACATATCTCATCAATTTTTAAAAAATATATTTGTATATTGTCAAAAGATTTTATGGTCATCCAGTACTACAGTCATCAGACAAGTGGAGAATGTGACAGTTATTCCACTTATTTGAAATAGAGCATATGAATTACC
>OZ038475.1:133821139-133846139 GCA_964036315.1 Acanthosepion esculentum | reverse complement strand
TCCACATATGTTCCGCTCTCGAGCTAACTATTTACAACGGTTGAATGACGGATTTTCACCTACGTGTATTGGACATCTTAACTCCGAACCTGGTATCCTTTTATGTTATTCTGTGATATTGAATTCTAAGCATATTGAAGTAAGACAACCACAGTATATAACATTTAAGAATGTCAAAAATGATATATTTGAAGTATTAAAATCAAGAAAAATCGATTAACCCAGACAGTATTTTAAAGAAGTTTTTTTTCTGAGCAAAGAGAGGATCAAGATACAAAATGATATGAGCATTGTTGAATTATATTATGGGACAACCAGTCTACAACTTGCAATTAAGCATCGCAAAGAAAAACGCTTTTTTTAACAGAATTATATGAAAACACATTTGTCAGGAATATCTTTAGAAACAAACGCAGTACCAAATTTCATAGATCGCATAGCCGGTCATTAGGATCATTCCTTCATAGTAATTGACATCCAAACCTTTTTAAAAGACAACAATATTGCTTGAAATAATGTCTTAACCTAGTTTCTTTACAAATCATTCAAACTAATGGAATGGTTCGCAATGACTACGAATAATAATTAAATATAAATCATGTGGTAACACATATAACCATATATGTAGGAAAATCGAATTCCAGTCTTACATATATACTGGAAGCAACATACACAGACCCTAGAAATATTAAATGTGGAAGGAAAAATCTAACAAAATCAATAGATGAAAGAGATTATAAAATTTCAAGTAACATATACTACGATTAAAAAAGAGAGATAATATAAGGAGATCTATGATATACTGAAATAATTAACTACACTTTACATTTATTTATGTATTCGTTTATGCATTGTATATTGCTGTCACTTCTGACCTGTTACATGCGGTATACATTTAGAGACACTTGATAAAATGCAAAGGAAAACCTACAATGCTAACAGTCGTGACATGTCGCATTTGTTTCAATCGTTTGCCCACCGCCATAACGTAGCTTGCCTGTGCCTTTTCCATGAATATTTACATGGCTACTTTTCCTCTTTATTAACTAGACATTATAGATTTTAGCGCAGAAAATTAGATTAGCTGTAATATGTCATCATATATAAGGTTAAATGTTTAAATGTAAGTGTAACTCCTATATTAACAGTATCTTCAACTTCAATTCACGTTTTGGAACACTCTTTTTGGCTTCTTCATTTCCAGTTAAATTTGATTTTCAAAAAATTAAATGCAATGATGGTCGTTATATTCTGTTTCATTCATTATTCTCCTTTTATTGTTCTCTATACTTAATAAAAATTGCCTTTTCACAGATTATCTAAAACACAGTAACTTTTGCTTCTTACTGCATTTGTTGCATTGACTGGAATGAAATAATTAAAATAATTGAACAAATCAATTTGTGTTCATGATGATATATGACACACCAAAGATAAGTTATTACAAATCTTTTTTAATAAGAACATATATGCCAAGGCGGATATAATATAGAGTTCCTATAACTACACTATTAACTATATAGCAACATCTTTTTTAATCTAATTTTATTGTGAAAATTAGAATTGAATGATCTACATTCTGGGATCGTGTCCAAACAAACTAGGCTATGTATATTTGAAAAATAAAATATATAAAATGCAATAATTATCATAATCTATATTAATTTTAACAAATTGAAATAATCCGGTAACTTTTTTCCAATATTAATAAATGTAACTATCACTTTTATGTGAGACCTATATTATATTTTTCAGAATATTTATCTAATGTAAATACTGTCTTTTTAATGTTTTTTTTTTTATTTAAATGTGTAAAAGGAAATGTAAGACATGCTTTATTGTTTCTTTATTTCCCTTTTTTATCAGATGTATATTTTATTTAAATAAATGTATCAGTTTTTAATAAAACACTTTATTTTATTCTAAAATACGTGCGAACATTATTTGCGAACATTATTATATTGCTTGAAGCATAACCAGAAATTGATAGTCGTCCTCTCCATGTGGTAAGGTAATATTTAGTAGATACTACATCGTTACCTAATTTCTTTCTAATAATCTAGACACTGTTTTAAACAAATAAAAAGCATAATTAAAATTCCTGACATTTTTATAATTTTATAATCCATGTCCTGAGGACATTTAGAATAATTATCCAAATTGGTGTGAGGAGTGTTGACAAGAAAGAAACGATCGGATTGCATAGGGAATTGTTGATATGATAAAAAAAGAAGCGACAGCAAACAATGCAAAGGAATGAAAAATAACATTAAAGTCCAATGTAAGAAAGCTAAATATAAGAGACTCAATGAAAATGCGCAGAAGGGAAAGGATGAGCAACCCAAATTCAGCAAATATGTACAATGGAATAAGAATATTAACATTACAGTCAGCAGGCAATATACAATCACAGAAAGCGTCAATGATGTTAGAAAAGAAATCCTAAAGTTGGAACGAATAGGTCAGATAACTTTTTCACGATGTGAGAGCGAAGACCATAAAACATGACAATATAGAAAAAATACCAATATTAAAATCTGAAAATTAGCGCCGACCAATATGATCAGGAATAAACAACAGAGCCAGGAGGGATCGTACGAGAAATAATGTCAGGCGATTCCAGCATCGACAAGATCAAAGAATTAATAGACGAAATATACAACAGACACGATATACAGGAGAATTACACTAAGACGATCTTCTTAACATCACCTTATAAAGTAGGTGCAAATGAATTCGAGCTCACCCGGACAATCAGTATCCTCAGTTGCATAACCAAGCTAATGAGGCGAATGCTGATCAACAGAGCTCAAAGCAGAATTAGGCCGTTGATGGGAGAAGAGCAATCTGGCTTTGTCAAGGATACTAGGACAAGAAATGCGATATTCATTATCAGAGAAAACAATGCAAATACCGAAGGATGTGTAGTAATATTGTATAGATTACGCAAAAGTATATGTAATTTCTTGAAGCCATTTTTTAATCATTGATAAAATATGTTTTCATATAGTTAATATTTTATACATATATAGAGACGACATTCATATGAGACTCTCAATCTGGCGAGGGTGATACGAAGATGACAGGGTTTTCAGATTAAAGTTTTGGTTTTGTATCAACTTGAGGTGTTGGGAAAAACTACTCTTAGCACAGCCTATTCTATGTTTCATTTCAATCTCTCCTGCACTCATTTTGTTATAAATGATCCAATCATAGAAATATTAGGTTGGTGCAAAAATAATGTCGTTTTCTCACATGAAGTTGAACGTCAAAAAACGACATTATTTTTGCACCAACCTAATATTAAAAGTTTCGGATACGTATTAAATTGAAATTAATATGTACAATAGTTAATTAATATTTTCTCTATTATTTGCGTAGGAAGTAGCTGTAAATTATGTTTAATTGCTACTTTCATTAAGTAATAGGTAAAGTATTTAACACGGTGCGCATCACTTCTGTTTCATTGTCCTAGATTCTTTTAAATGTTTAAAAACATATGTGAATAAACACAGTAGTATGTATTATATAAACAGAGGAACACGACGAGTGTCATATAAAGCAGCGCTTTCCAACCTCACTTCATAATTATGTAGATATCTCTAAATCACTTCACCAGGAAATAAACAACTCCATTATATTTTTGTCATTTTTGGAGTAAATAATTAATGCATTATGATCATTGGTTTGCCAGATCCTGCATATTTCATAGATCAAATCGCCTACGAAGTAGCTGAAACAGCGTTGATCTCACGGTTATTCCTAGATACAATCTTCTATGTGAATTTCAGTATGTTCCTATAGAGCGAGATAAGATAGTTTTAATTTTGCCTACCAGGAATTCTGCTAGAAAGAGAATATTTGCAGCTAAGAATTTCGATTTGCTATTTGATAATTTCTTTCCTGTCACCGAAGAAAATAAGTATTGCACTCGGTGTTGTCCTTGGCTTCAGCACCCACGAATACAACGCTACTTCATACATGACATCAACGGAAGAAGATTTTTTTCGCTTATGTTTGCTTATTTCTTAGAAGAGAGGGACAAACGCTGCGGCAGAGATTCTAGGGGCACCGCATGGAAGACATTCGAGGGAACTCATACCCACTCGTTGGTGTAGCCCTCTCGCCACGTGGGCACTTAGCCTGTCTATTGAATTTGTGTATGGGAAAGGTATCGACACTTCAAAATTTTTGCCGCTCTCATGGCTTCGTTTTGGTTTCATATCAAATATCAAAGAAAGGCACTCCATCATTGTCAGTATACCATGCCCACGAGGTTTTAAGACAATTCTGGCCCGGTCTCCGCATTCGGTTATATAAGACGCCATTTAAAAAAGCGTAAAATAAACAGCTCGGTAGTATTTCCATCAAAATGTGATTGTAGATATGAATATATTTAAGACAATTAATATCTATTACGTGCCTTTTATGCTAGATATTTTTTATACAATTTCGCTATCATGGAATTGTATGTTTCAGTATGAAAATTATAAGACTATTCTCTTGAATGGGTCGACGTAGATATTATTTATGTGTTGTTATTTAAAGCATGAATAGATTTTGGAAAAACCTTATAGTCATCACGGAAACCAGTGGATTGAACAGAATGCAAAGCGAGAACATCCTTCATAAAAAGATGAAAAGAAATAATATGTGATATTATTAGATAAATTCACTAGTAGATCTTTCCATTAGTTCATACATCTGGGCAAAACTAGAGAACCGTCCTGGGTAAATCGTTGAACTACATCCGCGTCCTGGGTAAGACGTTAAACTACGTCCAGCAGCAAGGCCTCTGATCAGGAGGTTTTGAGGAGCGTGGAACCACCTCTTAATTGCTGGTGTTTCCAGGTCTATCTGACCCGGGGTGGTAGCACCTGTTAGGGTCCAAGCTATGGGCGAATAGTTAACTATTACCAGTAATACTTTTTTGAAAAAATTATTACCATCAATACAATTTTGAAGGAAATATATTACCAGAAACATATTTTTGACAAAACAAAATATTACCAGCAATAATTTTTTTTTCGGCATTAAATAACCCATTGAGGTTTATATGCCGTTAAACAAAATAAACCATACTAAAATACATATTCTATTCATACGAATCTTTCCTAAAAATGTTGTCGACATTAAATAGGCCATTGAGGTTGATATGCCGTAAAACAAAATAAACCAAATCAAACTAGAGAAAACTTACCAGATAACATAGAGCAAATCTTGTGCCATAATACTGCACGAATACGTGATAATGTCTCTTCCGAGTCCTTATTGTAAAGCAGATGACTTCCGTCTGTAGGCTGTAGTTTCCTTCTGCGGTAGACTGTTTCCTAACCAAATCAAAATGACCCGGTTTGTCCTTCACGTCAACCCGTACCTAGTGGAAAGAAAGACGGACTCATGCTGTTTGGTGAGTTATTTTCACCTAAGGTAATGCAACCAACACAAATGTAATTCGAATTTGCCTCTCAGATTTCTCAAACAATATAGGTAAATATAAAGGCCCGAGAAATAACAGGCAATGCTGCACGAATACGCGATCATGTCTCTTCCGATTCCTTATTGACAAGCAGATGATTTCCGTCTGTAGGCTGTAGTTTCCTTTTGCGGTAGACTGGTTGCAAACCAAATCAAAATGACCCGGGTTGTCCTGCTATTCAACGCTTATCTGGCGGAAAGTAAGACGGACTCATGCCGTTCGCTAAGTTATTTTCACCTAAGGTAATGCAACCAACACAGATGTAATTCAAATTTGCCTCTCAGATTTCTAAAACAATATAGGTTAATTTAAAGGCTTGAGAAATGACAGACGTGTACCTTATTACTCGTATCTCCTCCTTTCACTGGAAAACCAGAAACTTCTCGACGTGACAGTGAATATAGAGATATCCAATAATGTTCAGTAAATGATCTTCGCGAAGAAGAATAGACATTTATTTGTACATAGACAGCTCAAATCAATTAGGACCGTCTTATGTGTCTCCCATAAATGTCTAGAGGGATGTGTGATTTATGGCATTTCTGAGTCGAGCGGGCGGAATTAGGGACCCCAAATGCGATAAAAACGGATCGTTTTGTAAGCTAGCCATTACACTCCGGTGGAAGGAGCCCTATTTGACACTCTTAGCGCTCTCCATTTCCAAAGTCTGGTTGCAGCCTCTCTTCTCTTCTTTTCCGTCGCGCGTTTTATTTTGACAATTGCATCCCATTTCGTTGACGCCAGAACTTCAGCATCCATCGATACTTGCGGTTGCAGTCTACGATGTGCTAAAATTGTTGAATTGGTATCTTAGGAAAGGGATGTTATATAGACAATTTTATTTGCTGGGCATGTCTGCAGGATAATCAGTGATTTGGGAAATATATCCGGCACCGAATTCATGAGGAAAAAGGAGTAGCTGTAATAACTGCTCCGTGAAGATGTTTTCTGTCATCCGGTAACGTTTGTGTTAGTTTGCGTTCAAAGAACAAATCATCAGTGACTTGAAATATTTCAAGCATTTTTTTATTTAAATCGGTCAACCCAAGCAATACTCAATGCCACGAAGGCTCAAAGGTATCCTGAGAGAGAAAGTAAATAAGAATACTTTAGTGACGAGAAAGGTCAATATAAGAAAATGATTCAGAGAGATAGAAGGTGACGATTGATGTTGCATCTATACTTTTCTAGGGACGTCGGTGGCAATAAAGCATGAAACCGAAAGAAAATTCAGCTGGCGAGAAGGACTATAGAAGAAAATATCAGAAGAGTACTTACCGTTAAATGTAGATATTTCAACAGTAAAACGGGGATACCTACTTATGAAAACAATAGCACGTTTAAATTCAGGCGGTTGAGACACCGGCCTTGAAAGTTCATTAGAATAATTGTCAAGGAATTATATATGGAGAGGACACAGAGAAGCCACGCCATGGCAGGGGGAAAGTAACTTGAGTCATGTGAGGAGCGACAACATTCGAAAACTTTATTTGGATATTGTCGAGGTTTTCGAGATATATACCATGGACGCCAGAAGAAATATAGCAACAATGGCAACTGCACGTTCGATCGGTTACTTATAAACATCCCAAAATTATACCCGTTGTAAGAAATGTCATGCACGACAGTGTGAACCAACTTTCATCAGACCTAGCAATTGATTAAATTTGGTAAGTTCACTTTATATCAGGGAAACACACGAGTTCATTAACTTACAAAGAGCTGCTCTCTTGCATATTAGTATCAACCAACGCTGATGGAAAAGAATAAAATTCTCTATAATGATTGGAAGATAGCACTTTTATTTTAGTGGCATTAAAATGCACAAGCCATTTCTTACGCCACTAAACAACTATATCACATAAGCCTCGTGAACTTCCAAAAGCCTACGTTATGAGTATGTCTCCATATCAACACAGAGTTTCCAAATGGATATTACTGCCGCTTTGAAAATAGTGGAAACGTAAAACATCTGGTCAGCGGACACTGCATTGATTGGCGGTTATATTTTATCCATAAAAAACGCAATAAGTGACGCCATCCTACGAAGAATGATACACTTGCTAGTGATGACCGACATAACAAATGAAGTTGTGTATTCTTTACAGTTTACTGTGTGCTGGATAAAGCCATACTATTGTACAATATAGAATGCGATTTGAAAATTTAACCTTTGCTATGAGTGTTCTATATTTGTTAAAGGCTGGCGGTTCCATTAATTTAGTTCATGTTGGCGTCTGAGATATTTCTCGCTGTCTGGAATTCATACATTACTCAAATACACTAACTACACTTTAATGACACACACACGCACACACACGCACGCATATATATATATATATATATATATATATATATATATATATATATATATATATATATATATATATATATATATATATATATATATGTTTGCGTGATGTGACGTTCTAATTCCCGGAAACGAACTTATGAGAACAATTTTGCTACCGAGAACAATTTTTACTATCGTCTAAATATTGACAATGGTCCAGATTTCATTCACACTTCACTAATTGGGACTATTAATCAACATTTTTCTCAAGAAGCATTTCTAGTAATTTTTCTCGTCTGTATTTACAAATCATTCATTTCTTATATCCTTATTTCGATCTAGACTCACTATTTCCCTAACTTATTCCGGTATTCTGCAAAACTTGGTGCATATAATTTCCTTCTTTGCGCTTAATGTGTATCTGTTTTCTGTATATTTAACTGTACATTTGTAACATCATCGGACACACCGTTACAAACATATCTGACACGTAAATTAATTTAATGTCTTCATGTATTTTAATGGGACTAACTTGTCACAAACATATTTGCAAATATTCACGAATATCATATGGAAAGACGCTGCTTCCTTTTCCTTTCACTCATTCCCCACCAACAGCAAAACAAGAGCACGCATAACTACCTTTACTGCTCGACACCTAATAAGACACATGGTCAGCGTATCAATAAAGCACTCGTTAGTATATGTCCACTCAATATCTAAAAATGTGTTTATTTCTGCATATATCATACAGGAACTTTTTTTAAACATTACTTTTACAAAAATGTGCCCAGGATTTAGATCGGCAAATACTGTAATATCTTGTTTATTTTATAGTATTTGTAAGAGTAAAAATAGAACGTGGTACAAATGTGCTGTACATACACCAATGAAACAAACCGCTGGTAAAGTTAAGATATTTTGTAGTTAGAAGAGAAAATAGAATAAGAATTTAAATTTCTTCAAATTGAATTCTTGAAATATTTTTTATTGGAAATGGGTTCGATTAAATAAATTTCTGTATTAAACCGATTACCAACGTTTGGATTGAACATACCCATCCATTAATCTATGTAACTAAATATTCGTAACATTATATAACATTGTTATTTTGATACGTCATTCCAATCATTATTTAAATAAATCTGGTTCATTGTAAATTAAGTAAATTAAGTTGACGACTCTTCATTGATGTGTTTTTTCCAAAAATTTTTTTTACATTTCTTTGACATATTTTTGGGATATATATTTATGCATTTTACATTGTGGCTTCTTCATGAAAATAGAATTTTATTCCGAAAGCGCACTCTCGTTCGATAACCTCTTTATCGATTCATGACATAAAGGGCGAAATTTTCTGATCTCTGCGCCAAAATTACAAAGGTCATAAAAGAAAATATCGCAGAATATATCATATACAGTTATCAGTAATAAACAGAATACGTTTCTATTTTTATTTTATTTCGTATACTGTTTTTTTAGATAGAAATAAACAGGGTATTTGTATGTGCCTTATCTATAAATAATTTCATGGTAAGTGTTCTGATGAACTTTCCTGTATAGTATTTGAAATTATGCACTGAATTGGCGGAAAGTTCTCATAATTCTACAGCTTATATTGCTAGTTGAATATTCCATGTTATTTCATCTCCCGCATTTCTTACTTTAGAAACACTCTTCCAGATTCTTACTTACCAGTAGAATTTGATCCTCAAAACGCATTGTCAATTGTAATCGTCTGTCGTAGTGTTTTTTTCTCATATTCTTTAACACTCAGCAATCCCTTGTGTCCTGGTGGCTTCATTGTCTTGATTGGTGTGAGTTTATTAACAAGTTCTTGTAATTTTATTGTCTTCTCTACTTAATTGTGTTTTTTGTCAAATTCTCAAACACTCAGTAACTCTTCACGTCTTAGTGTCTTTATTGCATTACTTGGTGTTAGAAGAAACTTAATTCGTATTATTTTATTTTTATTTATTTTCTCTAACACTTAATATCCCCATTCCGCCTTAGATTTATTGCCTTGCTTTGAATGAAATGATTCTTAATTTCTTTTCTTTGATTGTTATCTCTGGTTAATAATGTTTACTTCTTATATACAAACATTTTGGTTTTAATGTTTTTATTGCCTTACCTGGTGTAAATATTTAAAAATAAATGAACTTATTTATCATCGTTTGTTGTGATAATCAACGCAAAATTTGCAATAGCATGCATTTTTGTGACTGCTTTCAAAGCTATAAGTTATATATTGTTTATTGCTTTTGGAATTATTGGAATGATCTTACATCTACAACCAGGATTTATATTTATAAAAGACAGAATAGACTAAAATGGTTCATTGTTTTCGTAAACGAAATCTTGCAAACCTGTTGCTACTTCCTTGTCGTTTCTAAAGTAAATTTCAGATGCGCTCATTTGTTTATTTCCACTATGTCAGATTTTACAGCTGGAATTCACCCTGCCAAAATGTCAAATCTCCATCATTCCATCCGTTTTACAAATGTATGAAGGTTTATATAGGCAGATATTTTCCCACTGATTACCATATGTGTGAACAGACAAGAACGTGATCACTTCCCTGAAAACATTTTTCTAGACATTATCAAGTCAAGCCTCAATCGTTAATAGTTCATCTTATCCTCATACACATGACTGCCTACCCTTTATATTTTATATTTTAAAAAATCTCTACTATCATTTCTTACATTCAAATATATCTCTTTCTTTATTACCATTTCGACTATAACCCTCCGACTTGAGGGAATCACCAACTTTTTGTCGGAGGGGAATAGTTAAAGAATGATACTATTTAGTCATCAAATAACGAATGTAATGAGTAAATCAAGAATCACTAAATAAGAAAATATCTTTAAAAAATTATGGGATATTTTAAAGGTGTAGAAAACAACAGTCGCGTGCAGATTACTTTCTTTATACAAATGCTACTCACGTTTCGTCCATAAATATTCTGTCTAATGGGTGTTGAAGAAAAAAGATTTAAATAAGAGATATATTTTCTCAAATGGCATCTACATTTCACCCAACCTCTCGGAATTCTCTATTTATAACAACTGGAGATTTACCGGAGCTACGGCATTATTTGAAAATATCCAACTTTGAGCAAAGTGGAGAAGGTCTCTCGCTCTAATGCAAAGCTTTAATAGAGAAGATTCCTTTTTTATTTTCTTTGGACCCCATTTACTTGAAGTCCTCAAGGCATATGTACTTAAGCATTATTCCACTCTATCTAGATGGGATCTGGTTTTCGATGCATGATCAGATATTCCATTGAATTCTCTGCTTCTTTGTAACAAAACACGTGGGCAAATAGACACGAATGAATAGGTAGCAAATGAGGAGACCTGGCAACTCTTAATCACATTAATCCTTCTATCGGCACGGAAAGATACCAGCACACATTAAAGTAGAGCATTTCCCCAAAGCGCTGAAACAAGGTAAAATGTATATAACATCTTCTACAGCTAAAGAATCTACGTAGTTCACTCAACATTTGTGTCGATTTTTCTATGATTGTTAATTGTAAGATTTCCACGAGTTGCAAACAAAAATAGAAAAAACTGAAGAAGAAAAAGCATTTGGCTTTCAAGTAGCTTCTTCGACTTTCAGAATCCTTCAATATCCCCACTGTAAATG
This sequence comes from Acanthosepion esculentum, assembly GCA_964036315.1. NCBI lineage: Eukaryota > Metazoa > Mollusca > Cephalopoda > Sepiida > Sepiidae > Acanthosepion > Acanthosepion esculentum. The sequence continues at coordinate 133,834,710 of OZ038475.1, read as the reverse complement.
TTATAGATTATATATGTTTTCATTTATACGTCTGAAATGTATAAAACATTTAGATACATATAGATTTAAGTACTTACCCACAAAGCTCTTACCAATTTCAGAGAAATAAAAGAAACATAGTTGATTCTTCAAATTGTACTCGAATTTATTTTATTATCAATTAAATGTCTCTTTCCAAAGTTATTTTGTTTTAGTTTAGCTCGAATGATGTATCTATTTAGACAGAGATATCTAGAAACTTCATAGCTCGTCAAGACAGATTGTTCTTGTAATGAAATCAAATTTCATTGAATGTCACCCACTCTGAATTGATAAAGATAACCTATGTGAAATATTTAGGTTGGACATTGATACGACGAAACATAAATGAAAATAATTTGCCAAATATTATACATCTTACCGATATGATAAATTATATCTACTGATGATCACACTGATTGATCTGGTTGCCGTTTGCATGGCGATGTGAAACGGCGTTGAGTCTGTTCAGTACTTAAGTGTTTGACCACATAAACACAGGAATGTAAGAAATGGTAGCAGTCTTGCAATGCGGCAGGATTCTGACATTAAGAAAATCACCAATGTCCTATAATCGAGATCACTGAATCTCATGACTTAATGTTGTCACTGAAACAAATTATGTCAGGCATATAATATGTATTAATATAAGTACATACAGAAATATATTTCGTAAATACCCATATCTGTGTAGACTTTCAGTTTATTTATAAAAGAGTATAATTATTTATTTATTTATTAAATAAATTGTACGTTTGCATAAATATGGTTATCCGCTAAAAAATAAACTCTAATTTTAAAAGACACACACACACACACACACATATATATATATATATATATATATATATATATATATATATATATATATATATATATATATATATATATATATATATATATATATATATATATATATATATATATATATAGTAATTCATTGAGTCTAGAAGAGTACACAATAGAATACAGAAAGCACTGTATGAACGTCACATCAGCAGTGGGCATCCACTACGGAGAATCGAACCCGACGCTATGTGGATTCTATTCAGTTTGCGGTTTATCGAAGCTTTCCGGGTTCGATTCTCGGTAGTTGATGCGTACATCTGTCTGCATTCTGTTGGAGATTTTTCTAGACATGAGGAATTAATTTACAATTATTCTAATTCCTCATTATTATTTCACTTATATATATATATATATATATATATATATATATATATATATATATATATATATTCATTCTATTTTAAGCATATATATATGACATTTTCTGACATATATACAAGGCCCTACAAAAAGAAGGCTGTTTCCAAGAAGGTGAATTGTCCTCATTTCCCTAAATTTAAACAATAATTTCCCCTCAGACATATATTCTCAAGAGCTACATCTTTGTGTGACAGATGAGCGACTGGATGATTTCCTAATCACTTTCATCTTCATTCAATCAACTTTCAGTAGTTATCTTACTTCCATATGCTCATAAATTCCAGTTCCTAATATTACACTTTCATTTTTATCACACAATATACACATCATAACAATCGATGTGTAATGCTTATATCGGGCCTTTCATTGGATGCATAGTCATGATGATAATCATCCGACTCTAAGGCATCTGATCGTCAGGTTTTGAGGGATGTGGAACCATTTCTTAATTGATGCTGTTCCCATGTCCAACCTGACCCGGGGTGGTAGCACCTGTTAGGTTGGTATCTATGGGCAAATAATTAACCCTGCAAACTCTATGAATGTATCGAAATAGATTGTTATATTAAAAATGCCAGCATTACGCTTTTGAAGAATAAATTATAAACAATTCATTTTTGGAAAAGTAAAATATTTCCAGCAATATATTTGACTCTCGATAAAAAATATCTTTATAATATTGCGTCTATGAAAACTGATATACGAACTTATTTCTTCTAAATTTATATATTTCATTTATAATATTATATATTTTATTCATAATAGATTATCCTAAAAATCTTGTGGGCTTTCAGTAACCAATTCGCTTTGATATGCGGTAAAACAAAATAAAACAAACCAAGCCAAATCTAGGAAACTACTTCCAAAACAGTGTAATGTTTTTTCGTATGTTGATAAACCTATGGCTAGATATGGGATTGATGCCAAAGTATAAATAATTCCCATTTATACTGTTTTACCTTGTGACATCTGCATAATTATTTTATCTTTCTAAATGTGAATGAATTTACTGTGACGGTGGATATGCAGCCTCTTTTCGATATTGTAATCTCGTAAGATGCATCCAATTTTCGGCTGCAGGGAGTAAGCTTACCCAGTTTTAATGAGATCGATTTAACATTTAAACCTACCTGACATCCCCATTCGATAGAAAATATATTTTTCATGCAGCAATTCACTACATAATTCTCATTTAAACTTTCTTACTTACACAACTTATTAATATATTAATCAGTAATAGCTTCGTAGAAACAATCATTGAATTAGATTTTACTGCACGAAGAACTTTATTTTATGAATATTATGAATTTTGAGTACTTTAGATTTTAGTGAAAACATTTGAAAAAATAAACTAGCAAAATATTGTAATTCCATGCTTAATAAAATTTATTGAAAATATCCAATCAAACATGAATAATCAAAACGTCTATATGCGAAAAAGAACAGTGAACTTTCAGATTTACGTAAATTTTTAGCTATTATTTGATAATGAGATAATTATTTTTTTTCTTTTACTCTGTTTCCTCAAGAAGATAACAAAAATGCAGCCGCAAACATATGATGAAATAATTCATTAATTTAATAAGTTTAGTCATGTTTTAGGAATCTTATTTGATTAAATTATAATTTAAATCGGTATTTCCAAACACAGACACCGTAATTATTTTTCTGCTAAAAATTTGATGGGTTTACAGTTCAGCCATCAATTTACACATGCGATTATCTTCTAATTTCAAAGTTTCCTACACCAATTTAAATTAACGAAGTCATTATAAACATATTGCTTTTGATTAAATTTAACTGAGCGTATATTGATCCAAAGTAATAAATATTTTTAGGTAATTTATGTCAAAATGATGTTCTGTATTATTTAGAAATATTTATTTAGTATGTACATTTCAAATATAATTAAAAATATTGATATTTGTGAGAGAGGATATTTGATAAATTTGGCTCGAATTGAAAATATATTCTTTATTATATTCTCTTTGAAATATCACAATAAATTATGAGCAAGTCAACATATTTATATAATAATATCCTTGATAATGTCAGTAAGGATATTTGAGCACTTAATTGTATATATATATATATATATATATATATATATATATATATATATATATATATATATATATATATATACTTAAATACATACGTATATATAGATATATAGATATACACATATATATACACAAACACATATATGTAAAATGTGTGTGTGTGTATATATATATATATATATATATATATATATATATATATATATATATATATATGTATGTATATTATAATTTTTTTTATTAAATATGATTCCTTCGCTACATAAGTGTTCTCATGTTTCAAAAGCGAGAGCGGAGACTCCTAATATAATTTTTGAAATTAAATTGAATTAAGGTCTCTGGTCACGCTTCTTCGTCAAGCGAGTGACCAGACACCTTAATTCAACTTAATTTCAAAAATTATATTAGGGGTCTCGGCTCTCGCTTTTGAAACATGAGAACTCTTATGTAGCGAAGGATTCATATTTTTAAAAATATATTATAATATAAGCTCTACTTCTGTATGGAGCACTGTCTTTTTAAAAACAAAAGCAAAAATACTAAGGAACTCCGGATTATTTACCTAACGTGTTCTTTCCTATTTTTCTGAATACCGGCACACACACACTTTTATATATATATATATATATATATATATATATATATATATATATATATATATATATATATATATATATATATATATATATATATATATACTTACATAAATACGTATATATATATATATATATATAAATAAATCTAACTATATATATAGTTATATATATTCATATATAGTTATATATATGCATATATATATATATATATATATATATATATATATATATATACTTACATAAATACGTATATATATATATATATATATATATATATATATATATATATATATATATATATATATATATATATATGCAATCTTTATGTATACTGTCCATATATACTTCAGTCCCTCATAAGTTTGGAGAATAATTATACACTTTTATTATTCAATGTAGAGCGCATTAGTTTGATAATATTTCGGAGAATCTGAGAAATATATCTTGATATCTTTAATCATTTTTAAGATACATCAGTTCAAATATTAATTTAAAGATTAGATAATTTTCCTGATACACGATTTGAAAAAAATTGCTGCTGCACCCGGTCTACAAATACATATACGTGTGTGTATGTGTGTGTGTGCCTTCATATGCGTACATGCTTTCACATATGTGCATGTGTATGCATTTATATGGCTGCGTTCTTGTGTGTATATATGTGTGTGTGCGCGTGCGTGTGTGTGAGGAAAAGAGGTAGATAGATGAAGAGAGAGAGAGAGAGAGAGAGTTTTCTTTGACGCATTTCGTCATTTGGGACTACATAGAACTAATTTTTTTACATTGGTTCAGCTGCACAAGCCCCCGAATTGTAGGTTTTGTAAGTATTCTGAACAGACATCCATTTTTCTTCCATTCTTTTACTTCAGCTCTTGTTGCTTGTTCCTCTTCATCTTGGCCATATTGTGTTTAATAAAAGGATAGTTTCACGGTTCCCTCCATTACTTATTTTTATCCCATTTTTTAATGAATACTATCTATGTATGAAGTAAGTGATCATGTTCTATGGCTGTCATTCCCATTATAGACATTATAGATTCTGCTGAAGCGCATCTTCCTGCCTTGACATTTTCCTTATATTTTTAGGAATACCTGGTGTAGTTGAAACTTTGATATTTGGCTATTTTTTAGCCATTCTCCCCTATTTATTTTGCCGTCATCTATGATCACATTATTTGAACTTATATATCTGCATTATGCGGTGTCATTTTTTTCTCCTATTATATTCCGCTAATAAACATATGTCAATATTGTTCTTTTTTTTACATTATGCCATTGACATTTTCAAATTTTATATGTCCGTGACTCTAACGTTTTAAGACTTCTTGCAGTTTATATATTGCTTAGAGTTTTCTCGAAGATTAGACACACTTATAATAATTTTAAATATAAGTCAAGGTATTACTTTTTGCTTCAAATCTACAAATGAATCAGTTTTCTTTCTTCAGTCATCCTAATCATGCTTTAGAAAATCTTTTTTCAAATATCATCTTGTTACGCTTGATACTAGAAAGTTTATCTTTCGCTTCAATTTAAATTTTGCTCTCCACATCTGTGTGGCATCATAATACTCTAAAAGGAGAAGAGATTTCGCTTTTATCATTTTCCATGATCATAAGCAATATTTCGTTAGACATGAACTTTGGATTGCCGCTGTCATTTGACAGCTGTTATTATACGGTTAGATTTCAAAGCAGCAGCATTATTTGAGCAGAAGCTGTGGTGCGTTAGTTGCAAACTATGTCATCAGTATTATTACCATCGTGATAATAGCAACAAAATGATGGCTGACAAATGCAATAATTTCCATGTAGCTGGGTATTTAAACCTAGAACCCTAACCATAGGTATATAGTACCCAGCGCAAATTTTACTAATTATAATTATAATTTGTAGTACCTGATTTTCTTATCTAAATAATGTTTTTCAGTTCCTATTAAAGTTAACTCAATGTACAAAGTTTGAAGGTATATTCTTGATAATTATTTACATATTTTTATTTCTCGATCACCGCTTAATTCTCTGCCTAGAGAACGTAGTTTTATACAATTATTTATATTTGTACCATATATGCCAATATCAGTCCATTCACATGCACCATATATGTGAATATCAGTCGATTCATATGTACCATATATGACAATATCAGTCGATTCAAATCCGCCATATATGGCAATATCAGTCTATTCATATATAACATATATTCCAATATCAGTCAATTCACATACACCATATATGTCAATATCAGTCGATTCAGATGTACCAAATATGTCAATATCAGTCGATACAGATGTACCAAACATGCCAATATCAGTCGATTCAGATGTACCAAATATGTCAATATCAGTCGATTCAGATGTACCAAACATGCCAATATCAGTCGATTCAGATGTACCAAACATGCCAATATCAGTCGAATCAGATGTACCAAATATGTCAATATCAGTCGATTCAGATGTAGCAAACATGCCAATATCAGTCGATACAGATGTACCAAATATGTCAATATCAGTCGATTCAGATGTAGCAAATATGTCAATATCAGTCGATACAGATGTACCAAACATGCCAATATCAGTCGATTCAGATGTACCAAATATGTCAATATCAGTCGATACAATGTACCAAATATGTCAATATCAGTCGATACAGATGTACCAAACATTTTAATATCAGTCGATTCAGATGTACCAAATATGTCAATATCAGTCGATACAGATGTACCAAACATGCCAATATCAGTCGATTCAGATGTACCAAATATGTCAATATCAGTCGATACAGATGTACCAAATATGTCAATATCAGTCGATTCAGATGTACCAAATATGTCAATATCAGTCGATACAGATGTACCAAACATGCCAATATCAGTCGATTCAGATGTACCAAATATGTCAATATCAGTCGATTCAGATGTACCAAATATGTCAATATCAGTCGATACAGATGTACCAAATATGTCAATATCAGTCGATACAGATGTACCAAACATGCGAATATCAGTCGATACAGATGTACCAAACATGCCAATTTCACTCGATTCACATGTAATATATATATCAATATCAGTCTATCCATGTCTATTTATTCCTATCTAGGACTTGACAGCTTACAGATGGCTAAAAATATAATGCCCAATTTATAAATTGTGAATATTTCGTTTAAACAATTAAAACATATATTGGCTACAAATGTGAATTCAGATAAAAAAGTAGGTTAATCTCTTAAATCATAAAAAAATATCATATACGTGGGTCATTCAATAAATAAGGTGCATTTTTCGGTATAAGTACATCTAATACAGATAGAAGCTTACTTTTATTATTTCTTTTTGTTTTACTTCTTTTTCACATGGATTTAATTTCTTTTATCTTGGGTGTGACAGCTTTCTGGGAGGTTGGTCGGACGATGATTTTGTTTGCCGAGCCAACTTCTATTACCCGCTTAAATTAGTTAGAGTTTTTGAAATGGTTATATTCTTGATAATTAATTATTTTTTTTATTTCTCGATCACCCCTTAATTCTCTGCCTAGAGAACTTAGTTTTATACAAGTATTTATATTTGTTTAGTATATATCTTTTATGCATATTTGTTATAGCAAAAATATGTATTTGATATTTTGCATTTTATCGTTATTCCAGATTTAGATTCATCATTTCGGTATTTGACGGGCAGTTACTGGATTCAGGTTGATATTTGACAAAACCTATATTAATCTTAGAATTCGACATTAATGCAGGTTTCTGTCTGTTAATTGAGACATCAGTAAATTCTATACATTAATACATCAAATGGACGTGTATACGGCGCTTCCAGGTGTTTCTGAAATCTGTCTTTCCATATCTACAACTAATCGTTTGAGATATATGAAATGTGTAAAGAATGCTAACGTCCGTTGGATATTTCTTCGGTCTCATGTCTTTCCATTTTTTTAACTAAAGTCTTTATTTCTGATTTTTTTAAATTCATCACATTTGATGTCTCTTTTATTCGAGAAATTCATAACATGCCTACTGTTAAAGCCGTAAATTGAAAGTAATCCGACACATTTGGCATTTCTTTGTTTCAGAGGAGAACCACGATTCTTGCCTGGCAATGATTACCGTTTTTAGAGTTTGTTGAACCTGTTCAATTAATATATGTGTCTGTGGAAAGTATGATGTTTTCAGCAGTCTGTGGAACACAATTATCTTCAAGAGTTCTGAAAATATTCTGATAGCCTATAGTGTTCAACTATTTTTGATGTAGGGCATCTTTTCATTTACACTGTCTGACAAACTTTTATTTTTAATAATTGTTTAAGTGAGTAAGGCTCATCGGAGTTTGTCAAAAATGGTAATGTTTTGTGGACGCATACAAGAGGGAATTTGAAAGTGAGAATCGAATTATATATGTATAGGACTTATGGATATTTTGCATCTAAATGTTATCGCAACCACCTGATAACAAGGTGAACGAACATATCTTTATTTTCAATGTAGTAACGATGGTTTAGACGTGTAAGCTCGCCAACTAGTCGTGAACATGCTTTCTTTAGTTTCTGGCTATGTCACAACGGCAGCATCGGGGAATGAACCTAAATTAATTTACCGAATCTGGTTTTAGGTGATTTCTGTCTGTTTATATACATGTCTATAGACAAAATTTGAAAAGTCCACTCACTTCTCAATATCTCGCAGCATAATATAGTTGTAAAACTTTTCTAATTGGTTGGTCGAAGCATATATTTTAGTGATGATGATATTTGTTTCTTGGTTTTTATTTACTTATTTTATCTTACATTATTGTTGTGAAATATTTCTGATTGGTTGATAGGAAGATGACTGTATTAATATTTAACACCCCCACACGAGGGATGTATGTGGCACAAGGCCGAGTTTAACGTGGTTTCTCAGAGCCCGAAGGTTCGGCGAAAAATATTCGCTTTGAACCCGTATAAATGGGTTCAGAGTATGTCTACCTCCCCGGACGAGACTTTGCCGTTCGACAAAGCCTCGTCCGGGTTCTTCTCTATCAAAGACAGAGAGTTCGACAGTTGCACAGTCTATATCACTGTTCCCAATATGAATATGGCTGTGTTTGTCTAAGGAATTTTTTTATCTGTTTATTTGTAGGGTTTTAAAATAGAGATCTTCATGTTTTTATTATTATTTATTTACTTCTCTATCATTAGAGGCCTCATTCAGATAACGCACGTGCACTTCGATAGACTTAAGTCCAGATTCTGCTCGGTGATGATTGAAAGTTACCCGTTTTGATTTTGAGCTATACTATGAGACCATCCAGTTTTCTCACATTGAGCTGTCGCAGCATGTTATGGGGAAAATTCTGCAAACAGGTTCTGTTCTTCTAGAATTCTGGAGGTGCATCTAGTCATCTCTTCATTATTCCTCCAAATATTTTACTAGGGCACTACACTATAAATACTAGGCGGTTTCTTTTCTCGTTCTCTTTCTACGTTGCATTTCAGCGGACACATTTAAAAATGTAATCTCTGGCAAATATCCGCGTTTTCGTTCACTAGTGGGAAAACACCATGTAACACGCATACACGTACGTACGAACATTCATCAAAATACAAACTCTTTACGTTCAGACACAAACACAAATATTAATGTCTTTGTCACTTGTAAATATTGTTGTTTAATACATATATATTTGTTGACATATATATATAAGTCTTGTTTGTTTTCTTTACATCTTGGGTTGGACTCTTTTCTTGTAGTTGAACTTTCTTGTAGCAAGAATAAAGAGTACGTGTTCCTAATACAACTCGTAAATACCCCCAGTCCTCTCTATATATACCGTTGTATATGGAGAGTTACTCACAAGAGATGGGAGTATACTCTTATGTAGATAATTAACATAAAGCAGAAAGATTGTTCGGAATCTCATGGGAATGGAAGGATATTTTTTACCTTCACAAACCAACATATTAGGAAGGACTTGATGATTAAGAATACTCTTCCTGTGATTCTATAGCTGGCGGGCTTTTGTAGCTTCAACTTATGCTACACCTTTTCAAATGCCTTTGATATGTATAGAGCGAATACTTTGTATCTTTATGGTTATGGATTTTGAGTATCAGGCCTCGTTTTTAAGCAACAATGAGTGTGGCCAAATATATATAGAATAGATCGTTTTCTCCAGTAATATCGTCAATACTTTCTATATACTATCTCTTTCAGCAGGTGAGTTTAAGTCAGTCAGTAACAATAACTGAAGTCAAAATGATATAAAACAGGTGTATCATTCCGTAATTCAATAATTAATGTCGTATTGAACAGTTTTCATTTGTTGAGAAATTGTCATTTTCTCCGAGATTTATTAGCGAAAGTTTTAGTGCAAATATCCTCATATAGAAAGTAAAGTTAAGGTGTGGAGTGCGTAGTCATGGATAAATGTAAAAGAAATCGCAGAACTGTCTTCAACAAGCAAAATTGTCACAATTTGCAATAAGCAATAAGAGGAAAAAGACAAGAACAGGGCAAAAATTAATACAAGGTAACCAAAAAAGTTCTGTGCGTCTTTTGATTAGTCATTGAATGAAGTTGAAATATATACGAAATACGTGTAGCAATTGTTTTCAAATTCGGACAACCGGAAGTAGGAACATCAGACGTTATAAAAAACACGTGCACCGTGCCCGGCCATCAGTTATAAGCCGGACAGCTGTCAGAAGGATGGAAGTGACTAGAGATCGCGTTCGGTGCTGTTTGCTTTACGACTTCAAAGTGGGCCTAACTGAAGCTGCATCAAGTCGCCGCATATATCAAGCGTTTGGGGATAGTACTGTGGATGAACGTACTGCAAGGCGTTGTTTTCGAAAATTCAAGTCGGGAGATTTATCTTTCCTTGATGAGCCTCGCAGTGGACGACCACAGGTCTTGAATGACAGTCCTGAAGGTGGCCATTGAAGAAGACAGTAGTCTAACTTGTGGGGAACTTGCAAGACAGGTCAACGTTTCCTATGAAAGAGTTAGATTTCACCTGCACCGCCTAGGTAAGACGTACAAACTGAGCAAGTGGGTTCCGCATACGCTGTTAGAGGTCTACAAGAGACAACGAGTGGCAGGCTGCGTATCGCTGATTTCTCGCCACCGTACCGCATCCTTATTCAATCGAGTGCTTAGCAGTGATGAAAAGTGGGTTCTGTACGAAACTCCCATGCGTTCCAGACATTGGTTGTCTCCTCAGGATGCTGTCCCTTACACCGCGAGACCGCCTATGCACACACGCAAGATTATCCTTTGTGTGTGGTGGACAGGACGTCAAGTGGTTCATTATGAACTACTACCAACGGGCCAAACAGTGACTGGAGACCTATACTCGCAGCAATTGAAACGTGTACAACAGGCATTGCGCCAGAAGGATCCAGCACTGGTGAATCGCAAAGGTGTGCTTTTCCTCCATGACAACGCCAGGCCGCATGTCGCGCGAGTGGTCAGGGATACCATACAGCAAATTGGGTGGGAGACTTTGAGCCATCCACCCTATTTACCTGACCTTGCGCCATCCGATTACCATCTCTTCCACTCCCTGGATAATCATATTCGTGGGAAATGCTTCACCAATGAAGCAGACTTGCGCAAAGCCCTCAGGGACAAGGGCATTGAACAGCTGGGGACACGGTGGCAGAAGGTGCTGAATGCCGATGGCGATTACTTCGAAGACTAAATATAAGTTACACAATGCGAAGCGTATTCTTTTCTTCCTTTAAAAACGGACAGAACATTTTTTGGTTACCTTGTATATAGTAAGCAAACATTATATCGAAGACAAATTAAAATATTAAAGCGAAACAAAAGCAATATGGCAAAAAGTTCACAAATTAAGAATTGTATTTAACACACAAAACCAAGTTCGGAGAAGGGAAAATAGCCATCTAAATTCAAGATTGTGTAAAATAAACTTCTCATCATTATGTTGCTTAAAAATGAATTATTCATGCGCATATTCGATGTAACTTCGAAAAACTCATGTAGAAATATACTTAAGCCGATTGGAAGCAGACACTGTGAAGAGTGCAAAAAAAGAATGGTCGTAAGCAATATTACATGAGAGAACAAACGTATCATTAGCACATATACACGGGACAGTAGTGCATTGTAGGTAGTCTATTTTGGCGGTTATTTTACCGGAAGTCTTTTATTTGTTTATTTATTTATTTGGGTCAAATTATTTTGTTTTTTTATTTTTTTTGTATCTAATATATTTATTTATTTATTTTATTTTGATCGGTGTTTTTATTAACGTAGTAAAAATTTGTTTATATAGCTTATTGTGGGTAAACTATTTTGGCGGTTATTTTACCGGAAGTCGTTTATTTCTTTATTTATTTGGGTCAAATTATTTTGCTTGTTTTTATTTATTTTTATTTTTATTTGGCTAAAAAAGGAAATAGTATCTGTTAATATAACCATTTAAAAAATAACACCACGTGAACAAAAAAAACAAAAAAAAAAACAAAACAAAACAGAGATGAAAACCCAAAATCGTTATTCTAATAACCAGGTTCTCTTATGCCTAAACTTATTACGTATAGCGGATCATTTATGTAATAAATTCTTAGGTTTCTTATAGATGACAATTGCTAATTTTTCTTCCATACATAACCGACAAACCTTCTCACCTGACTTATGATAATGGCATTTTTAAAAATTTCCCATTTCAAAATGGTATCTCTACTATCTTCTTACTTTATATCCCATATGTAAGTGTTCAAGCTGGTACTATGTCTATAGGTTTTGTGATTAAAACTACTTAGATGATTATAACAACATTTTTTGAAGATACCTTGTGTAGATCCTATGTAATTTTTAGAGTTCTTCTCAGTGTTATTCGGTATATTTCTATGTATCTCGATTTTGTACACCACACCCTCCTCCTGGCCGCTGCCCTCAAATAGACAAGCGTCCATATTTCGACAGTTACACTTAGAGGCGTTGGGGTGTGGTGTGTCGATGATTTTTCTCCTGATTTGCTTACTAAATAAGTTAGTAATATTTGGTATGCAACTATAACTTAAAGTTGTTTTTATTGAAAATTTTATACAATACGTGAGTCGGGGTGAAATTCTTTTTTAATAATTTTAAAAACATTTCTTCTATTTTAGTTTTAACTGCTAGATTATATGGGTGGGTGGTTAAATCATAATATCTTCCTAGTTCTATTTTTGTCTTTGCTTTGCATTTCTTTTATGGGAATTATGCGTATCAACATATATTAATTTGCTTTTGTGTCCATTATTTTAAGGCATTTACATAACCACTGTTTTTTTATTAAATATATGTTCATTCGATGAATTAGTGGACAATCTATGATTAATACCGTTAGGTATATGTTTTAAAACATGTCTAGGATATATATGAACATCGAATAATGCACCGATGCTCAGAATTGTTATCGATATACAAAAAGAGTGCTATCATGTATATAATAAATATACATTTTTTCTTATTTTTCCTTCACCGGTAAGACAGTTCTGCTTTCCTGGGCAACACCATCATCATGTCATGGGCATATATATATATATATATATATATATATATATATATATATATATATATATATATATATATATATATATATATGTATGTATATATATATATATGTTTGTATGTATGTATATATATATATGTGTATGTATGTATATATATATATATATGTTTGTATGTATGTA
>OZ038475.1:133718639-133818639 GCA_964036315.1 Acanthosepion esculentum | reverse complement strand
ACAAATCTTGTACACGATGGTTTAAGCCGCTAACAAGCAAAGCCAACAAAGTCAAGAGACTTGAATGGGCTCACTATTACAAAACTTTCACCATAGAAGACTGGGAGAATGTACTCTTCTCTAATTAAACGAACGTTGAGCTAAATTCAAAGGATAACTTGAGTCACTTTTATCGAACAGCACTGTATATAAAGTACATATATGAAGCACAATATATATATTAATCATTAGAGAATATATAAGCATTTTTGGAAGTGATCGTCCAAAAGAGTTGTAAGAAATTACGAAGTCGCCGTTCGTAGTTTTTAGCCAATTGCGATTTTATTGACCAAATCTACTCTTCAGTATTTCAAGATCATTTTTCTCTAACTTTGGTAAATATATATATATATATATATATATATATATATATATATATATATATATATATATATATATATATATATATTAAAAGGAGATGTCATTTTCAATTTTGCTAATTTTCAACCATAATTTACCCATTGCACAATGTATAGACATTCTTATATACACACATTTTTTTTTAATCGGTATTACTCGATGCTAGGCAGTACTGCCTAGCACACTAGGGGTTACAGGTTGTGGGAGAATAAGAAAAGATATATTAGTAAAAGGAAAAAGGAAAGAGCCATCAGCGATTTACATTGCATTTCAATTCATGTAGATTAAAGTTGGTAAGAAAGTATGGTATATGGGACTCTTAGCATAGAAATTTAGGCTACATCTAGCCAGGTAAACTGTACATTGATGACATTTCACCGACAGTCTGGTACTGCGCTTAAATTTATAATGTATAGGTATCATACGTAGAACTTATCCGAACAATTACAATGAAAGTATTTATAGAAAATGTACAGGGAGTCAAGCTTATGGCAGCGGGAAAGAGACGGAAGATAAGCCGCCAGGTCAGATCCGATAATATTGCTGATTCTTCTTATATAAATGGGCTCAATCAAATAGAAAGAGCCCCGTCCATAATTGGCAGCAATATTCTAAGCGTGGAATAATGGTTAACTTATAAATATGTATGATATATTCTGGAGAGAACAATTGTCTCGTAAGATACTTGAACTACCTTTCTTACCATTTAAATTAGCAATTGATTCATTATAGTCCTTTCACTACATATCAGCTGAGAATGCTACCCGAACAAGGCGCCACTAGTCATTATTCTAAAGGTTAGCATCACCCATGTTGATAGAAGGCAAAGATGAGTCTCTCAGATGATTAATGGATAAAAGTTATTAAAGGCGTTAAAATGAGCAAGTTATCTTTTGCCCCAGTTAACAACGGACTTGAGGTCGTTTTGGACATCGGCTTCCCTTTTGAACAAATGGATCTTATCTGCTTTTATGTCGAGGCAATATTAAATGGTTGTGCCATCCGTGATACGAAGTTGAGAGCTGATGTCATCGGGAAGTCCATTAATAAAAATTAAAAACAAAATAGGAGCAAGGATATGTGTGTTTGTTTGTTCGCGCATGCGTGCATGCATGTGTGTGTTCGTTATCTTCCTATTAGTACAAGCAGTTATACATATAATATGAGGTTTAGAAACCATTTCGATGCGGCTAAACACGAGTAATGTTTGTAATTTCAAACGGGGCAAGCAATGACAGAAGGGTAATAACATATGAACTAAACGATATATCCCTAGACGTCTACAGGGGGACGAGAGTAATAGATTAAATAAAGTATTAAGTTTGAAATTCCATGTAAGGAACTCGGAGTCGACATAAAACTCTTGAATTCTGAGGGCACAGCGGCCAAAAAACGGTAAGAACAAAAAGAGAACAGGTTAACAGCCCACATGCATATACAGTGTAACCCGGATATAAGAGACTTATCGTGACCGGATGTGAAGTCTCTTATATCCGGGTTTCTCTTATATCCGGGTTTGGTCTATTTTGTTTAGATAGGTATGGCTCTAATTTGGAACCAGAGAAAATCGCTCTTATATCCGGGTCTCTTTTATCCGGGTTACACTGTAGTTTAAATATATATTTTTCACCCAATATAAATATCAGGAGACTCAAAAGTTAGTTGGTTATTGTTAGAATGTTAATGTTGAAATTCATGCCTGATATGACTTAAAAATTACGTGGTAGAAAATGAGGCGAACGAGGATAAAGATAACTTACCAGTGACTCGAAGAACTGAGGATTAAAATGTTGGAGGAATTAAGCATTTTGGGGATTATTACAAAAAGTTGCAATTCATGTATTTCTTATATTTGATACCTGGAGGAATTTAGCGTGATTTGATTCCGGGGAAGAGGCCTGATCTCTCCCAAAAGAAAATATCTTGTCGTCCCTGAGATTTCATATCATCACAATATATGCTAGTGTATTCACGATATTGCAGCGACAGGAACGCAACATTGAGTTCGTATGAAAGAGGTTGCACCATATGGCTGCAGTAACGATTTTGAACGGGATCAATGTTGGGATGTGAGGATTGATCTGCTCCATTCTAGATATATCAGCCATACTCAAATTTAAGTCTAATTGTACACTTATAAAATTGCAAAATGTCGGAATTACACAAACATAATTCGTGGAAAATTGTTACATCCTATTTGTTGATGGATCGAAATAATTAGAAACTGAATGGCGATGTTAAATTCATAATGCAGTTTATATGCAGATAATCATTGAACATTTTCAAAAAGATTTAATTAATTAGACAATTTGAAGAAGGAAGCAGAATTAATTCCATTAAAATCTTATAAACTTGTAAATAAAAATACGAAAAATGATATGGTCTGTAGTCAGTTTTAATAAAGTGCGATATGAAACCCCGAGAAATAACGAAAATAAAAGGTGGTAGCTCAATCCTTAGAGTATTTCCGAATCACTTACCGGTTGTTCAACCACATGGCCAAACTTTTCTGGTTAACATTTTTAAAGAATCTCGATAAAAGGAATAAAACTAAACCAAACATATCAACAGGATTTAAGGTTTTAAGAATAAGAGGAAGAAAATTACATTTCCACCCAACCACAAAATCAGATGTATAAGATTCTTAATATGAAAACTAGTATATAAATAGATGCTTCGTTCATTGAAATTACATGTTTCCTTGACAAATTTATTTCATAGAAACATTCGATTTAATAATTCTAATTAATTTAACTGTGCGAAATTTGCCTCATCTCGTTGATGAAATGGAGTAAAGTTGCATGAAAAAAATATTTTGGGCATGCCTAATACATATGGTTACTAATATTTCCTGAATTTCAGTTATAAGTTGCTTTAATTTCGAGAGAAAATATAGACAAAAAATGTCCAGCATTTGGATATATTTTATTATGCTCTTCCTTGATCTAAGCTTTCGGCTCACATTAGCCACCTTCGGAGTGATTAAATGAACATATATATATATATATATATATATATATATATATATATATATATATATATATATATATATATATATATATATATATGAAGAAATATTATTTTAAGGTATTCTATATTTATGGGATAAAGTGTTCGACATCTGAGATAGAGCTTAAATAAAATATAAATATAAAAGTGAACATTGAATTCAAAACTTAGAGGCGACCTGCTGTTTCATGGTAGACGCAATCGTCAGGCCGCAATATTTATTACTGTTAGAAATACAGTAAATAAAACACAAGGCCAAAAATGGGGGTTGGGATAGGGAGGTCATCAAATGTCTTATCTTTAAACTTAGCTATTCGCAAGCACTGACCCAAACATACAAAACAATATTCCTTCCACCAAAACGTCACATTTATACTTACCTTTCTTACTACACCCACCAAAATACCTCATGGTCTCTATGAAAGTCCTAAATAACCCCATATGTACAATAAAGTCTGTGGGGGGCGGGAGTGAAAATTTTAAACAATAAATAATCCCCAATGAATATATACAATATGACTAAAATTATATACATGAAACTAAACAAAATTATGTTAGTAATAAAAAAAAACCACAATTCCTAAATGTGACAGTAAAATCAATTTTCTGGGCGAAATCGACACGGGACTTTGACAATATAAAATAAACATTTATCCATCCCAACCACTCACAAAAACACGCACTGATTCAGCCTCAAACATACGAAAAGCTCACACACTCGAAACAAAAGGCGTCCCGCATCCTCCAGAGAACTAAAATCACTGAGCACCTAGAGAGGGGAGGGATGGGGAGTTAAACTAAAGGAAAAGAAAAGGGGGCAGAAAAAAGGGGGGGCCAATGAGCAAACACACTCTAGCTAAGTTTTACAGAAATTAAAAAACTAAAATACAAATGCAAAAACCCTAAACTATCCTAAATCCAGGGATGGGTTGCCAAAGTTCAACCCAGGCAAACAATATCCTGATGCCTAACCAGCATCAAAATGCCACTCAAGGTCAGCCCTTTCACACGGCACAAACGCGCAAGACTCACCCACCTTTCGCCAAATTCTGATGATGTGAGCCGCCGCCTTTCCATCCTAATCTTGACTTTAAGCTGATGCCTAAAGAACAAGATCAGTTCGGAAGAAGCAAACTTCTCGCCACCATAGAATTCCTTCTGACGCGTCGTCCAAATCACGACTCTCATAACGCCTAGTAAACAATAGAACACATAATGTTCAGCCTTCGACATCTGAGGCACCACATTGCTACAAACAGAAACGGCATCCAGGACAAAGTACTTTCTCCGCAATACGCGAACCATGAGGCCTTCAACGAACTTGCACAACGGCACTACCACCGTGCACTGAAAGAGGGCGTGACCAATGGTCTCGACTTCCCCAACACAGCGGCGGCAGTCTGGAGAATTCTCCAAGCCCGCTGAACAAAGTCTTTTGCCGACCCAGAATGCTCTACAGATCACCCGCCAGGTGAGTGATGCCTCATCGTTAGTGAGGCATTTCAACCCCGGCGCCCAAGGCCATATTGAGCGAGCCTGCTGCTTCGTAAGACCGAGCTCGCTAATCAAACCATCTTGAAAGGACACCCGAACTAGCACTTGATACAATGCCCTACGAGACAACGCCTGGACGTTGGAGAGGCCTTCCGACGCCCGTAAGAGGCATTTCAGAGCGCGACCACATTCGTGATAGAAGGAGCTTTCGGCTCGGGGTCTACGGCGGGCCTCCCCCTCGCACGAGTGCACACTTCTCAGGGACGGGAAATTTTTCCGGGTGTCTTCCTTCCAGAAGGCTCCCACCTCGTCCGGTTCGCGACACAATCGGTCTAGGAATGTAATGCGAAGCATATGTTGACGAATCTCAATGCTTGGCATACCCAGGCCGCCCTCAGCGGTATGAAGGCAACAGATCTCCCGAGATACCATAGGGGTCTTGCCTCCCCACAAGAAGGAGAACAAGAGCCTTACTAATAAAATTAGTGGGGCAAACGGAAGTGGAAGTACAGAGAGTCGGTACACGAGGATTGGATATATGTGTGAAACACATACTTCCGCCCTTCCCTTCAGGGAAAGCCTCCTCCGAGACCACAGATTAACCGCGATCTCGGCCTTCTCTCGTACATCCGACCAATTCATTTCCAACTTGAGATCCGGACCGAACCAGACGCCGAGTATCTTGATCGGCCCATCCGTCCAGAGGAAAGGTCCGGGAAGAGAATCTCCCTTCCACGCACCCAACCGCAAGCCAACAGACTTATCACGGTTGATCTTGGCCCCTGTCACCATCTCATAACCACTGACCTATTTGCTGACTTCGTCAATCTCGGCTCTGCTCGACACAAGAACCGAAACGTCGTCAGCATAGGCAGAATACTTTGCTGAGGTGGTAGCCCCAGGCAGAGATATTCCACGCAGGACCGGATTCGCCTTTAACTTGCGAAAGAAAGGTTCCAACGCAAGAACGTAAAGCAAAGGCGAGAGCGGACAACCCTGACGAATAGAGCGAGACAATACGAAAGGCTTCGATCTTACTCCATTCACTTCCACCAGCGCACCGGGGGTCGCATACAAGAGTCGGATCCAGGAGCGAAAGTCGGCTCCGAAACCGGCCGACGAAAGGACAGCCTCCAGAAAACGATGGTCAACCCTATCGAAGGCCTTGGACTGATCTAAATTGATCAGCGCGGCTTCACCGTCGACTTGTTCTAAGATCAAGCGTACCATATGCAGGTTATCCTGAATAGTCCTGCCCTTCACAGCACAAGTCTGCTCGGGGCCAATCAGACTAGACAGGACAAGCTGCAAACGGTTGGCTAAGATCTTCGCCAAAATCTTTAACTCAGCGTTTAACATCGTTAAAGGGCGAAAGTTCCCTAACCCATCCCCACCGTTCTTGTCCTTACGCAGCAACTTGATCACACCCCTGGTGAAGCGTTGAGGTATAGACCCCTGCTTCATCCAGTGGTTGAAAATCAGTTCCAGCAAAGGAACAAAAACGGGCGACAGCCTCAAGTACACTTCGTAGGGCAGACCATCGAATCCCGGAGACTTATCCAGGCCAACCTGCTTCAGCGCTTCCCAGATCTCAGACTCTGTTATGGGACCCTCGAACCCAGCCGCCTCAGCTGCCTCGAGGCAGGGAAAGTCAGCCAAATAGGAGTCGAACTGAGCAGAGCTCAGACCGGGCTCCCTGGTGAAAAGATCCTGAAAATAATCTCGAAAGACCTCACATATGCCCACGTTTGTAGTCACGGTCCGATTATCCGGTAATGTGACGCACGCGATATGTCACCGAGCCGCACTCCTACTCTCCTCTGCACGCAATTCAGCGGCCATATTCGTCGCCTCAGAGGACATTCTTTTTAACCTAGCCCTAACTACCAGAGCTTGATCCTTCTTGATAAGCAAGGAGGCCAACTCTGCCTTAGCTAAGGCTACATCCCCACTAACACGGGATTTCACAGCCCGATCAACTTTTTCTTCTAAAGCAGTTTGCGCCGCTAATCTATCTCGATTGAGTCGACGACTAAAATCGGCAGGAAACGTTCTAATTTTTGATTTTAAATTACCCCACCAGGTGTTCCCAAAAACCGCTCCCGACAATTCCCGTTGTATCATTAGTAGCAGCTGGTCCCGAAATCCCTGTTCACCAAACAGTGAACAGTTGAATTTCCAGTAACCAGCCAACCTAAGCTTAGGCTTATCTAAGTTTACACGGACCCGGACAAGCCTATGATCCGAATAAACTATATAATGGAAAGTTGGACAGTCTAGGAGCCCTACATCAACTCTCTTAACTAGGACTCGATCAAGGTAGCTCGCAAGCGTCCCAGGATCCGAGTTGCCACTATTAGTCCAAGTCCAAGCTATATCCCGAGGATGCTCATTTCGGTACTTATCGATGAGATCGAACCCGCCGATGAAGCCCCGAAATGGTTTCACATCAGGATTGTTAGTAGCCCGTTTTTTCCCTATACGATCTATATCGGGGTCAAGGACGGCATTCCAATCGCCCTAAAACTACCCGACGAGATGTCGTCAAAAACGGCTCGATCTGCCGAAACAGACCAGGACGCTCAGCATGGATAATGGGCGCATAAACGCCGATGAGACGCAAAGCCTTACCTTTTATGGTAACGTCCAGCACACAAAGCCTGCCCGCCGGATCTGCGAAGACAAGAGTACATACAGCATCTAAAGACCTGCTTACTAGCCAAGAGACACCCCTCGAACGACCATCAAAACATGCTGAATAAAGGGCGAACCGATTAGACAGCACGTCCTCACGATCATGAGAAGAAAACCGGGTCTCTTGCACACAACAGATATTCACCCCGAGGCGCTGAAGGTCACGAGAGAGCCTCGCCCTGCGAGACTCCAACCTCAGGCCCCGGACATTTAAAGTAGCCAACCAGAGAGCCATATTGAATACTGATTAGGGTTGTTTATCTGCATTGAACATGGCTGGTGTTAGGATACCGACAGCATCTCCCATAGACCCATGGCCCATCTCATTCTTGATGGTGCCGTCTTCGGAGATTCCGCCGATAGCCCACGGGAAAGTCAATTTTAGAGCTCTATAAAGGGAGGGGTGAACAAAAACCGGGACCCTCCCTGCACAAAATTGCTTCAACTTCTCGTTTTGCACTATGGCTTTTGGCGGGGTCATGTTGAACGATGTAATAGCTTCGTCCACCATAGACCAAACTGATTTAGCACCCGCTTCCGATCTGATCACAGTTAATACCCTTTGGGCATTAGGGAAGTTTCCGGGATCTTCTATGTCTTTCTCCCCAAATTTCTTGACGCATAAGAGAAATTTAAGGCTTTTGATTCTGTTTCCATAATCCCTCGCCTTTTCCGCTTGTAGGGGAGATATTTTACATATATCAGTGCCTGGATTAAAGATGTGCTTTGGTCTCTTCTTTTTATCAGCAGCATCTTGTGTAGGGCTTCTGGGTCTTTTGGTAACTGTAGGGGGTAATTTGGAAGATTTAGAGGGTGAAGGACTGGGAGTGTGGCGAGGAGTACTGGGATGTCTAAAAGGACTGGGGTCTCTACTGAGAGGGATTTGGGACTGGGCACGAGAAGTGGAAGGGGTGGACGGAGAAGGCTTGGAAGTTGTGGAGTGAGTGGCCATCTTTTTAGGGGGAGACTTGACTGGAGAAGAGGGTTGAGGAGACTGCAAAGAGGGGGACTTTTTTTCCGGGGATTTTTTCTGTTTTCGTTGGTCGTCTATTTGTTTTTTTAGCTGTTTCAGTTTTACCGTTTTTTCATAAGACGGTTCATATTTTTTCATTTGATCTTCACACGTTAAAGAGGTCGGGGCGTCGCCCATGCTGTTGATAGAGGGAGTGGGACTGTGTGTGTCTTTAGTCCCCGAGGCTTCAGTGGACTGAGGACCCGCTTGCTGACGCTTCCCTCTGACCCTGCCAACTACCTGCCATTCCCCTTCTTTCCCCTTCTTAGCCGCAGAAGCGGTGGAAGAGGGCTCTTCGGGGGATGGGGGCTTAGATGGTGACCCAACCGGGGGAACAACCTCTCCGGTCCCGGCAGCTGGCATGCCCATTACAGGCGCGGCGGATTTTGCAGACTCGGTCAGAGGGGGAGTTTGGTCTTTTGTGACCTGAGTCCCAGAGGCCTTATTCTCTGGGCAGGAAGAGGAGAGATGACCAGTCACTCCACACTTCCAGCAGGCTGGTTTACGACCGGTCACAATGACCGGCAGCTTCAGGTCACTAACGTCAATCCAGTTGGGGACGGAGCTGAAGGCCTTTCGATCGAGCATCATGTCAAAGCTCCATCCCCCAGTCAGGCTATCGCAGGAAGCGGCCAATATTTCCCCGTATTGGGCCAGGAAAGCCGCAAGGTGTTCCCCGATAACCTGAGGAGGGACCTAGTATACTGCCACTCTGGTCCTTCGCCGACCCTCCTACTCGGTTCGGAGGATGAGATCCTTGGTGATCAATTCTCTCCGGGTGGCTCTCACGCAGTCTTCTGCTGTGGGCAGCAGTACGTCCCACATGAAGAAACCCTTGTCCTTGACAATTCTTAGGGGTTTGAACCCCAGGGACTCCAGTGCTTTAAACACTGTGTCTTTAGTCGAACGACAAATTTTGCGCGAACGCTTGTCGACGACAAAAACAGACACTATTCTTTTCTCGACTCTCTTCAGTTCCACTGGATCCTCCAAGAGCCCGTCTTTCACCACGAGGTGAGCGTAACTCTTGGCACGCTCCAGGAACTCCGCGATGTCGATTATACAATTTGGTGGGGACTTCCAACAAGAGGGCGAATCCCCGACCTCGGTATTAACTTTTGGCTTGTCTGGGTTTTTATTTTTCTCTTTTTCCAGGTTTTCTTGCTCTATCCTGGCTTTGGCGGCCTTTTTAAGGGCGTCTACTATCTCCTCATTTGTAGGGGTCCTTGGGAGTGTAGGATATTCCTCAGGATTATCTTTATCTGGGGGGTCTTTTTTTGGGTTAAACAAGTGCTTCCTCACCGATTTTCTGATGGAAACAAAGGTCTTTTTTTTTTTTTTAGTAATAAGGAAAGAAGGGGCTTTTTTTTCCTTCTTCTCCATGGTGGAGTAAAAATAGGGGGGGGTCAGGAGTGAGAAAAAAAGCTAGAAATTAACGAAAAATGAAGGTTATAAGGAAGGCTAAAAAGTTGTGGAAATTAAAACGGGGTAGAAAACAAAAATTAACGGGGGAAGGGAATTAAAACGAGAAACTAGAATAGGGGATAAAATGAAAAACAAAGAATTCACGGGGGTAAAAAGAAAAACTAAAAGAAAAACAAAAAATTAAAGGGGGAAAAACGGAAAAAGAAAACTGAAATAAAAAGGGAAAAGAACAAAAAGAGGGGGGTAAAAATAAAAAATGGATAGAAGAAAAAATCAAAAGGACTTTTTTTTTTTTCTTTTTTTTTTCAAAACAGTTGTAACAGAAAATAAATAAAATAACAAACTTTAACCAAAGAAGAGTTCACAGAGATTTCGGGCAACAAAGCAGTCGTACAGCGGTCTGAAAAAACAACAAAATGTCAAGGAGGACAGAACGCAATCGTCAGGCCGCGCGTGTTGGATTTTTTCTCGAATATTTATATAGACGGGTCAGTGGTGAATTGTGGGTAATCAATTCTGGCCGTTATTTTGGCGGATATGGCTTATTTATTTATTTATTTGGGTTAATTTGTTTTTATTTTATTTATTTTAATTTTTTATTTTATATATTTATTTCTTCTTTTCAGTTTCGTTGTTTTATTAACGTAATAAAAATAAATAGCGGGGGTTGCTTAGACCACTTATTTCGTAGTGTGTTTTTCTCCGGGAAGTTAATTAAACCTGTTTATTCGTTCGATTAGATAGATTGCCGTAGTCTATTCCGTTATTTTGGCGTGGGACAGTTTTTAATTTGTTTATTATTTTATTTATTTATTGATTATTATTACTTTTTATTACTTTTTATGCTTAATTTATTAGTTCTAGCGGTTATCTTAACGGAAGCGAGTAATTAATGTTGAAATGTATTTATTTATTTAATTAATTTTGACATATTCTCTTCTTATTTCTTTAATTATTTTTTTATTTCGTATATTTTTATTTACTCTATTAGGTTTTAGATTTTTGAGTAAAGTAATAATATCTCTATCATTATGTAGCAGTTATAGCTATTTTTCTGTCAATTTTTGGATTCATTGTTGTAGTCTTTTCTGCCGATTATTTTGGCGGGATTGGTTTGTTAATTTGTTTATTATTATTTACCTCATCTATTAAATTTGGGTTGATTATTTTTACTTGTTTTTTATATTTTTGTTTTATTTGTTTTTTCGTCTACTCTAACGTGAGTGGAATGCTAATATGTTTATAATTTGTTTGGGTTAATTTATTTTACTTGTTTATTTTATAATTTTGTTTATTTATATATATTTCTGTTTACGAATTTAAATAACGTAGTAAAATTTGTTTTCATGACTGCATTTTGTGTTGAGCTCATGTCTTTTATTTAGTAATTTACTTTGGTCTGGTAAGGTAATAATTGCTATTTTTTCCTCCAAGCAAAGTTTGCAGGTTTGGGATGGATTGTTGTAGGCCAATGAAATCTTCCGTATTTTCGATGATATTTTGGTGTGATTTGTGTTTCTTTTTAATTCCTAGATATACGCGCAAAGTATTTTGTTGTTCGCGTATTTACCATTTGTGAAAGATGTTTTGTGTGCATCGTTTATTTATTTCCAGGGTCCTTCAGTTAAACCTATGTATACTTTTTCTTCATTATTGTTGATTTTACCGTGTCTTGGTATATTACGGTGTTTTGTAAGCAATTACCGTTTAAGGGTCATTCATTATTTATTCTACAGTTAAACGTGGGTTTAATTTGTTTGGGTTTGTCTGGTGTAGGTTTGTCTGTTGTGCTTTTTTATTATTTGTGTCATGTTCACGGTGTAAATATAGCTGATTTTTACAGTGTTTTATTGAATTTTTTTGTAGAGTGCTTGATTCCGTGATGTCTTTGTGAGATTGAAGAATATTTTACCTACGTTTGTTTTTAAGTGTATCTGTACGGTGGGTTGAACCATGTGATATTTCTCTTCCTGTTTGTCTTTCTTGTGCTCTATGGTGAGTATGTGACTGTTGCTGGGAATCCACAATCTTTCAGCGCTGTTTCGTAGTCTTTCTTAATTTCGTTAAATATGGATCCTTCGCAAGAATTGTTGAAAACCTGCGGTTATTTGATTTTGGTATGTTTGATTACTGACGGTAATATGGAAGATGGAACTCCCAATTTTTCAAAGATCCGTAGTAGGAGGAGAAGGATGATTCTTGTTTGGATAGGCAATCCGTCATGTGTCCCATATGATTAAATAGTTTAGAGGGGAAAATATTTTTAGCCAACGCATTTCGTCTTCCGAATAACTTTATCAAGGTAATCACACATGCCATGATAACGTCCCTCACAGAACGAAACACATCGGATAAGAATCGAATTTCCTCTTATCTGTTTTCATTCATTTTGTTCCCTTACAGATACACTCTCTCTAGAAATAATATATATATATATATATATATATATATATATATATATATATATATATATATATATATATATATAGTTGATACTTATATACTAGCTGATTAATGAAATTATTTTTATCAATGTATATGCTCTTTTCCCCTAAACTATAAGGGATTACACAGTGCGCGATAGATAATTTGTTTTTAATTACGCAAAAATGAAAATAACTCTGATATCCCATTTTACTAGATTTTACAGTTTTACTAACCTAAAAATAAAGATTAAATTTATTCTATAAATCCATTATAGGCTTCAGCAACGGCCTTCCGGCGAGTTCAGAATCTCCTGACAGTGTACTTACAGCCATGCCAGTTCTCTTGGTTGTTTGACACAGGCAACCGATGTACGCCTTCCCGTTGAGACTAAGGCCAGCACCAACAAATTCGGTAGTACTTTTCTTATCAGAGCGGTCAAAAGGAGCTGCAGTACCTTCATAATCACTATTTGACTCACCCAACTCTTTCTGAATCGTCTGCACTCTCCTCAGATTGACACCCAAACATTGTAAAATGTTCGTACTCGAGCTTCCTAGCACTACAGCATACCGTTTCTGACGGAATAATTTGCGCCATATTGCTCTTTTTCTCACAAATGTTGCCCAACTCACCCTACTATACTGTGCAGTTGACAAAAAAAAAACAACAAAAAAAAAACAATGCACATGCGCGAATTTAAATCTATAAATTACGGCAATTTATCCATCGCAAACTGTATATTCCAGTCAGAAAACTAGTATTATAAGTTCACCAAAGTTCGACAACCGGAATGGAAGTACTACAGACATCCTGTAATTTCATGGATCGTTGTTTCCAAGTGTATCCGACTTAGCGTATCTGACAATGGCGTCATCGATCGAATGTTGGCTATTGTGGTCAATCATTTTTTTCCATTTTCGTTTTGAATTAGCCATGTGTTTACTTCAAGAAAGTAAACTTCTACTATTTGAAAATACTTGCATCTTTTTAGCATTCTTGTTAAACTAACGAGTCAGTCTATTTACATAAACTAATGCTATTGTAATCTTTCATCATATATGATCATTGAGAGATCTCGTCGCAAATTATTTAAAAAAATAATTTACTGTGTAATTTTTTCCTTGTAAAATAATTATTTATATCTTGCATTCTGATTGATTTGGAAAATAGAGAAATGTACATTAAGAAATAAACATAGCATATTCTGAGAAGTAGATCATTTGTCTTGAATATATCTAGTTGAGAAATGCACTTCTCTTGTTTTGATAAATCAGTGACTCTAACCGGCCTTCATCAGGTGAGTGGCAATCCAAGAAAACAACAGAAGAATAGTCTAATGTATATTACATACATATTTTAGTTCAGAATATTTTTTATATAGTCGACTTATACCTGATGAATCACGGAACGTAGTGATAACAACAACAATTTTACGGGTATGTTATATTGGGAAGATTGTGTTGTATCTATGCGGAAATCGGATGGTAAAGATGATTCTTAATTGTGTATGTATGTCAGTCTAGTGAGAGGCTAATATATTCACCTTTGTGCGGTCAGCCAGCGCTGCGTGGTATCACATAATTCTAATATATGGTTGTTCTTTTTAAGCATACATTCTTTTATATTAGATAGATATATGTCAGATTCTTAAGAATGGATTCAAAGAAATTTCGCGATGTAATATAATGTATCAGTCCTGTGATTAAATTTGGTAATAATGTTATTTTATATATATATATATATATATATATATATATATATATATATATATATATATATATATATATATATATATATATATATATATATAAGGTATCACCGCAAGCAAGGCAGTAACGCTACCAAAGCACAAGAGGCTACAGGGTGTTTAAGAATTAGGAACCGAAACAACCTTACGGCGGCCAACAATATCACTGATTCTTCTTTGGATTTTATCAAGGAGCTCATGCTAAATAGCAGGGATATTGGATCATATGTGACAGCAATATTCTAAATTGAATGGTAGATTATAGATATGTAAGATAGATTCTGGAGTGAAAAATGTGAACCTACTTTCTTTCCACTTCATATCAGCAGAATACGTGAGCTCAATAAGTAGCAATGTGTCACTTTTCCGGAGGTTAGCATCAGCCATGCAGATGGAAGGTAGAAAGAGGTCTCTCAGATGAATGATGGAGAGAATTTTAGTTTTGGAGACGTTGAATTAAGAAGCTATCTTTTCCCCCATTTAACGACGGAATGACGTTTTTTGAGGCATCTGCTGTTATTTTGACCTTGTTTGTCTGGTATATCTTATCACGGCGGGTATAATTTATTATTTGATCAGCGTAGATACCATGTTGATGTCATCAGGAAAGTCAGTATTAACAATTAATAAGTTTAAAACCAAGGATGGTCCCTGGGAGACACCTGCGTTAGTACGGAATCATTTAGATTGATGGCCGTTCCAGACAACTTTCAGTTTACGATGTGATAGGAAATACTGGCTCTATTCAAAAATATCCGGATACACCGAACATTTTCAACTCGTGAAGAAAACCTTTCAAAGGATTTCAAAATGTCCAGTGCTACAGCATGGGTTTCATTGTTTTTATCTAGAGCATGTCAGACTCTTTCCGCAATTATCGTCAGTGTATCAGCATTTGACCTGGAGAAACGAAAGCCATATTGCTTGTCTTTCAAAACTGGAAATCAGGAGGCATCGAGGCATTTTTTATACAGTTCATAAAGAAGAGGATCAAGTTCAGGAGCAGACATCTTAATGGCTATTACAGGGATTCCAGTGGGTCCACATACTTGCGGGGATCTAGATTAGAGATTATAGCAAAAACCAATGAAGTGGTTATATGCATATCACTCAACAGAGACTCTGTTCTAGGAGGAAGTTAGGCATGGATATTCCGGAGGAACCAAGACTAGGGTTTTAGCACAATTTACGGGCAAAGCATTCACCTGGAGGATGGTAACATGTCGTATAACATGTCATATAAGATGTCATAACATGACATATTGAGGGATTAGGGGATGAAAAGAGAGAGACCTCATAGATATTTAACGCCCTATTACAGAGCCACCGGTAGTCACGAGAGGCACAGTTATTAGAGGCTATGCGGTGAGGTATTTTTCACAAATGCTTGGAATCGTCGTATAATTTTATATGTTAACGGTTAATTGATTATGGCTACGCAAACAATGATGTCTTCGTTCATATGCCGTATTTTGTTCTGTTGATATCAGTCCGCAACTTACTTTCTTTTCTTTTTCTTTGTAAAAACTGTTTACAATTCTTAGTGTGTTATCCATTCACACAAATTCTTAATTTAAATTGCTCGCTGTATCATCCGCTTCTCGTGCAGTTAGTATATGCTTCATCTTCTACGTGCCATGTCACTTCAGGGCATGGGCGATCGTTACTCCCAAAATTTCCGTATCCTTTGTAGCTCTTAGCAATATTTGTATTTTTGTTATCATAATCTTTGTTCTTCCAAACAATTAAACAAGATTGTTATGGAGTTTATACGCTGATATCCTCTGACTCTTTTGCGTTCATCAGGCTCTTTATGCAGTAAAGCATCTCAAACTACGACTCATCATTATTTCTTCTCGAAATATCAATTGTCTCTTTCTGATACTAAGTTCAATTTTTTCCCATTTTGTACAAAACTTTGTCGCTTCTCATAAGTTCCGTTCGTGAGTTTCTCACCATCCTTATCTAGAGCCATATATCTATTTCATCAAGCCTCTCCTTCATGTATTAGAAGATTGTCTAGCGTCCATTCTCATATAAGAGTCTGATATTAGATATTAGCTCCGTACTCTTTTCTTTGTTTCTAAATATATTTTCCTTTCTGTTATTACTCTCTCTATTATAATGCGACTTATGATTTCGGTGTCGTATTTTCCACCCTTTATGGAAACACTTTATAGATATTTAATTTTTTGTACTTGTTCGATGCAGGTGTCTCCAGTTCGTAGTGTCAATATTAGTTTTCTTTTCCTTTTGCTAACATGCATTCTCTTTTCTTATAATTGACGGTTCTATTTTTCTTCTCTCTTTCCATTATAAAATTCTGTAGGAGATCCTGTAGTTAACTTTCCTTGGCTACTATCATCACTGCGTTAGCTGCATATCTGATGTTGTTAAGATTATTGCCTCCAGTAATGAAACCTAGTATACCTAATTATTCCCTCATGATCGTCCCACTGTAAAGTTTGTATAAGTCTGGTGAGTTCACATAACTTGTTTACGTCCCTTCGTGAGAATGCTAAATTCTTCACGCTTCATCTTTACTTGCATTTCTCAGTCCTTCTTTTCATTCGTCAACAGAAAGAAAATCATGTTTGTGTCTTCAATTCACTTTTCATCTGCCATAAAAAAGGATTCAACAGGGTGTCCCTAAAGTCTGGACACAGAGACAAATACGCATATGATCAAGAAATTAAATTTTCAACCACTTCTTATTGAATTTGATTGCTAAGAAATAGCATCTTCTATAAGATTTCCAGCGTCTTTGATGAAATGGTTGATGCTCTTGCCAGGATCCACGTGAACCCGATGCAATACCTCAGCATTGTTCTCAATTTTAGCACATTCACACTTCATACGTTCAGTCAAGTGTTTTGCATCTGTTATCTTCATTGAGCACATCTTCTTTCACATATCACAGGAAAATAAGACAATTCTTTCTTCTTTCGACAAAACTTTGTTTATTCTGTGGAGGTAAAAATATATACATAATGAGATGTTAATCCAGATTTTCGGAACACCCTTTATATTACATCAAAATCTAGTGCTATTTTCGTAGTTGTAAATACATTATATCTCTTAATATACAGATATTTCACCATTGCTATGCGCTTATGGATTTATGTGTCCCGTCTTTGCAATTTCTCTTAATGCGCTAAGTAGATAGCTTAATGCGTTTACCCGAGTGATTTTAACGGTCATATTACGTAGCGTATATTTTGAACGGCCTCTTTTTATGCAATAACTAGTCCTATTTTAACAGTCAATCATTTGGTAACGTTAAGAGATTTCAATTAATCTAAGATAAATAACACCAATTTTTTAGTTAAATGATTTAATGTTTAATGATGTATAATTCTAGAGTCATATTAAATCAAGGTCACGCCTTGCTACAGTCGAACAAACGTTAATATAAAGTCAGTGCCAAACGATTTAAGATCATAATGCGAATAGCGACAGATCGTTTTTTTTTAGTGAGAATTAGCCCTGATGTAAAAGATTTATTATATAATGGGATTTTAGATTAATTCTTTTTCTCCTGTTTCTTCATTTATATACTAAATCATTTCGGGATGTGGGCGATCGTGATTCTCTAAACTTTTATTTTGTTGCGCATTTTATTTAACATATTTGTGATCACACTTTCGTTCTGTTCTACCATCAGTTCAGAAAATCACATTAAATAGCTTGCCCACTTTCCCTCATCATACTTCATCTTCTTTCACCATATCCTGTGATTGTTACTTTCACGAGGCCCTATTTCCTCGTTACGTGTCTCAGTAATTTGAACTGTTTATTTTTCATGGCAATTATACGTTTGTTGTTGCTCGTATCTGCTTTAATTTCGCCGCGTTAGTTCTATATTCTGCCCAAGGAGTTTTGAGAATTCTTAGATATTACCACATGTCGCTTACTTCAACACTTTTTTCATAAGTGAGGAAATTATACCGAATTCATCTCTGTATTTGAAACAAGATAGAATATAGTATTTTACTATTATATTCTTTATTTTTATTTATATTTTCCTATGTTTTATTGCGATACTTATTTTCTTGGTGGGAACTTTCACTGTTCATGAGCGTTTTGGGATTTATGAGACATATCTCCTCCATTTACCATGGACATTTTAAATAAAGATAACATATTTAGGTAATAATGAACTCTAAGGTAAATATTGATTATTGTACGACGTTTAATTAAAAAGTATCTGAACTGCTGCTATAAAAAGAAAACCGCAACAGACACCATTTGAGAATTTAGTATCCTTCGAAATAACCCACTTCCGAATCCACAAATTTCATCCAGTACCGTTTCCCTCGATGGAAGCATTCTCCGAGCTCTTTTTTTATAACGTGTTGCTGGCTCGTCGCATTCTCTTGTAAATATTTTATTTCATTTCAAATAAGTTTTGATTTTTGAAAAGAGGAACAAATCCCAAAGGGCGAGATCTGTGGAATATGGTGATTGTTGGATGTGGGGAATGTTGTCCTTGGCCAGAAAGTGCTGCACAATCTGCGCTGAAGGGCAGGTTGGCACTCACCGGATAATTGTTTCTTTTCCCGAAGAACAACATCCCGCAATGAACGTAACACGCCCTTGTTGTACTTCTTTAGTGTCCGGCCAGAAGGAGTATACACACGATGAACACTGTTTTTGTAATTGGAGAAGATTTTCAACAGCGTCTTTACATTGATTCGTGTAATTCTGGCTTCTTTCGGTTTCAGAATAGATGAGGAGAGGTATCGTGAGTCTGTGGTTGTGACCCTGAAAACCAAGTCTCAATCTTCGCTTCACAAATCTCTCTGCAATTTGGGGTGTGGGGAAATGATCACGCAGTACACACTTTCCTTACCAAATACTGCTATAAACTAAAGAAATCAGCGAGGGAAGTGATGGTCAGTGTCTGACAAGCCGCTTCTCTCTGCATACTTTATTCCCGTCACCATAGCAACAGACCTGATACGTTTTCATCAAATCTCGTATATTCTGAATAAAATTAGTTTTCTATCACAATTTTCATGTTCAATTAACATGTTCCACTCAAATTAGATAGATTGCGTAAGATAATGAAGTCATTTCCCAAATGATTTCGATGTTGGAGCTTAACTCTTATGTATCATAACTCATTCATCTTCGGGAATACTTGCCTAGACTTTTACATAAAATGTATAATCAATCTACATTAAGCTGTATGCATAAGAAATAGTAGATAATGTAATATCCGTTCCAAATTAGAAAGTTTACAGCTGAAATTATAATAAGTTATATATTTGCCATAGTTTTCCACAGTATCAAATATGTTTGTTTTATTTTAATGTGCATTCGAAAAAATTATGATACATGATTTTGCATAGGAAACAAATTTTGTTGAAACACCTAGACAAGCGCACGACTATTTTAATATCAGTTTCAAAATGAGACAGAATTTTTTTTCATTATAGATTTTGAAATGTAGCCTATTTGTATGTTGGATTTGGACAACTCTGGCAAATTCTGCCCAGTTAGCAACCATTCCTCTCATGATGTTGTGAAGCACAATTATTCTGAAGCTAATTACATGAATACAAGCTTCCGCCATGTCTCTATCCGAATTAAGGACGTGCTGAGAAAAATTCACATATCATTTTTAAATGTCTAAACAGATGTTACCGCAGTTGGGAGAAGGAATCCTCAAAACTAAAGTTGACCTGAGCCTGGCAGCTGATTTCCCCGCTGATCTAGCTCAAACAAATTCGAACAGAACCTCATATATCAAGCTGGAAATTTTCGACCCTGAGATACCCTCAATCAAGATGTAAAACTACTGTCTCAAAGAATTTACTTCCTTCGAATATCTATTTGAACTAAAGTTCACTGCAGATTAAAAGTGGATATAATATATATTATCATTTGCTGAAGATACTTGAAAAAATATTATAACATTTTAGAAATTAGAATCTTTCTTTCATGCTTTTTCTTTAAAGAATGAAATTAAAAAAATATGGACTCTTCCTGCCATATCTTCAGTAAATTACCTAAATTCGAAGGTTCAAAGTCGTTTACAGGGCGTGTCGGTAAGGTATTTTTCCAATCTTCAGTCGGTTTCACACAGATAAATTGTGGGCAAGCCTATCACTACTCTATCTTTACTTTCGTAGTTAATATTCGGAAGAGCTACATACATTATTTTCATTAGTTCCAACATTAAAAACTAGAATCCGCCCTGTTATATACTAGGGATCGAACTACGTATATTCTCTCCATTTCGCAGGTGTATAAATGGAAGATTCACCATTCAAATTTAAAGAAAAAGGTGTTGTTTTGCTAAAGATAGTTGCGTGATTCTTCCTCAAACTCTACAATTCAATAGCCTGTTTTTACTTATCCTAAACATTTCCATAATATGCACTTACTACACATACATTCATATCACTTGGCTTCGGTGTCATAGCCATAGACACAAGTTTTGTCGCACCACGTAGTTTAATTTTAGAAATATAGCTGGCTTTTTCTTCTTAGATATGGAAATATAAGGAAAATATGACCGACATTTATTTTAAGAAAGACACATGTGATTCATTTTTATCATTTGCGATTTCGAAATGTGGCGAAATTCTTTAAGTTTTGAACTGTTTTTTTTTCTTCTTAAATTTCGATTTGAAAATGAAGAATAACTTAATAGATGTGTCATGAAACATTAATTGGGTTCCTGTATTTCTGCTCAGAATTGTATGCTGAACATTTCTTATCATTTTTTTACCATCTTCCTGTGCATTAATCTTTTGAATTTGTTGTTTTTGTTTCTGCTTTCGAGGAAGTCTTAATATTAACCAATTGTAGTTTATTTGCATGAATGAGAGGTATGATTTCGGTGGCTAAAACCGACATTAATTCTTCAGTTTTATTCCGTTGTGTGCCATGTCCCTTCAGGACGTAGTCTATTATGGCCCTCCACATTATCCTGTCCCTTGTAACTTTTAATAATTTTTTGTCTTTTTCTCATTTCCCCAAAATATGGTTCTGTCATCCACTTGTTCAATCCCATTAAGTATGCTACATTCAGGAAGAAAATGAATGGGATGAACACAATTTTACATTAACCTAAACCGTGGGACAAATCCTAAAATTAATTTTTGCTAATCATTAACGTTTCGATGCAAACTTTAATCAGTGCTTGTTTTATTTATCGCAGCAAACTTTTCCTGTTTCAAATAGTTTGCTTTCATCAATAAAATCATTATTTGTCGAAAGAATTACATTTTCGTTATGTTTGTGGAATGTCAGATATAGCACTCACAATTACTTTGAGTACGCCAAACTCACAGAACTGTAGTACTTATAATATTCATTCATCTTCAGTATGTGGACTGTCGCCCGTATCTGCAATTTGTACATCTTGGAAGCTGATGTTGCTAGCAGTATTAACATCATTAGCAATCATTAATAAATTGCGACAAAGTAATTGATCGAGGTTTATTTCGGTGCATTAGAACTATATTTCGGTGCTTTCCATTAGGTTATATTGGGCAAAAAGACACCCTTGTATATTATAAAACATCGTTCAATTTAGTCGTCTAGTAAGGTACCAATATTTTTATGCAGTTTGGCGTCTTTGCCGACGAAGCAACCCAGTCTGTAGATTACTCATTTAAACTAATCGATGTGGAGGGTGGGTAGTTGTCTTATCGGAAAATAATGGTAGCTCTCGCTTTGGTCAATCATTCACTACTTTTGTCAGCAGCGTTTGAACTGGTTTAACAAACCAATCACCACATGACACTCTTAACTGTAACTGTGACATACGAAGTTGGAATGTGGAATGAAGGTCCGACATTACCATCAATGCTTTCTCCGTTGTCTTCTGATCTCTAACAGTTGCTTTCGCCTTTTCCTGACCTTCGTGACACCACCTTGAATAGCTATCTGTCAGGTGCTTCGATCCTCACCTAGGTGTTCTCAGTGAAATCAGTCGATGTTTCAGTTTCAGGTGTTTCTTTTAAACCGCCTTGTTAGTTATTTCTATATTTTGTATTCTATATTTCAATCCTATCTTATAACGATTCACTACTTTACAAAATCCTTTTTCTTGGATTACTCAATTATTTATCCTTATATTTTTAAGGCTATATATATATTTTTATATATTACGTGGCATGATTTGTATTTTTAATAATATAACATCTTTTAACTTTTCAAAGGATAATATATTTATCGTTTTTTTTTTATTTTATCGTTATTCATTAATAAAATTATTTTTCTAATATATTCTTTCTTAGTATAAATTATCTAAATACGATTTATTATCAATCTTGCATATATCATATTTATAAGCATAGTGTGATAATCTTTAGTGGGAACAATTTTTTTTATATAATTAATAATTAAAAAAAGTTATATAAAACTCATTTTTTGGTCTTCATTTAGTTTCAATTCATCTTTCCTATAATCCAAATTTCGGGTCTTAAGTTTTAATATCTGGATTGAATTTGTGAAGCTGATTTCATTTTAAGACATAACTTCCGCCATCACCGTTCCACTACTCGGTCAGTCTGTTCTGCTGAGAGACCAATATATGTAAGCTCTGCATCAATTTTGTTAAGTCTTTGTTAAATATTAAATTTAATATCTCTAGTTCCGAAACTGAATACAGTCCACCGTCTGAGTTGAATAAGACTGGCGCATTCTGCGTCATCTGAAGCAGACTATAACTTATGAGGTAATTTTGGAGTTTTCTGTTGTGTAATTTCTATCCTTTGCTATAATAAATTTATTGAGCTATTTTGTTGGATCAGTTTTCATATTTTATGTTTTAGGATCCACTCGGATTACATACCAATGAATTTATTACCTGTAAGATACATATATATATATATATATATATATATATATATATATATATATATATATATATATATATAGTGTTGCTACGTTATTTGCTATGTTAACCTCCCGAACCTATCATACATATGTAAGTATACCATTCGTCATATGCTTAGAATTTCGATGTCCATATGGTCGGATCCTTCTGCTGTTTACACCGAGAGACTTGATAAAATCCAAAGAAGAATCTGCAATATTTTTGGTCTTGATCTGTTGTCTCGGATTCAATTAATTTACCACCACCGTAATATTGCCTCGTTCTCTCTTTTCTATAAAATATTTTATGGCAATGTCTCGGATGAGCTTTTCACAAAGGTTCCTAGCTTTTTTTAATTTAAGTGCGATACTAGACTGGCGTCAAGATCTTCTCAATTTAGAGATGAGCAGGGAAGATATAAACTTAAATTGTATGCTAACATTTTCCTTCCTCGAACTTCGCGAGTGTGGAATTCACATCCGGCTACATGCTTTTCAGGGAACAATGCCAATCGCTAGCTACTGTAATCCTTATTACTGTTTTATCTTCTCTCTCATTATTAATGATTCTTTTATTAATTATCCAACACCCAGTAATCCGTTGTGTCTTAGTGTCTGTACTGCTTTGTATGGGGTGAAGTCGATTATGATTATATACATACATATATATATATATATATATATATATATATATATATATATATATATATATATATATATATATATATGTATGTATATGTATGTATGTATGTTAATGTGTAAAAGCTGGAGTGAATACAATTGTAGTAACTGCATTTTAAGTTTCAGAAAACACGTCCCAACATTTTAAAAATAAAAATGGAAGCTTAAAAAGAAAATATTTGATCATTGTCTTCAGCATTGAAACATTAGATCTTTTACATTTTTGTACAGATCCTTGTTAACAATTTTCTACAGATTTTCCGTATAAACCTCAGAATTGACTTAATAAATATAAAATCAGCAGCAGCTCTTAATAGACATTGTAGCAGAAGCTGCACCAAGATTTTAAAATCAACTCTAACCCTAAAAATAATTCTCTTGCTGTTATCATCCTTTTCGAAATGTGATCTATCAACTTTCAACACTGAATGCCAAAGGGCCATGGACGCTTCACCTGAAAACACCTATACACTGGCAAATTACACTCAAATACATTCGTGAACATTTTCGTTGTGTATGCATTTTATTTCTTTAAAAATACATTTTAAACTTTGGTTTGTTTTGTTTTTGATTTTTATAAATATTATCTTCTAATGCAAATCAATCGATCTCTCAGATTTTGTGAATGCACCTTTTTACCACCATCATTTCATGTAAAATCTAGTAGTAGCAAGCTTACGATAATTATAGAAGCAGCCATCACAATAAACATTTAATACAATATATCATGTTGTTATCCTTTGGCGGGTGTGAACGTTTTATAATAGTTTATAATTATATTATCGGAGTAATACAGTTACCATTACAATCACACAATATATTGATACTGAAGACATTTTTTCGTGAATGAAACATACATTATTATGTAATGTTAATTCTTACTTGCATTAATTGGATAATATATGATTCGAATTGAGTAGAGTCATCCTATTCTATACCGTGTCCCTTTTGGAGGTGGACAATATTTGTTCTCCGCAACTTCCTGTCTATTGTAGCTCTGAGCAATGTTAATTTTTTATCCATCCTACTCCGTGACCTACCAACAAATTTCACAAAGTTAATCGGTAAGTTATTCAGTACTTTCCTTTGTCCCTCTTACCTTCAATAGAGCCTATGTGCATGAACTTATTTATACTTACTTTCCTCATTAGATAACTGTTGAAACTTGACTAATGCATGCAATAATAATGCAACACAAAATGTACTTAGAACAAAATGTATTGAAACAAGAAAGTGTACACAATATTTACATATAGTCTTTTGTATATTCCTGGGACGACCGTTCCTGGAGAATGTGTTGACTGAGTCGCAGTCGGGCAGAGTCTCTGGTTGAATCTCCTGATTCCTCCCCTCTCTTCCCGGTACCACCCGTATTTATATGCTCGGTACTCCACTATGCAAATTAGGTGGATCCTACCACAACAATAACCAAGACATTTCTATTGTAGTTTTCAAATTCTAATTTTAAATGTCGATGATTTTACAACTTTGTTATTGCTCACATGTTCAGTCCATCGTATTCTCAGCTTGTTTCTGCGAAAAGCACATTTGTGGCAATTAATATTTTTTCGATCTGTCAGGAGATTTATAGGTATTCACAGAAGACCGATATTGCGTAAAAGTTCAGAATCCTATTTTTTTTTCAAACGGACATTTACAGTTCTTAATTCTGAGCTTAGCTTTTGCAAGATATATTTCGCTCTTCCAAAACTTCTTGGGTTTTCGATGTCGCATTTTCTGTTTCTTTTAAAAGTCGACCTAGACATTTAAATTTCATTACTTATCGGAACTGAGAAAACTGACTGATCTTGATAACAATAAACAATTTAATCAGAGAACCGCATCCTGATAGCTGAGGAAGATATTTATTTGATGCTATCGTAACCGTTGGAAGCATATACTCGTTGCGTACATATATGCCTTCTATAGAACGAAATAAATTGGATTCACGATAACAAATTATATTAGGTAATACAAATCAGAGATCAATTTTCCCTTATGTTATAGAATTATTTGCATTTCAAAATATTGCTTTTTGCACCAATATTGCATTCAGATAATTTAAACCTAAAGTCCAAGGTTATTTATCAGAATGTGTATCACCGTATAAAGTAAAACATTCGCAAACGTGAAAACTGAAAAGTGATTAGTAGTGACGTGGTTTCTGAAACTGATGAATGATTTGATATTCAGCAATCGTTATCCAAATTATATTTCCTTTGAATATCCTTTAAAATATTTGAAGATTCAACCCGCATATCTTCAGATGATTACATATCATATTATAATACTTAACAATGTGATTCAAATCAATAACTGACTTCTCAGTATATCAATAAGTTGTTTCGCACTATAATATTTGTGTGAAACATCGCATAATGTTTGTTTAATAGACTGAGTGTTATTATGCGTAATCATATGCTTAAATGCTAAAAGGTTGAACTACAGTGAAATCTTTATTTAAGTTGTTACAAAACGTGGTACACTTTTGTAAATTCAACTACACTGAAAGAAAATAAACTTTCCAAACTGTTTACATTAGACTGTATAATTAAAGAGAGTTTCGATAATATTTAAATCTACGGTATGCGCAGAAAATGTTTCATAAACATAAAACATCTTTCAAGAATTATAATTCTATCCATATCAGCTAATCTTTTTACTGTCACTAAAACTTAGCCGAGTGATTTAATTAATTTCTGAAGTCGTTTTAATTTCTAACCAATCGAATATCGCCGACCAATATAGATTAATATAATTATATAATTCTATTCACTCAGTCTAGACGGGAACTTAATGTAGAAAACCAATCTTTTCAATAACAGTTCAGATAGCTTTCACAACGGTACCAGTAAATAAACAAGTAATTCAATATTAAAACTGCTTCTTACACATAAACACAGACACACACCTATATGGATGCACGATATTTTTGCATGCTCTATGACGACTGCTTTGGATGTTGTTGGTAGAAGTTGTTCTCGGCAATAAATCATGATTTCATTGCCCTCTACGTTATGTTAATATTAGCCGTTTCCTTATAAAGAAATATTAGACTTCCAAACACGAAAGAGTCAGTGCTACTCGTCTTACTCTTTTCGTCACTCCCTTTTTATCGTCTCTGATCAGAGTGTAGTCTCTGTTCTCCTAATCTTTAATGGTGAATTAATTAGCCGATTCCTCACGATGAAACATTCAGCATTCATGTAACGAACAACCAGAGCTTTTCTCATGCGTAATTTATATATTCTTCCGATGAAACCATTATCCAGAAAGATAAGTTCTCATGTCCTGTAAATGATATGAATTCGGTCTTCCTTCCACGTTCTGTTTGTATTAGGTGGGGCATCAACATCTTGACTATATTAGTTTTCTCTTCTATTTACATGTGATATCAATCTTAGTTGTTAATGTTAAAAGTTCTAAAGTAAGGTGGTTTCTTTTATCAGGCACATTGCTTTTCTATTTTTAGCGCCGTTACACGAGCTTCCCTCTGTAAAACCTACAAGATTTTGAATTATTGTTAGTAGATATTTTATGGCCCAGTCGATTGTGATGGAATTGTACATAATGTTACCTGAAGGTTAAACATATATGAAATACTGCCAACTATTAAATTGACGATTGTCAGTATAGTTATTTAAAACTTACAGTATCCTAAGGCGATTTTTTTTATCAAATGAACTCTACATTATTATTTTAGAATAATAATAATAATAATAATAATAATAATAATAATAATAATAATAATAATAATAATAATAATAATAATTTACACATTTGTTCATATAAATAAACACGGCCTGTATAGGGATGACGGTTTGATAATAGCACCAACTGAAGAACAAATGATACCATTAGAAAAGCGCTTTTCAAACTCTTCAAAAGTCTCGGCTTTGTAACTGAAGACGAAATGTATAAAAAATAGTTTTTAACTATCTGGACGTAGAATTAAATCTTCAAGCTGGCAGATTCTCCCCATACATGAAACTCAAACCAAAATTAAAATATATGAATATCAGATCCAACCACACCTCGCATATAATAAAGCACACCCCTAAAGGAATAGTGCCTAGGTTATCGAGAAACTCTTTTATTAGAATAAATTCTGAGGATAAAAAGTGTGAGAGGAACTTAAAGGTAAAGGGTGAAAAAATATAGAAAATCTCAAATTAAACGATATACGAAGAACAATTTGAGGGAAAGAAAAATATAATTTGGTTCAACCTCCTTTCAACTCAGAAGTAAAATGTAAAAAGTGAAATTATTTTTCAAGTTACTTGCGTAACACTTCGCTATAAATTCAGAGTTAACCAAGGTATTCAATAAAACACAGTCAAATAAGGCTACAGCAGCACTAGTAATTTAGAAACAATAATAAATAGTCAAGATGCCAGAAATCTAAACACTAACGTGCAGCTAGATCTAGTTAACAATAATAATTTATGCTAATGCAGAAATAAGAATAGATGTTCGTTAAATGTAGCTTGTAAAACCGAAGCTATATTTTATAAAGCAGAAGTAACAGATATTAATAGCCAAATTAAAAGTTCATAGAATTTACGGAGGGTTCTTTTACACGTAGATGGTACAATCATATGTCGTCATTTAAGGTTGCAAATCTTAGGTACTCGACCAAACTAGCTGAACATGTGTGGAATTTAAAATAAAGAAAGCCAACAGTGATCCCATTGTAAGGTGGGGAAATTTTAAAGAGGCAAAACCTTACAACAACCACAACAATATTTGCATGAAAATTTAGTGATTATGACATTTTCGGATCCAGAGAACATATTAGATTAGGAATCCGAAGACTTAATCATTGTTTAAGCATTAAATTAAAATTAAATTAATTAAGCACACATGAGGGTGGATAAAAAATTAATGCAGATTTTTCTTAATCATCACACTGTTACTTTTATTCGTTCATTCATTACTAATTCCTTCTTCATCATCATCATCATCATCATCATCATAAACATCATCATCATCATCATCATAACCATCTTCCTTTTTCTTCTTCTTCTACATTATTATTTATTATTATTATTATTATTATTATTATTATTATTATTAGATCCACCTTCGTGCGTTGGTTTATTTATTTTTTGAAGATAATAGTGTTGCGTTCATTATTATTTTTTTAATAACGCGTTAGAAGAGATCATTTAATATGAATAGCCTGAGGATAGCGTATGATTAAGACTAAGGGAGCGGATTCAACTGACCTAGTGGTTTAATGTTAAATCATCTACATATTATTTTTGACTTTTATTAATTTTATTCACGCGTCTATTGAGCACTTTTAATAATTGTGTACATACATACATACATACATACTTACAGACATACACACACACACACACACACACACACACGCACACACACATATATATATATATATATATATATATATATATATATATATATATATATATATATATATATGATAATTTTATAGCTTATTTATCAGTTAAAATTCTCAATATAAGGAAGAGTGTGTGCGAATACAAAAGTAGACTGAAGCCAACAGAATGATGTGGGCGCCTGTTTCCTGCTTGAAATTCACGCTCACAAGCATGAAACAGACTGTCGCCACTTTTGTTAACGTCAGTCATGCACACACACAAACACACAAACATATATATATATATATATATATATATATATATATATATATATATATATATATATATATATATAGTGTAACCCGGATATAAGAGACCCGAATATAAGAGAAACCCCGATATAAGAGAGATTGTCTCTGATCCCAAATTAGAGCCATACTTACCTAAACAAAATAGACCAAACTCGGATATAAGAGAAACCCGGATATAAGATACCTCTTCTCCGGTCCCGACAACTCTTTTAAAACCCGGATATAAGAGAGTTTTCGGGACCGGAGAAGAGGTCTCTTATATCCGGGTTTATCTTATATCCGGGTTTATCTTATATCCGGGTTTATCTTATATCCGGGTTTGGTCTTTTATATATACATTAACACAGGCTCTAATTTGGGACCAGAGAAAATCTCTCGTATATCCGTGTTTCTCTTATATTCGGGTCTCTTATATCCGGGTTACACTATGTATGCTGAATATTCAACCAATATAAGGCCAAAATCCACTCATTTTATAATTTTACTGAATTATATTTTCGTATGGCTGTAAGAGGAGGA
The DNA here is from genome assembly GCA_964036315.1 of Acanthosepion esculentum. Classification (NCBI taxonomy): domain Eukaryota; kingdom Metazoa; phylum Mollusca; class Cephalopoda; order Sepiida; family Sepiidae; genus Acanthosepion; species Acanthosepion esculentum. The sequence goes on along the minus strand of OZ038475.1, from coordinate 133,788,738 downwards.
AGTAAATGTAATTTAAGCGGATATACATAATAGATAACAGTTGACCCAAATGTTGAAAAAACTAATATTGATGTGATGAGGTAAGTATCTTCTCGGAAATCATTTCTACAAAGTAGCTGTTCGCGTGAAGAAATTGTCTGAATGAATTTTCCTTCATGCCAATATTATAGGGAATGAATGATGACTATTCGATATTGTATACATGTCATAGCGTATGATCAGCATAAAACAACTCCGAAAATAACGACCACTTGTTTTTGGAAACTATCCCTTTACAAATTTCATTATTTCAATGTCCTCCTGAAAATATATTCGATGTTCTAATATTTCAATTTCTACAGGTTTTGTCAGCGCTATAAGGAATTTAGTTATCTCATGAGAATTTCAAAATCAAAGACGGTTCGTTCACATGTCTAAATCTTCTGCAGTGTCGTGACATTTCAGATCTCATTATTATTATTCACATCTCATTCGTATCATTCGTTAGTATTCATAGACATTAGCGTCCAAATTGAGATGAGGAAATTTGAAATCTCCAGACAATATTGTTATAAAAGATAAAGTAAACATCTGATGCATTGCTTGAGGGATCTAAAAAAGTAATGTAGAGTCATACTACAATTTGAAAACTGAGGTAAATGCGTATATTCACAGATATTATATTTTTCCCGAGTTCCAGTCAGGAAAAATAAACAAATAGATAAAACTTCTTTATCAACTGATATTCAAGGCAATAATAATTATGTATCCAACGTTACAAAATAAAGGCTACAGGTATATCTTTGAGACAGTAGATGAGCGAGAAAAGCAGTGAAAATCATATCACAAATAAACAGCATATCATTGTAGAACGAACCGTTGGAAATCAAATGAAAATAGATTGTTTTTATTAAGATCGTGATTTCAAGTAAATAGACGAGGTTTCTGTTAAAAAATCACATTTTCCAGTATTCCCAAAATTATGTAGTTCTTGAATAGTTTTATTTCCGACTACAATGACAAATAGATTAAACACTTAGATTTTGTATAAGCGGAAATTATAGTTTATTCATTAAAATTTTATTGAAAATTCATTCAAATGAGATTATATATATAGCCTAGTTAGTCTCTTAGTTAATGTGCAAGGATAATGCTTAGACACCCTGTAGCACGAAATTGTCAGTAACGAAGGAAGAAAGAACATTTTCGGGAGTCAAACGCCGGCAACCAATAAGTTGTGTCTCAATAGATTCACTGTGGTAATAGCAACGGAAAAACTGTCAACTGTTATTCCCAAGATATATATAGGTATTCAGCAACTCACACCATTAAAGTGTGTTATCAATAGACGATATATATATATATATATATATATATATATATATATATATATATATATATATATATATATATATATATATATATATATATATGTATATAATCTCATTATATATATATATGTATATATAATATTTCATTGTATGTATGTATATATATATAAATATATATACATAATATATTACATATATATATACATACATATATATATATATATATATATATATATATATATATATATATATATATATATATATATATATATATATATATATATACAGGATGTTCATAAATTCGTGTGCACTTTAAAAAATAATAACTTTATTTGTATTTGCGATAGAAATAATCTGTAAAAATGTTATAATGATTAATGTGCCTAGTTTTAAGTATAGCTAAAATAACTAATGTGATTTAAGGCATTACTTTAAATCAGTAGGCAAATGTTTTCCGTGAACTGAATATCTAAGCATAACATAAGAGAAAGTGTAGTACCTTCTTACAGTTACTTCAGAATCTATCTTGCACATTTATAAGTCTACCATTTGACCTTGCATTGAATATTGATGCAATATTTGTTCTGGTGATCCTGTTATATCTCTCGATATTCTGGAAAAAATATGTATTAAATATTATCAATTTTGACGTGACATTTATTGTCAGTCCCATTACCACATCATCTGACTTACCTTTTTCATGTTTGTTCCTCTCTAAAATTAATTTATATAAAATATCCGGAATATTCACAAATAATTTATTAAGAAACGGTATCGTCCGAAATTAGTGAATACATTATAAATGTTAGGATAATACAAAAATTCATATCCTTGTTCAGTAACTGCCGCTAGAACATGAGGTTTCTTTTTAAATGTGAAAAACATATATATATATATATATATATATATATATATATATATATATATATATATATATATATATATAATATAAATAAATATATATATATGTATTATTTATATATATATATATATATATATGTATATATATATATATATATATATATATATATATATATATATATATATATATATATATATATATAAGTGAAATAGAAGTCAACACTTAGAAGCGACTGTCTGTCTCATGCTAGATGAAATCTTCAGGTCTGACGATTGCATCTATCATGAAACAGACTGTCGCCTCTAAGTGTTGACTTCTATGTTCACTTTTATATTTACAGACACTCTATCTCTGATATTGAGCACTTTATCCCATAAATATAGTACACTTTAAGACTATTGTTAATCATATATATATATATATATATATATATATATATATATATATATATATATATATATATATATATCTTTACTGCGTCATTCTATATGATATGTGTGTTTGTGCATTTTAATTATTTTTCTATTTGTATTAAAGTAAAAATGGAGGAAAATATGACGCATTAACGTAATTTAATTCTGTTTTATCTCCGGAAAATGGAGAACAGTGTATAAAAACAATGCTGCAAAATATACAGAACATTTTTGCAGAAATGTTGCCAATGCTGGGAGTATTAACCTGTTTTAAAGGTGCGTATATCGATATAAAACCGAGAAAATTATTTGAAAAAAAAAGACAAAAACAAAACAAATCGAAACACTGAATAAGATGATCCGTGTCACACGGTTACAATTTCGGTGATTGAATGCTAACAACACGCTCAAATTCATAGACAATTTTTTCAGATACATGCCAGTATTTAAGGGAAGGATTATTTGATTTAATTCTATTCTTGCATAAAAAAAATAAAAAAATAATATTAGAACTTCAACTAAGTTACAAATTGCAAGTATTTAGTTGTAAAAACCAAACAGCCTGATTAGTCTCTTAGTTAATATGCAAATATATTGTTTAGACACTTTCTAGCACGAAATTGTCACCGTCGAAGGGAGAAAGAATTCTTTCGTGAATCAAACACCAGGCAACAAGATGTGGTGCCTCAATAGATTCACTGTGGTAAAAGCAACCGAGAAACTGTCAACTATTATTCCCAAGATGTATATATGCATTCAGCATATCACACCATTGAAGTGTGCTACCAGGAGACAATAATTACAGCTACTGTCGACTGGCTGTACGCTAAAATTACATATGGAACTAAACTGGCAGTATATATTAAGCGTAGTTGACAAGGCGTATTTGGGTGACGATTTTCTAGACTACAGATAAATATGAAGTTCCTCGTCTTAGAATCAACGGTCAACCTGGTGAAAATTTTCCGCCGTCAGAGCTTTAGATAGATGTATCCCGCTTGATAAAATTTCCACGAAACGCTGTACATGAAAATAACTATCGTTCTTTCACACCTGATCGCTAGACGCTGGGTATAAAAAGCTCCTTGCTTTGTTCATCCGTACAGATTTGTCAATATAAGACTGTTTGAAAAACCATGATCAAAACAGTTAACATTATCATCGTTGCTACTCAGAATGTACAGAGATTTTAAAAATAGGAAGACTCCAGGAAATAAAACATGAACTGAAGCTTTACACCTGGTAAGTCGTAGGTAGAGAGGTTATACTTGGAAGCAGACAAAAGAATGGAATGTACTCTACTTCAATTGAGATATCTAGCGTTATATGACTGGTGGGCGATTACCCGTCAACAAACAATCAGACAATCGGTTTGAAAATTTTCCAATGTCCAGGATATGTATCACCATAAGTTTAAAAGCACCAACCTTTAAAATCACCCTCATCCAGGTTTTAGCACCAAATAATGGATAACATGATGAAGAAATCAAGTTTACACGTAACTCCAGAGCTTTATCAACCAAGTAAGCTAGAAAATGACAACATGATTTTCACACCTGGCCAAGAATCAAGGAAGACTGGAGACCTTGCATTAATGACATCACCAGTTAAAGAGAATTAAGTCTGCTGTAATTTTTCAGGTATATATCTATAAAAACTTTGACGCATTGTTTTTGACATTAGCTTAAGGAAACACTTCGATGGGTTGTTCGAACACAAATGTTTTTAATTACATTGATAAAATTACCGAGTTAATATTTATAAAGTGTAACGTTTCAATATTCTGGCGCATCTCCAGCGAAAATGCTTCAGTAGTTTCTCACATTTTGTTACTGTTGATTCATGCTGTTCTTGCGGGACGATAATATTATTGGTAAATATTAAACAGCATTATGCTGGGGAAATCGAAACTTTGGATAGCAAATATTGATAAGCTCCAGGGAAATTTATTCCGCAGGCAATATTAACGGACACAATGCGAGTTCAATTGAAAAAGGAGTAACATAAACCAATAAATATAAAACAAACGAGAATGCATGCATTGACAAAAAATTACATGTGACGAAATTAAAGCATATAAATAGCAATGATAAGATTGTTCTAGTTCGCGAGCACTTATGTGTATGCGTGCGCGCGCGTATGCGTGCGCGCGTGTATGCGTGTGCGTGTGCGTGCAACCAGCGTGTGCTAGAGAATACAAAATTCAAGAGAGAATATCATGAAAATGAACGTGACACACATGCGACTAAATGTGAAAGACAGAGCGAAAAAGCTGTAGACGAGGCCAGGGAGATAAATGCACGCCTTTTTATAGGCTTACAGAGCTCCCGCTAGTGACGGTATTTTTGGCAAATTCTAGAGGGATAAAAGACACAGAATAAATAATTCTTAACAAAATCTACGATAGTCATGGCCACAATTTACTAGACGCATTGGTGAACTATCTCCAAACCGAATGTGATCAGAGTTCTTAGCAATTTTTTCTATGATGCTTATATTATATCTACTTTATTATAATGTCAATTTTTACTCTTCGGTAAGACTTCTATCATTAAATTGTCCAGACATGCCAAGTATTTTAATCACCAATTTATATAGAACTATCGAGAATGATTCAGGCATAAGTGATATGAAGGGAAATTATTAGCAAAAACAATGCAATAATTTAAATCGCTGAATAATTAAACGAATATTATTATAGGATACATATTTTAAATTATTACCATTTTATGTGCAGAAAATATTTTTGAAACACTCTGTATTAATTCTAAACCTAAGGCTGTTTAAATAATTTGATCTGTTCATTGAGTCGTCTTTGAATACTACAATTTGAGTGCTGAGTTAAATTCGTATATTTCAAAGACACTACTTTTACCGGGGTTCCAGTCAAGCTACATAAATACATGGATAAGACGAGATTTTGGACTAACATTGAAGTCAATCCTAATAATATATCCGACTTTATAGAAATAATAGCTGCTGGCACATATTTTAGATAATAGATAAGCGAGGAAAGAGGGGCGGCGCATTCTACGAAAGATAAAGGTCATAACAAAAAGAACCGTTGCAAAACAAATAAAAATGTTTTTTTCTAATTAAGATCGTGTTTTCAAGTAAATAGTAAGGATTGTATTAAAAAGTAACATTTCTTCAATCTTCCAAAAATATGTAGGTCATGGTTCTACCATTCAAATATATCTTGCAAAGGCAACAAAAATAAATAGATTTGATTTTAAATAATTCCCCAGAAGAAGACTGCCGATGTCGCCACTAGCGTGAATCTATTATAAATATGAATATACATAAATATATTCTGAAAATAAAATTCATATTTATACATATTTACCTTGTGTATAAATTAAACATATGTAGTAAAGCGATTTTGAGTAAGAATCGATCATATATATATATATATATATATATATATATATATATATATATATATATATATATATATATATATGTATGTATATATGTGTGTGTGTGAGAGTTTGTATGTGTGTGTGAGAGATTGTGTGTGTGTGTTTGCGTGTCTGTATGTGTGTGAGAGTTTGATGAGTGTGTGTGTGCCCGTACATGTGGCTGGGTGCTTGTGTGTGTGTGTGTGTGTGTGTGTGTGTGTGTGTGTGTGTGTGTGTGTGTGTTTGTGTGGGTGGATCTGGATCCCTATGGCACAATACAGGTAAGGCACCAGCCTCAGCCTTACATAAATGTGTGCCTGGAATTGCAGGTTCATATGTTCTCCCAGCATGTCTTACGGGAGCTATCTACAGGTAACTTATTTCGAAAAAATACTTCCGGGCCTGCTAGAAGATGTATCCCTGCTAACAGGCGAGGCATGTACTTCATGCATGTTGGGGGGTCTAACATAGTTTAGTCATATTGTTAGCGATGCAATGGTTCACATCTAACATGGAATATGGATAGGTATGCGACGACCGGTTACATAGCATGCATGTTCCCCAACCCGACCTCAATCCATTGGAATTATTTTGTCTGTGAAGGCACCTAAAGCAATTGGTTTATGCAGCATATATTAGTAATACAGAGACGCTACATCAACCTGTGATGGGGGCCTGTGAAAACATTCGATACCTTGTGAAAGTATTTAAATATATCCGCAAGTAAATGAACCTACAAGTGGATGCATTTGTACATGAGGTAGACATTTTGAAATTTTGTTACGAGTTGTTGTGTGTTGAGGTACAACTATGGTCTATTGTATATATTTTTAAATTGATATTTAACGTTGTTTTGGTGTCAGGGTCTCGCCCCTAAATTTAAAAAAAATACTTGTTTATCTTATCTTGGATTGTTCATTTAACAAGGTCTACTGATAACTTGAATATATATATATATATATATATATATATATATATATATATATATATATATATATATATATATATATATATATATATATATGCAGGTGTGCAGTAAAATAGGAAAGAACACGTTAGGTAGATAATCCGGTGTTCCTTAATATTTAGCTTTATTTTCAAAAGGACAGTGCTCCATACAGAAGTAGAGCTTATATTATTATAATATTTTTAGTTTTTAAAAATATGATTCCTTCGCTACATAAGAGTTCTCATGTTTCAAAAGCGAGAGCCGAAACCCCTAACATAATTTTTTAAGTTATGTAGAGTTAAGGTGTCTGAACCCGCTTCCTTGTCAAGCGAGAATTTGGGAATAAGCTATCTTTTGGTTAGCAAGTGTTTATAAGTACGTTATCATTGGAACATTAGTTGCTATGGAAACGGCTAGTTTCCGCCGTTGAAGTTAGGTGGTTTAAGGAGCTGCGAGCAAATTAAGGAGCAAATTAAAAAGGGTAAACTTCCTCGACATAACTCTAGACTTAGTAAACAAAAATTACACACCCTACAGAAAACATAATATCAACCGCTTGTATGTACGCCCTAAGTCAAACCACCCTCCATCTATAATTAAGCATATACCCACATCAGTAGAGAAAAGAATAAGCATGAACTCTGCAAATAAGGAAATATTCAAAGCACATAGTAAGTTTTATAACACGGCCTTGAAAAATAGCGTATACAGAAACGCTGACATAAGCTATACAAACAATAGCACTAATAGTAAGAAGAATAGGAAAAGAAAGATCATATGGTATACACCTCCGTTCAACCAAATGGTCACCACTAAACTTGGCCATAAGTTCCTAGCTTTAATAGGTAAACACTTCCCCAAAAATAGCAAACTGAGCCAAATCTTTAATAAAAATACCCTAAAGTTAAGTTACAGCTGCACTGAAAACCTAGAAAGAATAATAAAAAAGCATAATAGTAAAATCTTAGGAAAACACCCATGCCAAAACAGTGCCAATAAAACTCCTAAACTGCAATTAGACAGAAAAAATGAAAAATCATGTGATTGTAGAAACCCTAATGACTGCCCGTTAGAAAACAGATGCCTCACTAAATCCGTGGTATACCAATGTACCATCTCATCATTGGAGAACCCTAACACTGAAAGGATATACATAGGGTCAACTAAGAATAATTTTAAAATTAGATGGAGACAACACAAAAACTCCTTCAACAACATCCAAAATAGAAGTCAGACATCTCTATCTCAATGCTACTGGCATTTAAAGGAAACGAACGAAACACAATTCAAGAGGCTTTTCTTCGTTTCTAACGGAGGTTTTCTATCTCTTAATAGTATGCTTAACTTTTGGGAACGAATCATTGGTCATTCCAGTGCATCATCGGCTCTCACTGTCACATTTTCCCTCTTCAGTTAAAACACTTCCCAGATATTTAAAGGTTTGTAATTGTTTTACTTGTGGTATCCCCGACTCATAATTTGCATTTTGGGCATTCCATTTTGCTGAGAACCGTGCATTCTGTCTTGTAGTTTATATTTAGTCCTTTCTTCTCGCTTTAGTTATTTACCTCCTGAAAGAGCTTTTGTAGTTCCCTTCTTGTGTTGGGATTGTGACCAGCAATAATAAATCCTGGTAGCACTTATAATTCTATCAGAATTTCCTTGCTGTATAGGGTGAATAATTCCGGTGGGAAGACAAATCCTTGTCTTACACTCTTTTCTATTTTTCTGTATCTGTTGAACAAATTCTATATTCAGATACAGCTGATTTGCTGTCTGTATCGGTGCTTGATTATTCTACTATCTTTTCCGAAGCTGTCAAGCTACCTGAGCACCTCTAACAGTTCATTGTGACGTAATTTACTGAACGACATTCCGTAATCTATAAAGCAGAATTACACGTCATTCTGCGTTTACCTGGCACATGCCAGAGGTTACCCCCCCCCCCCAGGCGAGGCTCTGCCGAAGGGAAGAGTCTCGTCTCGAGAAACTGACTCCGTTTTTACGTTTCTATAGGGAATATTTGCCCGAGCCTACGGGCCCGGATTCTCCACTTTAAACTCGGCCTTGTGCCGCATCTTGCTACGTGGGGCAGCGGGTAAGTAATTATATTGTTGTTTTTTATTTCTTTTTTTCTGATAACATTCTCAGCATGAATATCGCGTTCCTTTTTCCGGTGTCTTTGCTACTCTATTCATCGGGATTCGGATTAGCAATTTTTTCATATGAATCATTATGCTGATCTTCTGACGGAACTCCCATTAGTTTGCGCCTGATTCCTTAGCCAATGCTGTGAAAATGGATCTACTTAGGTCTTCCAGTATGTCATCACTATTGTAGAATTCATTTAATATTTATGAGATCTTGTCTATCCCGAATTAATCTAAATCAGCCAGCATCTTATCCGTATGGCCCTTCCGCTTGTTTCTGTAAAATTTCCCCAGTTTCCAATTCGGTTTATAATATTTCCCGTCTGTCGGTATTTCTGTGTATTTTACAATGTTCTCTTTCGCCGTGGAAGATTTATCTGATATATACGTTCCATTTCTGAAGTCATTTTCTTTCTCTTCTTTCCATGTTACTTCCATAGATTTTATGCACCTTGATGATGAGCAGCTCTTTTGCCTTGTTAGCATGGCATTTGCATATTACAAGCTTGAAATTTTTTGTGGACTTTATGATTAGCTTTTATGATATAGAGTATAAATATCATAACTGTAAATAAATGAGATGAAATTCCTGACCCTGATAAGCGGTGAGTCTGCGAAATATAAAAGTTGGTAAAAGATCAGTCAAGTGAAATTTTATTAATGCAATGACTATTATCAAATAAAACTTATATTGAGCATTTCCTTGACAAACATTTTCCTGTCCGTGAAATAGTTTTCATTATAATAACTTGATGTGTTTCAATAAGTATTACGTATTTGTATCATAATATATAGTTTTTTGTACGCATGCGTGCTCGCACCCACTAACAAGTTTTAAATAGAAAGTATAAAAGTTTAAAATTTAAATACTTCTAAAAAAATACACACTAAATTCGCACGTATATAGCTCACGTAGTTTGAATATTATTCTAGCTGCAGTGTTCGGCAGTGTTCTTATTAATTCTACTAAATCACTAATCTGTAAACATGTAAGTTTTTAGCGGCATTGCTAATTTCAAGTATAAATACGCGGAATTTTATTAAATGTGACAGAACACACTTCATATAATTTCCTGATAAAAATGGTTGTGTGTATATTAATCTGATATAGAATTTAATATGAGCTTCCAACAAGCAAAAGTTCAAATTAAAAATAATTACGAATTTTTACAAATCATTTCATATGCGGCGTGAAAGGAGATACTTAATACAATACATTGATATTTGTTTTGAGTGGACACCTATTTACTTCATATTTTATTGATGGAGAATCAAGGTAACACTGAAAACCAATTCAGCGAACTAAGTTGCATTTTCAACGTTTCAAATTGCGGGAAGATCCCTGACCGCGAACACGAAGTCGTGAAACGAATCTCTGTTCCAGAGAGCGTTCTATTAGAATATCTCAAATGGATACGATTAAGTATCTGGAATGTTGTTTTGTTGAAGTGGAGTTTAAAATAAACATACTTAAGAAGCCATAAAATACCGAGGAGCCATCTGTAAATATAATGTAATATTTTATTTCCTATTCATAATCAGTAACAATCAAACGAATATACACCGAAATGTAATGGCAAATAGTTATTTAATACATTTTTGATTTGCCTTCAGTAATAACATATTAGAAAATATGGGGTCATGTTGCTAAGCTTTGATTAATTTGGCGGTTGCATAAACCTATAAGAAAAAAATATTTGATGCTAAACACTGGGAGAATGTGATATGTATTGCTATATATCAGAACAATTTTAGGCAAGTGAATGACAAAGCGTTTTGTCTTCAATAATCATTTCAAAAGTAACGTTTTTCTTGCTGAAAGGTGATGTGAGTGGATATATTAAAATGTGGTTTCGCTTACATTTATTTATCGAGAGGAATCACTCCGGGAACGCTGAAATTTAATTTATTTAAATTTAATTGTTTTGTCTTAGATATTCACGATCATGCTGTCTATCTGATCTCATTCAATCTGCCTATGCTTTTCTTTTTGCGTTTATCACCTTTGTTACTATGCATCCCACATTGTGATATCAGAATATCTGCATAGAAAGAATAATTTAAGAACAAATAATTCTATCAACAATAAACATTTCTTCATTCCAAAAGATTTACACAAGAGGACGAAACGCGTAAGTTAGAATTTTCCCGCTTTTTATTTTGTTTACCTAATGCTGATCATTAACTGCATCAAATTATCGCCTTTAATTTCTGGTCAGCATCTATCAATTCGAAAACATTGAAATATTTTGGTATCTGTCTATTTTTCTGAGATGAGGTAGCATGTACACGATTTACATTATTCGGACTATTGTCCTCATCTGTGCTATGTGTCCTCAAGGACATATGGCACAGTGCATAAAGGTGTTGGTTAGATCCAGTGACAGGACCCAAAGAGTGTGAGTTCAATACCTGGTTAATGCAGTGGAGAACTTGCAGAGGGGAATTAACAGGAGATAACTGGTAACTGGCATCCATTAAACATGGCACGTGGAACTAGAACAGGCTACACAAGTGAGCGAAATAAAGGGTTCAGTTCGTCATTCCAAACTCCTGAAGAAGGCCGGAGCGTACAACGACCGAAACGTTGTAATAAATATGGCGAGAAAGAGGACAATGGTCCGAATAATGTAAATAGTGTTGAAATATTTTGTTTTCCGCTACGATAAAGCTTTCGTTAAAATTATTTGTCAAACAAATATCCCCAAGACGGACCGAGAATTATGATTATGAGCCGTGTTGGCTAATAAAGAATGATGTGACATTTACTTTTAGCTTCAAGATATGAAATTATTGAGGATATAGCCCACACGGATGAAATAACCCATTATTTATTTTGAAAATTATGTGCCTAAAACATTTAAATAATTAAATGCTGAATGCAATATGCGAAACAAAATATTAGAACAATGAACTTTTCCACGTGAAATATGTTATTTACAAATGTCAAATTAATTTGACATATGTAATTAAAATCTTATGTTAGAATGTGTATTAAAAATGTTGAATACCGAATTTATTTTTAATTTATTTTGCAATAAATGTATTGTAAAACTTTGTTTACTTCATGGAATGCCTTAATGTTAAAAAAACAACAGACCTTGGGCAATTTAATTATGCTTTCCATAGGAAATTTTGTCTTTAATTATTATGAAATTTTCCGAAAGAAAAATCTTGTTCTGAATTATTGTCATTTTTAGAGCTGTGCGAAAATTATTCATTAATTAAGTAGCAACTTATATAAATATTGTACATTTCAAAATATATACTCATGGATGTAAACAAGATAATTAATATTTGTAATAGTTGATGTCAATATGATTGTTGAATATATCTAAAGCTATATTTTTATTTAACACTTTAGTTCAAAATGTATGTATTCAATTTTCCAGTGTGTAATTATATTTAAGAATTGTTCTTTTTTTCAGTTACATAATCCGACAGGTAGATATATGTATGCAGATGTAGCAAGCGTCTCACTACTCTATGGCTATTTCCATGGAAAGTGTTCAAACGACCTACATTCCTTAGTACGACAAGATCTATCTTTCACGGTATTTTAACCCGTTACTGCGAATAGGCCTTGAACCCTGTAGAGATTGAACGCTAATGTATACATATAAGATAATTTTGTTGGAACAGGGAATGAAAAATAAACTTTCTTTTCAATCATTGGTTATATAGTGGACGAAGATAACTTCTACACAAACAGAGTACATATTTACGAATATTTTATGTCGTTATGTTGTGTGAATATATCTGATGTTATTATTTTAAACATATACATATATGAGTAATTCGAAACTGATGAAGAAATAAGTTGTCATAGTTAATCTTGAATTCATTTTAACAGTGATGTTCAAAACATTTGAATTAACTATTCGTGTGTGTAATATGCTATACGTATTGTATTTTTCAGTCAGATGTATGAAGATATGGCAAGCCTATCGCTTCTCTTTCGGTAATCCATGGATTGTGTCCAATAAAACTATATTTCTTATTTTTCTCGTTTTCTTTCTAGGTCACTTTTCTCTGACCGTTAAGTAAGCAACGGAAATAGGAAATGAAAAATAAGCTTCCGTAAAGATTTGAACTCGAATCCTTATCCTTCGATACTTGTTCTTTTTATGCTTAATATTCATTTCAGGTAAGCCATATTACTATTCATTTCATCCGCGTCCATCTGTCAATCACTTTATTAATTACATGCAATTGTAATGCTACATCTGAGAGATTTAGAAGGAAATTTCTATCTTGTTCTTTATATATTGCGGAGAAATAGCAAAATAAATATATTGAAAGAGCAACAAAGTGTAAATCTAATAAGTAGAAACAGGAAATTGTAATGTAAATTTTAATGCATCTTTGAATATTAACAAAGAAAAACTATCAGAATACCAAAATATTGAAGTGAAAATGCCAAAGATGTGGCACATGCGGATATAAATAAATCCAGTTTTATTTGGAGCCCACGGTTATTGGAAAAAGTTCCGATAGGGACATAGAAGTGATTGCTTGTAGCCCATGTCTTATAGTAATAAAAAAAGATAGTACTTCCCAATACAGAACAATGTTTACGAAGCACTTTATCTATGTAAAATGTGTGTGGATTTTGTTAATAGGGTTTTAATTAATTCTTTACAAAAACGATCAGTGAAAACGGTCATGAATACATTTCTGATCTTTGGTCAAAGATTTGGAACAGGAAAAACACGTATACAACAGAAATTAAAGGAAATAATAATAATAATAATAATAATAATAATAATAATAATAATAATAATAATAATATCATCTTATATCAGTTTCCACGATATTGGCACCCACTGAATATAAAACCCGGCATGACAGAGTGGGCCAATATCTGCACTGGAAAATTTGCAAATCCTAAGGGAAGGAAACTGAAAGAAACTAGTACGAACACCACCCTAACACGGTTACGGAGATAGGACCTGTTACAATTCTATGGGACTACACAATACACACTGACAGAACAATCAAAGCCAACCGCCCAGACATTGTTATTAAAGACCACAGACAAAATAAGTGCCTCCTTATTGATATAGCAGTCCCTGCAGACTGCAATGTATCTTTGAAGATATTCGAAAAACTGTCAAAATACAAGGACCTTGAAATAGAAATCTCAAAAATGTGGCACATGGGAACATCAACAATCCATGTTGTAGTTGGAGCCCTTGAACTGGTTGGAAAAGATTCCACTAAGCTGATTGAAGGGATCCCTGGAAGTCCATGCCTCAAAGAGATACAGAAAATTGTTCTGACAAGTACAGCCCACACTTTACGAAGGGCTTTTTCTATGTAATTAATTTTTTATTTTATTTTATTTTTTTTTTTTCAGTGGAAAGTGTTATGATGCCATTTCTAACCTTAGGTCCCTGGGCAGGACCCGGAAAGAAATGTGTAAACGCCAGATATCAAAGGAAATAAAAATAATACCAATATGAAGAAGAAGAAGAAAGAAAAAAAGAAAGAGAGAAAGAAAAGCAACAGCAACATTAAATGAATCAAGAACAAAAGGACATTCCCTGCATAAAAGAATCACATGTTTTCTGATCTTAATGTTAATTATATGGTAGTTTTTGGAAAATTATAATTGGCTATTGTAAATACACCATTCATTAACACGGATTTGCATGGAAGTTGTCTCAATGTAATTTCAAGATATCTCCCAAGGGAGTGATGTACATTTCATTTATGTTTAGGCAGGTTTACTCAAGGATCTTCATGGCTTGACATTGTAAAATTTATTTTATTAAGTTGTAAGTATAAGGAAACCAAGGCAACTTGAGAGTCACATTTAGATAATTTGCAACATTCTCAATCAGAGACCGCCTGAATGGACATTCTTACCCAACACAATGTTAATGGCAATGAAAATAATAGCCGTTTACTAGTAAGTAAATATTCAGCATACATTGACCGAGCAACCGGTAACACATCAGGTTGAAATTTATAAAATCTTTCATTTTTCAACAAAAAATGTTTCTCAAGTCCGGTATTATTACACACCCTTCTGTGAATTTTGTCGATAATATCGAGATAAAAAGCAGACCATATTTCGGATCAATATCCAAAGTCTGGATGAATGGTTGAGTTGTAAATTTGTAAGACGGATTACAGCATGAAACATTTTTTGATACGACAGACTCAAGGAACATCAACAGTTATGAATCTACCTGCACAAAATGCTCTTCAGCCATTATTTCTTCCTCCCCAGTGTTTCCATTCTAATTACTCATATTGTGTGTATTGATTCATTAGTAATAGCAAGTATTTTTTTCTAGACTGATTTATACTCTGCACATAGAGCTGCTGGTATTTTATGTTTCATAAAATATACATCTTTTGGATAAAAGAAAAATATACACTTTTAAGCCATAAAATACATTTACAGAAATATTGTAGTCAATATTCCCAAAGAAATATAAAAAACATTTTGAATCATTAAAAGGAAACAAGATTCCACAGGTTAAATGAGAATTAAATAAACAATAGAAAAGAAGATCATAGGGATGTAGGAGAGGGAAGACGACGACTGATAATATATTTAATTTGTGAAAATTGCTGTTAGAAGGGAAGCAGAAATTCAGAAAGACTTCCGTCAGCGAGAAGGGAATAAATCCATAGAATTTACGGTTCTACTTATAATTTCCTAAGTGAAATAATAAGATATACATGCCAATGTTTATATTTCCGAGATAAGGTGTTGTAACTGTTTACACTATTTACATCGTTCGGTCTGTTTTCCTAATCTTTATTATCATATTAACAGCATTTCGGCAGTCTTACGGCCAGACCTTCTTCAGGTTTTATACGCTAGAATTTCGAAACGAACCCTTTATTTAATTAACAGTGGTAGATTGTTCTACGTCTACGTGACATCCATCAAGGACACATAGCTATCGGTCCATGCCCCAAGGGAAATTGTCACAGTAGATAAAAAAATTGGTTGAAGAAATTCAGTGACTTGACCAATGAATTGTGATTCCATACTTGGCCACTGCATAGGTTAACAAAAGCTTGAAGAAGTGACTTGCTAAATAGAAATTAACTGAAACAGAGATATGCAAAAAAACGTATATTACATGAAAAAGGCTGGAGCACACAGCGACCGAAACATCAGGAATATGACCATAGAAATGAGGAAAACATTCCGAAGTGTAAATAATGTAAACGGCGGCAATCTAATACTGTGCGTAGATTCAGGAAATCGAGTTACCAAAGAAAAACATCAATTCCTGTTCAAATATTTATTATACTAAATTAAATTTAAATTTTAAATATTATATAAAGTCGGAACAACATTCACACGATAGATGCAAAGTATAGAGCAGAAACTATTTCTAGCATCACGAAATGCAGAATCCTCTCGTAACATCGATTCCTTTCTACAATAAACTGATAGTTGTTACATCATGCCACTGCCTACAAATAGCTTCTTCCAACACGTCCCATAAATGCCCAAATCGTCTAAGGCCGCTGGCATTTTTATTACAGTTCCATATCGTCTTGCCGCTTTGTCCCTATTCATATGTCTTGCCCTGCTTTCAACTTAGACATTAATATTTCAAGACCTTCCACATATGTATTTACTGAAGTCTTTTCGCTTTGGTCATGGAAGTGTTATCCCAATATATTACTCTATTTTTGAAATGCTTTTGTCTCCTATGGATGTTCTCTCTTTTGAAATTATTCATAATTTTCATGAACATATTTTTGTATCATTATTTTTACTATTTTACGCATATCGGACTTATGCATAATGAACTCATTTTATCTATGGTTATATTTATTCTTGAAAAATTCCAGGATTTTCAGCCTTCATATGTTTCAAATTCCTATGTATCTACGGTTAATATTGTAATAATAGTGGTGTTTAATTGCCATAAACTTTTAACTAGTTTCAGAAAATTCGATAGAGTTAATCATATTTTTACAACGAACTACTTAGCTAGCCGCATTATCATATGGACAAGAGAGAAATTATATCCTTTGAAATATTTAAAGAATATATCTGGTCTGTGTTGTTTAATTATATAGTTCCGTGGTACATGATGAAGTATCAGTGTTAAGTAGAAGCATATCCTCCTTGAATAGATGATGTATTTTGCTCATATTGTATTTTTCTCGATGAACTCAGTATTCTTTTTGTCATATGTTGCAATGAAGATATTAACCTAAGATATTATGCTCATTATATGATCAAAAGCCTTCTCTGAACGAATACAGAAACGATATATTGTATCAAAACAATTGATTAAAATACCTACATGTGGAATACTGGTTATAAATTCGATCTCAGAAGAATAAAAGAATTAACTTCTGCTTTCTGTGCCTTCATAAAGATCCTAGGTGGAGGAAATGAGTTGCGTAAGAAAAATCTTCAAATTGTCATTCTAAATACTGTCCTTTTACAAATACTTACCTGAAATGTTTAAACACAAACACACACACACACACACACACACACACACACACACACACACACACACACACACATATATATACATATATATATATATATACACACATATATATATATAATTATATATTATGTAATATCAACTTTTTTGCCTTATTGAATATTAAATGTGGATTTAGGCACAATAGACATGTAATCCAATAATACATACATACATATATATATATATATATATATATATATATATATATATATATATATATATATATATATATATATATATAGTATTTACATTAGTCGGACTATTGTCCTCATCTTTGTCGCCATTTTTGTCACAACGTTTCGGCCGTTGTACGCTCCGGCCTTCTTCAGGTTGTTGGAATTTCGAACCGAACCCTGGCTCGTGGAACTAGAACAGTCTAACCCAGTGATCGAAATAAAGGGTTCAGTTCGAAATTCCGACTAATGTAAATACTGTACATAATGCCTCATCTCAGAAATATAGACATATATATATATATATATATATATATATATATATATATATATATATATATATATATATATATATATATATATATTAAAAATTAACTGATTTAAAATTATGGTCCCTTCGCTAAACAGGAATTACAATGCTCCAAAAACAGGAACTAACAACAACAAATTAAATTATTGAATTAAATTAAAAGCACTAGTTCGGTTTTATTTTCAAGCGATTTTTTAAATAAAAACTATAAAATATATAAACTATAAAATACTATAAAATACTATAAAATATCTATCTATCTATCTATCTATCTATCGATATATATATATATATGTGTGCGCGTGTATGTGTGCACGCGCGCGTGTGTTTGTGAGTGTATGTGTGCCTGTGGGCGTATGACTTTCAGCTCCAGACAATTTCTAATATTCCCCCCCGAATGAGGAATAATCGCTCCCGTTTCATCACTTATCAGCTTTCTTTACACTATTGTTCCCAATTTTATTAATTCTATATTCTGCTTCATTTTATTTCAGCAATATATTTTTAAATCATCTCTACTTTTATGCAAGATTTTTATTTGGGAATTCTTGCAAGAACGATTATACTCAACACGATTTCGTCAAATTATCATTTCTGTTCCAAATTCAAGACGCTTTCCAAGTTTTTTTATCTTACAATTTTTCTCGATCATTTCCTAATGAAGCATTATATTCGGATAGTAAAACAAATCAGTAGAAGTGGTATTATCACCAGATTTTATATTCATTTCAAAGTATGAGAACGAATAAACACACACACATACACACACACACACACATATATATATATATAGATCCATTAAACAACATATTAAGTCACATACTGTTTCCCTTATGCAATCTGATATACGTAAAATACTTATAGAAAATACTAAAATTATAGATAAACATACAGACATTAGACGCCTTAAAATCTTAGAGGCATTACATATTAAAAGCAAAAGACCTCTTATTACTCGTATAGATTACAATATTTCTGGTAACATATTACAATGTTTATAATATATTTAAATTTTATAACGTATTCTTCGATCTTTTGGCTTGTGTAGTGGAAATCTTTTTCACGCTGTCACATGATAAAAATCTTCGCCCTGCACGTGATAACATCATCGCGTCTTTTGAATTTAAAAGTATTTTAACGTTTATTTAGTTTGTAAAAAAGTAGCAATATGATTACACTAAAATATAATTGGCAAGTGTTCGTTAAAAAAATTTTGACTAAAAATATTGACCCTGAAGATGAACAATGACGTTCGAAAGCGCTAGGTCATCGTACGGACAATACTTATTTCGAAATCATTTTCAAATAAAAAGTCTCATTAGTGAATATGAGAAAATTCAAAAGAAAATATGCAAGACTATGTTGTCTTTAACATTCAATACTACATGTTTAAAAGAAAAATTGCTGCCAAATTACACACACACACACACACATACATATATATATATATATATATATATATATATATATATATATATATATATATATAGTTAATCAAATGTTTGGTAATCTGTATGGATAATAAAAAGAGTGAATATTATTTAGATTATAATAGAGTCAACGGTAAGAGTCCATAGCTCTAGACACATATTACATAATTATACTTCACATAAATAGTTTTACATCTAAAAAAACAAACTACTAATCTTATTGATTTTTCCAGGTCTTCAGATAAGACGTTTAGCTTCTTCGGCACTATTTCTCATAAGAATCACTGTAAAATCTTTTGACTTATTCAGCTAAAGAGAAAGCCGTTAAAAAATTGTTTTGTGTCAGACGTACTATTTTCCAACTGAGAAATGTTGAAAGGAACGAGATCATACAGGCTATCAGTAATGTTAGCAGTATTTATACTCTGTCTTCCAACTTCAAAGTCCATTCAAGTAACATCAAGAGAAAGGTGAATAAGTTTAAAAAATAGTGAACAGTGGAGAGGACAACTGGATCAGAAGCTCAAAACAGGGAGAGGGACCATCATTTCAGGTTGGATCTAAAGATAAATTAATTAGAAACTCAATTCATATTACTTTGGAAGGTCAGAGTGTAGTTTCAGCTATGACAGTCAAAATAGCTGTGAAAAAAATTTTGAACATGAAATCTGACGGGAAAAATCTGATGCAACATTTTAGACCTTGACAGAAAATTAGAAGTATAGAGAGAGCGAAGATAACCATGATTTATGCGGAAGATTATCCAGGAATAATAAATGTATTTTTCAATTTTATTTCCTTACTTCATGAGCATCCGGTCCTTAGCGATGATTAATTAATGATCAACATGTCATTTTCTCTTATGGTCAATTTCATCAATTATATATATCTGTCAAGCTTAGAGAGTAATTATAGATTCTTATTGCTCAAAGTTGAATCAAGTAATGTTATAAAAAGCCCGGAGAATTACAGTAGGATATATTTAATCATTTCTAAGATACAACGGTTTAAGTTTAATCTAACAATTAGACAATTTTGTAGTTACACGATTTGGACAATATAATAATGGCTATACGTCTCAAGTCCAAATCTCATATATATATATATATATATATATATATATATATATATATATATATATATATATATATATATATATATATATATATATATATATATACATACATATATATATATATATATATATATATATATATATATATATATATATATATATATATATATATTGTGCTTGATAATCTATCAATCAGTATATTATAACTGTAAAATTCGATTGGAAACACTCATTATATGATGTTCCATATGCAGAAACGTAGACCTATAAGCATTTACGATGAAGTAGATTTAACAGGAAACTATAAAAATGTGTTATATTCTCCTTCCTTCAGAATATATGAATATATATAAATATTGTCATCCACAGCTCTTCAGTATTGCTAGACGTACGGTTTCCTCTAGCTAGGAACGACACCCGGCAGAATTGGCATTAGTCGGAGATTCTGCAACTAAGCTTTCGGTTCACGGCAGGAATGAAGTTGAATTTTAGCGTATTTATTTTTAGATAAACACATTGACTGAGAGGACTCGATTCGATTTACCGAAGAATCTTGCTATAATACCCATAATAGTCATTGTTTACAATCTCACATTTGTCCCCCAGAGAGGTCAACCGTATATATATATACACACATTATATATATATATATATATATATATATATATATATATATATATATATATATATATATATATATATATATATATATATATATATATAAACAAAGAACAGTAAGATATATAATCCGGTGTTCTTATAGATATTTTTTATTTTTACTCAATAGTGCTCAATGTAAATTTACAGAACATGAATATTATAAATTAACTGATTTAAAATATGTTTTTTTCGCTACACAGTAATAACCATGTTTCAAAAATGGAAGCTAAATGATTCGAATTTAATGTTCTAATTAAATTAAAGACATTAGTTCCATTTCATCCTCAAGCGAATTTTGAAGTAACTTATTTTTAAATTTACAGTTTTCAAGGCACGGCAAAGATTCATAATGCAGTGTTTCCAAGGATATAGCGAAATCCACTCATACAGTCAAGAGATGGTAGCGTGTTAAATTTCAATTTTTGTTGTATCAGTTAATAGTTACATTGGAAAAAGTGGTTATGTTTAGAGATATGTAAGGATGTATTTTTCAACAAATTCTGACATACGCTAAATACGTGTCGTCTGTTTGTTTTTTTTTATAGTTTTTTTTAAAATTGTATTGTTATCAGCAAAAGATTCTTACGGCATTTTTCTATTTGTATACTTTAAGATTTTTTGGGGATGTTAAGTTTAGAATATGTTTTATTTAACTACAATTCTGAAAAAAATTCACTTTTAATTTTCAATAGACTATATTTCTTTTTAAAACCAAGTAAATATATTATAATTACTTACTGTATGTAAAACTATTTTTCATATCAAGTATTTTTAAAATTTTATATATAAATATTATTTAAGTAAAATTTATTTATTACAATGACGGCAAAGATAGCTAAATTATTTCACAGATTCAGTAAACATTTATTTTTTTATAAACTTAGTAATATATATTTTTTCTCATGTATGTACAAAGGACATGGGTCATTTAAAGACCTACATATTCTAACTTTTCATATTAATTTCATTTTACTTTAGGTGTTTTATTGGTTTCATTTAAGTGTTTGAAGTACTTTGAGAGATTTTTTAATGATAGAATACGTTTTATTTAACTACGATTTTAAAATATGTTTAGGTTAGAATCTGTTTTATTTAATTACAATTTTAAACCAATTTTAAAATATTTTTACTTTTAAATTTAATCGACTATATTTTTTATAAAACAAGTAAATGTAATAGAATTACTTACAGTATTTAAAATTATTTTTTCACATCAAATATAAGTATGTATATTACCAGATTGCATATTTTTAAATTTATTTTATAAATATTGTTTAAAGAAAGTTTTTGAAAATGACGGCACAAAATAGCTCTTTCATTTCTCTGATTCAGTAATTTTTAATTTTTTTTTAAACTTCGTAATATATAGTTTCTCATGTATGCACAAAGAACATGGGTCATTTATTAACCTACATATTCTAGCTTTTTCTTATTAACTTCCATTTTACCGTAGGTGTTTTAATGGATTCTTTTAGGTGACAGAAGTACTTTGAGAGAGATGTTTGATTTATATTTATTTATCGTAAACGAACTTTGATGTTGGTTGAACCTATTTTTGAACTCATGGCTAGTGCAAACTATATATATTTTTATGTTTTCAGGATTTTCAATAGAAGATATATTGCATTGGTATACTAATGATTCCTTGCGACATTTATTTTGTAGAGGACAATTTTGTGGGTTTCTACAATTACATAATTTTTGTTTATCCTAATCATTTTCTATTTTTCAATTGTCTAAAATTTTCTGGTTCTGGTATAAGTGTTTATTTAATATATTAGCATTATGTTTCTTAATAATTTTTTCTAAGTTAGCAGTACAGCTATAACTTAATCTTAGTGTATTTTTATTAAAAATAATACTTAGTTTACTTTCACTGGGAATTGCTTGACTATTAATGCGAGGAATTTTTGTCCTAATTTGTTGTATGCGGGCGTATACCAAATTATGTTTCTACTTCTGTTTTTTCTATGCTTACTATTTTCATTTTTAATATATGTTAGTTTTTTTTGCCACTATCTTTTAGAGCTTTATTATACATATTAATATGCTCATCGAAAATCTTGTCATTTACTGAATTTGTACTAATTCTTTTTCGGATAGATAAAGTTTTATGCTTAATTATAGAAAGGTGTGATTTGATTTAGGGTGTATATATAAAGGATTTGTATTGAGTTTTTTAAAACGTGTGTATGTATGCAGTTTTCTATATATTATATATTATATAAGCGTGGTACTTATTGGAAAGCACTCAATATCAGTGATAGAGCTAACATGTTTAATTGGATTGATGTGATTTAGGACCCTGGGTTTCACGCTCTGTGCGATTGTCAGACAAAATGATTAATTTTTTAAATTTGGATGAATTTATGGTTGCATATATCGGTGTTTTACGGTAGCGTGAGGAAAATGTCATCGGAATACCACTCATATATACGTAGACATACATACACGCATCTTCGCGCATTGCAGCTCACACAAACATAAACATATATGGACAGTGTGCGACTGGTCGTATATGTGCATACATGCGTCGTTGCGTGCATACCTAATTAATCAGTTTGTCTGACGATAGCATAGAGCGTGAAACTCAGGATCACAAACTCCCATCAATAGAATAAATATGTGTGTGTGTGTGTGTGTGTGTGTGTGTGTGTGTGTGTGTGTGTGTGTGTGTGTGTGAGTGAGTGTACCTCTATCATGAAAAGAGATGCCGGACATTCTCTTAAAAATGGTTTTAATATAATATATTTACATGGGATGCGTTGCTAAGTTTTTCAGAAACATTGGTTAGCCAAACCGCTTTTTAGTAATTATTTCGCAAACTTTAGTACTGAAACAGGTGAAAGCGTACGAGTGGTATTCAATTGCAAAAGTACCATGTTATAATATTGATGGATAAGTAACTGTATTGCCCTTTTCCTGGCCATATGTATATGTATCTTACACGGATTCCATTCAAGAAATAGCATATTTCTCAGGAAATCCAAGCACTATGCACTTAATCTGGTCACGCATAACATAAATAAATTAAATTGCTCCACCTAAGCGAAGATACACCCGATTAGAATCCATAAATCTCAGTGCAACTTTGATGCATTGCGTGTTCAAGTAGTTTGCTTCTGGTTTCTGAAATTTGCCGAAGAACAGCCTCAGAATCTATTAGGCACGATACCTTTATGCGTTCTTACTGCTGAATACAATGATTCCTAAATTGAACGTATGTTAAGATAGCACGGATTTATACAGACGAATCTCAATTCTATTTTTGCCTGGTCTGTTTAATCATTGGTACTTCCTCAAAATACCTTATCATAGAACTTAGAATAAAATACATTGAATATTACTAAAGCATAATTCTTGCATGTCTTAATTTAGTTGTATATTTTAAAACTTTAAAAACGATGTAACTTTAGTGGTGAAAAGATCAATGAAATCAAACGACATAGTTCTTTGAACTTCTTTCAGCTTCGGTTATCTGATGCGGCAGATATGTATTCTTATATTCAGTGAGTAATCCAGGTGGGACTACTTCGTGCTATTGAACTCCGGACAACCGATTCGGTTCGCTAACTTTGTTTTACAGTCAGCGGATATTTATTTCATAAGAGTTTATTTATTGGTCAATCTATTTTTTTTACATAATTCGTAGTGAATAACTCCCCTTTGGTTTACATATCTATATTCAAAATTCTCTATCAATAAAACGACAGTCTTGACTTAAATTTTGTAATTAGATTTTTTAAAATTGTCATGCCCACAACATTTACTAAAAACCAGATTCGATCACACAGAATTTGAAAAAATAGTTCATACAAGGTTTCATTGCAGCCACTATTTCAAATACCAATAAGACTATATTACCACAGAGATTTTATTTTTTTTATCTGTCATTTATCTTATCATGCTGTGGTATTCCGAGCCATATGTGGTCTATACTTGATCCCAATTCATAGATAGTATTTCTGATGAAACAATTTAAAACATGAATACATGATATTATATTGCTGTACATTTATAGTAGCAACAAATGGTGATGATCGCCATCAACAAATTTCGACAAAAAGTAAAAGTTTTATAGCGCCCGCAAATGAATGTTCCATAAAAATATATAGTATTTCATTTTTTCAGATAGATTTTCGGTAGTAAACCAGACATGCATACACACAGGACTCCTTTCTTATTGTATATTTCTGGTGGACGTAATATCTTTCTCCTTCTTTTTACTGAAGCATCAAACGTGACACAGACCCGACGGCAGATCACATAGTCAGGAAGAGAAAAACTCGAAGGATATATCAACAGAGCCAGATATAAATGCACTACCAGCGTACAAGGTACAACTTTAAGCAAAAAAGTAGAGAGATAGCGTATAATTGTTGGCAACGTCAGCGGAATTGTCGGGAAATGATGCCAGGAAACTGAGAAAAATAGAGAACATTTGCTCATCTTAGGAAAGGAACTACTACAAAAGCCTGTTATTGAACTGGGTCTGATAATAATGATTATCATTGTTTTATTAATCATATAATATATGAATATTTCCAATTTAATTTATTGTACAATCCACGTTATTATCTATGGAATTAGCGCTAATATTTCATGTAAAAATGAATTGAAATTTGTCCCCAGAATATAAGAAAAAACAAAGAAATTACAACATGATCTTTCGTAATTATTAATGACTTCTTCCTTTCCTGTTGTAAAACGGAATGGTGTTGTGTTTTGCTTCCGCTTAGCAAAAACAACGGGCTATGTTTTAATTAAAAGGGAAGATCAGGTTTCATGACAGATATAAATTTAATATAATTTTATTTTAATTCTGGGATTTTATATTTACCCAATTTGTATATATATATATATATATATATATATATATATATATATATATATATCAAATTTGGTATAAAAAATACGTTCAGTGATTTCGCCAATAATCGCATTCATATTGCTGATTGATTCAATGTATGATTAACTCTTTGTTATATATATATATATATATATATATATATATATATATATATATATATATATATATGTATGTATGTATGTAAAAATTGATGTTACTGACAGACAACTTGCTATATATTATAATTCTTAAATTCTTATTTAGATAAAGTTTAGAACAAAAACGATACGGAAAAAAGAAACGTTACCTGCACAGAAAGATAGTGTCCTCGAAGCCTAGATTGCATAAACAGAGGCAAAAACGATTGAGAGTATCAAATCCTAGGAAAGGATAGCCCCACTTGTAAAACGACCTTTCACGCTAACGTGATCTTCTTGAACGATTTACTTTACTGAAATTTACGTGATGGTGAAACCTGGTTTACACTTGGGCCAGCATTCCATTAGATTTCATCGGATTGAATTTTATATATATATATATATATATATATATATATATATATATATATATATATATATATATATATATATATATATATAATTAACTATGTTTGCATTTTTATTCATATATTGCATTGCCTCTATTAATATAATCATATTAAATATATTATGATGAATAGACAACTCAAGATGAGTCCACATAATTTAACCTCTATTAAATCCCTTTAAATTTTTTGTAGACCTCTCCAATATATTTTTAGCCAATCACTCTAACAAGCGGCCTGCGATATTTTCTCTATTCATATTCTTATTTTTACTCATATAGAACAATAAATTTCCCTCCCATTTCCAATTTTTGGGGCTTGTTTACTAGGTTTTACGAGAGTCATCTATTTCGTCCTTTCGTATCATCTAGACATGAGTACAACTACATATATATATATATATATATATATATATATATATATATATATATATATATGTATACATATATATATATATATGTATACATATATATATATATATATATATGTATACATATATATATATATATATATATATATATATATATATATATATATATATATATATATATATATATGTGTATATATATATTTATTATATATTAAAAATAATTTAAAAAAAAAACGTTTTATGCAGTGCACTTAATTTCTTCTTCTTTTAAAACACCTTGTTTACTTTTTCTGATTACCATTTTTCTCATGAGGCGTTATGTTTTCTGTATATTTGCCAGGTAGTGTTAACATACTGTGAAAAGATTAATATTCGGGCCTTCACTAATGAAAACTTAATCATTCCAAATTCCTACTTTTTTAAAAAATTATTGTTATCCCACTGGTGCAAAGATATTCATTCATTCATTCATTCGTTCATTCATTCATCGTATGTGGAAGTCAAACCCGATTCTTTTTTCTTATTTCACGCTGTCCACACTCCTCCCACTTAATTGTAAAAGATTAGCGGTTCATCCACTCTTTCCTTTGTAGGAAGCGGTTTCCTGATTTTGTCTTCTTCCCAAGCCTTAATAGTGTTGCTCTCATGAGTTTCTTTTGATTTGTCTGGTTGTTGGCAACGTCTCTTCATACTGAGGTTACCGGGTTTGCAATTTTCGGGTTGCTGTTGACGACTTTTGAGGCTTCTCTCTTCAAATGTTCCATAATAATAATGGGGTACTTGCAGTGCCATGTCGCGGAGGGAAGGATATCTCTGACGTTACCCCCGTTGAGTAACAGCGAATCCACACTGTCACAGCCGGCGCCATTTCGTTTCTGCATATTTCATATCTAATGACCGACTGCTACTAGTACCTTAGGCCGCCTCTTTACCAATATAAAACATCATGACTCTGACGAACCCGGTCAACAAATATCACCTAAACCCCGAAAACGTTCTTTCTCCATCATTCGCCGGGTTCGTACCAACTTCTGCAATGAAGAAACGTTCCATTTCTAAAACTTTCCGAACATTCAAACTCCCTATCAGACTAATCTCCGCGCTTCTATCCCTTCCTATAAATTCTCGATTCCTGATCATCTTCCTCTAATTCGAAAGGGCTCTAAATCCACATGCATGGCCTGTGAGTTTATATCCGAAAACATCTTCCACTGGTCATCAACCCCCTCTTGAGTCTTCAGACCACACATCCTGGTGTCTACGTCTATCTCTATTTAACTTAGTAAGCTACCATTTCTTTCTCTACCATTCCCCTTCTTTTCGAGACTTGCATGCTAGATAGTATTCCTATAAAATAGTTAAGGCATTCTCCCTACACCCTTTTGCAAACAGATTCGTGTTCGGAGAATTTAACGCCCACCATACCAGGTGGCTTGAACACACTGCCTCAGACATAGGCATCCAAACCCATAACTTCTCTATGTCTCACGGAAATGTTTGACTTCCCACATATTCGGCTGTTTTCAATCGCGTTTTACCTATATGCCTGACTCTTGACTTACTAGGCAGGTCTACTGTAGTATTTGAAATCATACTCCCACCAACATAATATATTTGTGCTATCAACGAACAAATTGGAATTCATCCAGTGACTTACTTCGAGACATCCCTTTCAATGTGGTTTTTAATTACCCCATGCAGATATGGTCGGCTGAGATTTCCTCCTGGCTGTAAACTGTCATTGATGCTTTCATTCCAGCTAGACAATACCAAGCTAAACCGAGTACATCTCCCTTGTTCTATCATGTTTGCTCGGCCGCTATAGCCCACAGGAAAACTTCTTCTAACTATACTAGAGTGACAAGCCCGATTGCAATAGACGTCTCTACTCAGACTGAAGGCAAGAGTGTCCTCAAGGAAGCCGAATTACTGTCTGCTAACAGAATGAATCAGCGTATAGCATTTAGCAAGTTCGGTTACAGACATTAAGAACAACATTCCTGTATTCAAAGTCCCTCCTAATATCAGGAGCAGATAAGGCTGAATGCTCTCCTCAGAAAATTTCATTCATTTCGACACTCGACTCCATACCTGATTTTCCCCTCGAAATGTTGCTCTACTGAGTGGTATCCGCATTAGGCCGTCGTTGGTCCTGGACTTTAAATATCTCGAAGGCTTTTTACAGGATTTGGCATTCTTGTTTTCTGAATAAGCTTCAGGGTTATGGAGAACGCCGATTTTATTTAAATCCATCATTCCTTTCAAATCGTGAAATGAAGGTCGTTCTGAAGAGGTACATTTCCAGATACTTTCTTATGAATGCATGCCAGTTCTATATCCTAGATCCTACACTGTTTCTGATCTTCATCAGTAATCTTCCTGATGTCATCAGCTCCCACATAGGCATCTATGCAGATGACACTAGCATTGACTTCTGTCTCAACAGTAAACCGTGCAGCACTGACAATGTCAGCCTGGCTGCTGCTCTCGTAAACAATCTTCAATCAGAGGTTAATGGCGCTAGGATATGGCTTGTAAGTTTAAAAGCGTTCAAAACGAAACTAATCTCATGTAGTTACCACAGATGTAATTTCCTGCACGCCATTAGCATTTGTGATGTTAGATTCCAGAACAATGATTAACTGCACCTTCTTGGCCTCACGCTCTCCAATGAATTGAAGTAGGTAGGAGACCTACAGTGAATGAGTAGCTGCATCACTCATTCTGGTATATATATATATATATATATATATATATATATATATATATATATATATATATATATATATATATATATGTATATATATGGGTGTGTGTGTGTGTGTGTGTGTGTGTGTGTTCAAATCCACAATTACTCCCTGCATTTAGTACTGTTGCTATATCTGTTCTGTTACCTAGCCGTTCATCTCGAGGATATGGACAAGCATATGCAATGTAATCGATCAAGAATTGATCCACTCCACTGACTTTCTCACAGAAGTGCTGCGAATTCCTTCTCTCTGTTCTACAAATAATTTCATGGCAATTATTCTGCAGAGTTATTTTTTCTTGGTGCCCTGAGTACATAAATTTAAGCGCGCTATTGGACTACCATCAAGGTCACACACTTTGACCGTTGAAATAGTTAAATGTAACTGCCACTTCTAATTCAACAGCTTCTTTTCTCACACTTCCCGCCTGGGTAACTTCCGATTTATTGCTTCCCTGATAACTAAAATCTTCCAAATTTTAAATGCAACGTCAATTGTCATCTTCTGATGTCTTTAACCCAATTCATCTTTTAATCTTTTGTCATTCCCCCATTACCCAAATTGTTCTATGACTTTTGCAACCCCCAGCTAACCAGTGACACTCCCGTCTTGATTGATGTGAACTGATTTTTTTTTTTTATTTATTATGTTATATACTTATGGAATTTTCACATCAATATGAAGTCATTATTTTCAATTGATGTCTTTTAATGTATTAAAATATTGAATTCTTTGTACGTTGGAGTTTTTGGGTACCTTGGTGTACTATTGAGCCAGCCAAAATGAGCTGACTCATTTTGTAGTTAACCAATAGAACGGTTAACAAATCAGAAGGCTAAAAATATTCAATTCGACCTGTATAAAGGGGGGCATGTTTTTTTTCCGGAATATTAACTGCCAGCCTTTGATATCGAAGACTGAAGTATTACGGAACAACTGCTGGTGGTATTGGCGATATAGTCAGATTCAGTAGAGTGTCTGACTCGTGAGTGTTAATCTTTAACGTTATTTCATTGAACAGATTACGTACTCCGCTGGATTCTATATTCATAAACTATGGTGAACATGATCAACATTGTACATAATGGATAGTGTTCCTTGTGCAGATTATAGAAGGATTTTATTCAATTCGTCTTGCGGTCAGATTTTGAATAATGCCATATTTTCTTTTTGATCAACTTTCGCGTGTTGTCTGTAATGGATTACTCTTTATCAATGTTTTGGTTCTGCGAGATCGCATCTTTAATACAGACTCTGCTCATTAAATCACTGAAACCCCCGGAATGTACTTTCCTTTCATCATGTATATTTTTAATTAAAAATAATTTTGTTCCTTTTTTTTCACAAATTGAAATTTATGATATTTTTCAACGTTTATTTGTTAATCTCAAAAGTTTTACATAATAATCTATCTAAAATGACATATTGGGCGTTTTTCTAGCAAAAAAGTATATCAGAGTAATATATGGAAAACATGACAAAAGCACCGATTTCATCTTTTTAATTTTCTTGTTAATATTTACAAATGTTTCATGCAAGCAAATACACCATTTTAAATATCCCTTGTCATATGTTATTGATCCATTTGGGAAATATATTTAATTGAATAATGTTTTATATTTGAAGATAACATTGGATTTTAATTTCGAATCATGGATTGTTTTTCATTTTAGCCCAGTCTTGGTAAAAAAATAAAAATTCACTAGAATAAGAGTGAATAAAAATGAGTTCAATAAGAAACAGTATTCAAGATAATAGAAGATCACGATTGCCAGTATAGCTAAATTCTTGAAGATAGGAGTTGACAAAAACGCAGGAAAAACTTTGCACGATGTAAAAGTGCTAAAAATGAAATTATTAGCGTAGAACTTACAGTTACATCTTGTACATTCAACAGTAAAATTTTGGAATGTTGCTGCCAATAAATTACTGCACTTTAATTTGTGAGCCCGAAATACCAAAAGTTAAAGGTATTCAGAAAAAATAACGTGAACATTTTTATAGACGCCGTAAAGTGGAGCTATGTTGCGACGGTGGGTGAGTAACTGAAGCCGCGATGCCAGATCAGAAGCGATAACTTTCCCAAATAAATGAATACATGAATTAGGATAGAGAATTAACTTAGACAAATTTGAAATTTTAGTCAATTTCGCAAATTCAAATATTTTTCAATTTTTATTACGGGATAATATATCCTAATGTTCAACAGAATATATATAAACATTTTATATGTATATTAAATTAGGTGAGAAAAGAACGAACGTACACATGTACATGCATGCACATAGCAATTGAATAGGAATCTTAATAAGAATATACATGATGAAATGTTCTTGAAATATTGTCAACTTTATTATATAATACTACATTTTAAGCTTAAATGGAAGACATTTAATATGTCCATCATAGTAGTAAACGCCCCAAAAGTACAAAAAGTGGATAATAATAAGTTTTACAACACCTTCGACGACGCTAAGACTAAATATAAATATCACAATGTTGCTTACATCATGGAAAAAATAATACTAAATTAGGAAATGAATGCGACGGATAAAGATTGTCAAAACAAACAGCAGGAGAAGGGGTTCTAATATATAGCATAGTTCCGCATAATGAAGAATATATAACTAAGTGAAATATAAAACATACCAGTGAGACTTCGTAGATCCATTCTTATAAACCTACCCAAGAAATCAAGTGAAAAATGAAAACGAGTTCAATCGGATCATCCGGGTAACGAGCCATATACCATATAAGCTTACCGATCAGATTCCGATTTAACATAGCGTAACCGAATTGGAAATGGAGTACGATAGGAACAGTGTGATTTCGTCTAAAACCTGGAACAAGAAATGCAAAATTTATGATTAGTGCCAGCATGTGAAATTATATTTACGTGTCATAAACTACTCAAAAGCGTTTGACAAAGGAAAAGCACAAACATTTATTTAAACTGCTCGGCAAACTTGATTTATTTTGAAAAGCTATTAGGATATAAATGAAAATATCCTGGGATCAAACAATTAAATACAAAGTCATAGAATGGGACTGAAGTCAATAATGTGTCTTCATATCAGATTTACGAAAACTTTAAAAACTCACTGTGATTTATTTGAATGGTGAAATATGTCTCTCAAAATCTAAACAAGTCATGAAAGACAGGAATATTTCTACAGAAAAAAAAATATACTTCCGGGCGCTTACAATCAAATTGTATGAAAGTGAATGCGTGGACAATTACCTCACAGAGGAAGAGGAAAATTGTGGTAAAATAGATGCTGTCCTATAGCATAATAATAATAATAATAATAATAATAATAATAATAATAATAACAATAATAACAATAACAACAACAACAACAACAATAATAATAATAATAATAATAATAATAATAATAATAATAATAATAATAATAATAATAATAATAATTCCATTGGTTAAACAACTGATCAACGCTGAATCCTTAAGTAAAACGGAAAAAAAAAGGTACAATTATATTAGAAAAAAAGTAATCAGTTGAAGGTCCTTAGATAATTGTTTTTTACACACTTAAGACCAAATGAATCCAAGGAAAACAGGGAAAATTGGGCAACCTAACCGGTGTATAAATGGATAGCTGAACTAGAAGGAGTGATAGTAAGGAAAAATATTATTGCTAAGTGTTAGAAATTATAGGACATTATCGAGAATCATGATTGCCTTAAAGGCTATTTGATTTTCGAAAATGTTACTTAAATATATTCAATTTATTTAGTTCTGTATAAACTTGAAATAACGAATAATATTTAATATCGTTGAAAATTATACACATCAAATACAGTTTTTACCTCCAAAATGTATTTTTGTTCATGATTTAATGAATTATAATAGCGCCATAGTCTGATCGATATTTGTCATGCAAAAATGCCTAATCATTACTATCCAATGACATTTAATAGCCAAATGAATAGACTATTTAATTAAAAGCCATTCTCCTATAAAAAATAATTATTTCCCAGGCAGAGTGGAATAATCCGGTACAAATTAGTCCAATATGTCAAGCCAGTGACATTTAATTTTTACTTTCTTTACCTTTGGCTTTTGTTGTCATAATGTCTTCCAAACAGGTGAAATGTTAAAAAACTTCTGATGTTTGACTGCAATGAGTTCAAAATCAACCTCTATGTAAGCGATTTTGCAGCATGTTAAAGAAGTGATACATGTGTCTGAAAGATATCCTACACTATATAACAGAATAGAAATTCAGTTTTGTCTGAAGCAATTATATTGTCTAATTCTGAAAATTCCATAATTTCGTAAGGTTCAGAAGACAGCAGGAGAATCCAGCAACGATGTAGCAATAAACAGGATAAAATAAATTTGCGTGACATTTTTGCTATTCAATGTGCTATATTAGGCATTCTTAGTAGATTTCTATATAGGTAAGAGTCTATTGCGTTTGCTTTGGAAGAAACAGATATCGGATGATAACTTGCATGAATAATAGTTTAAACAATTTACATCCGTTACAAATCCATTATATCAATAATTACACTGCTGCAAACCAGTTAATATTTGAAATGTTTATTGTCAACGCTTATTGACTTGGTATAAAAAGTTTAATTCGTTTTAAATTTTATTGCAATATTTACATCGTTTTAAATAGTGTTTGTGATTTATGGATATTGATAATACTATATTTGATAACATCAGTGTTTCATAATAAACATATTCCTTTGTTTATCCTCGATATAGAAATTGGCTTCATACATCTACCAAATCGCTTTATCTAGGAAACTATGATTGCATATCAAAACTTTAGTGTCAGGAAAATAAATTCCTCGTGACACTACAACAAGAGATAGGCTCAGTCCAAGTGAATCCAGCATCGAAGCTGACAATAGAATATCTTTGTGATAGATATTGTTTTGAAACAGTGGATATATACATTCCCTGAAAATTATTACTGCAAAAGCTGTCTTTTGGAGGTTGTCAAATAAAAACATTTTCAGAGATTTAAATATCTCAATAGTGAAGTAACAGACGACGCACAGTGAGAGACAAATATTCGATGATGCGTCGCAAGAGGGAAAGGCATTTACAGAAACTATGAATGACTTACGAATATTTTTATAGAAATCCTATTGAATTGCGATGCCATATCTATCGCCCATTTTGATAGATAATGCAGGTCAATTTGATTACATATGGCCAAGAGACTCAAGGTGACATTATAATGTTCTACAGATGGATGCTGAGCATACCATGGAGAAAGCACTTGGATAAAATCGGATTTCTAAAGCAAATGGTAATTAGAAAGGAATCAATCATACATTGAGGAAGAGAGTGTTAAAATATCTAGAGCACGTCAAAAGGTAGAATGGTTTTGAAAATTTCATATTCATGAGGCGTATTTCTGGAAGGAGAGAAAATGGATCAGCGAACAAATAACATATTTACATCAGTTGTCATTGGATGGCAGAGCAGTAGCAAGGATATATGGTAAATATTACTTACAGCTACAAAGAACCTGAAGACGCGGAGACTCATACCACATCACTTGAAGACTACCAACTGCAGTAACAGCTAGAATAGATAGCACATATAACTCAAAGAAAAATACTGACATCATCATGATGTTGACATTCCACACCACTTTAAATAGAAGGTCGGGTGGGAAATATCAATCAATACTGGAAAGCGTGATAACAACTTTGGACACGAGTAACCGATTTTCCTAAAAGTAAAAGTATTTTAAACGTTTTATAAATTTCATCCGAAAGCAGAACTGGTTGATCGGCCAAAGAAAGCTAAATATTTCTCTGTAGCGAAATGGTTAATGAAACTCTTATTATAATCGGCCACATCATGAAAGATATGATATATAAATGATGATAATGATGATCGTGATTATCATTGTTTTTTTTTTATGTTGAAACCGAAAGGCAACAGCTTTTTTAGCAGCTTCCATTATGATATTCTTTATATACAATATTTGGCCTTTGGATTAAAAGTAATTACAATATGGCACGTTAGTAGTTTTTAAAATATGGCAAATTGCTAGTCCTTTGTACATATTTTGCCTAAATTAATAATGGGATGATTATAATATCTATTATTTTTACGTGTACATACCGAGGAAGACTGAAATCGTTAATAAAAGTGCATATAACATTAATGAAAACTGTACCTTGCTCTCCATAATTTCTTGTAAATTGTATTGTATCTGTAAGCAATGTGTGTCTCTTTTCCATATTTCTCCGTCCCTTTGTTACAGTGCATTAAAAAAATCTCGTTCTTTGGATTACTGTGCTTTTCTCTACATTATTTATATCAATATATACGGTGTCATATTCGCCAAGCTCCCTTTGTTTATTATGCTTGCCAGAAATTTCAACAATTTAATTTTTTTATCCTATGTGTTTATTTTTTCCACTTTACTTTGAAACTCCTTTTGGCCCACATATTCCTCCAATGGTCTTCAAAGACTCATTGTATAGAACCACATCTCTCTTGTTTCAGGTCTTCTCTTTTGTATTTTTGGAATTCACTTCCGTATAGGATTGTTGTTATTTCATAAGAGTTCAGTTTTCCAGTTTTTCTTTTTAACATATTGTTCATGTTTCTAAATAATTGAAAATAAACTTTAAAACACAAATTTACAATTTCATATGCGTTAATTGACGAACAATATATAAGTGCCCCCTCCATATATCCCATCAGTCATTTATGTGTCATGCGTGATACCCGCTTAGGCGATCATGTATCTTTCGCTACATGACTGACGTGACAGTTTTCCTTTTCTCGAAGTAGGTTTCTATTTCTTTCTGCGGTAGATCAGTTGCCATCCAAGGCTATAGAACCCAGTCTGTCCCGCTATTTTGCCATAGCTGATGGGGAGAAGAAGAGGATTCATACCATTCCCGAGGGTATTAGCACGTAAGTATATGTAATGCATTCGACTGGAATTCGGACCCCGCTCTCCTATTCCTCAATCCGAGCTACTATCAATTACCCCACCCAAATAAAGTAAAAATTAAGTTTAACTAAAAAATTATGTAACCTTATCCTCATTCAGTTTTCTCTGAGATGGCACTATGTGCATAGGTCTTTGGTTTTGCACATCTCCGAGAAATACCGACAACAGTTTCATAATTTACATAAACTTATGCACGATTTTCTACAAAATTATATCAAACTCATATATTGTAACAAATCTAAATATTATTATTCCACTGAGAATTGAAAACAGTTAAATGAAAACGCGTGGATTTGTACAGCCTTTAGTTTTACATGTACATTATTATCTTGTATTTATTTATTAGTAACAATTACATCGGAAGAACATAAACTATCATAGTTCTTTACAGATTCATTTTCTTTATTATCTGTGTCTAATTCTTTAATGGTGTTTGCTAAAATAAAACTATCATCAACGTAGTGAACATATATTTTCGGTTTAGGGACCTGTGTAATATCGTATTTTCTACGTGGGACATATAATAATGACTCAGGAATAATTGCATCGGTTACACAACTGCATGCTTATCCAGACCATTTACGTTACACTTACTGACCACAGCTCCATTAGAACGCATTTAAACATGCACATAAATTTAACAGACCCCATTAGAAACATACTAGTAGAAAACACAAATATATTAACTGCATCCATCTGCAAACAAAGATTAAGAATATTGGAGGCCTTAATAATAAAAAAAGCCAACTCTTAACAATATTAACTACGAACAAAGCCACAATGTGTTAACCGTATTCGGAAATTAAAAACATCCCTACTAAACACTAAGACATACACATAATGCACACGCTCAATTAAGCTGAAAAGTCGAATCATACTTGATAATGGCTAAAGGTAGAGCCGAAAACGCTCGGAAACATAAAACATTTGGACAGTTCTTACAGACCATTTGTCCTGTAAAGAAAGCTCTTGTTCGAACACAAGGAAAATAAAATAAAAAGCTCAATCGTAGTACTATGTCTGTCGTTTTTAATGAAACATGTATATATATATATATATATATGTATATATATATATATATATCTGAAAAGAAAAACTATATTAGATCGCACGAGAAATTATATAAAAAACTATATAAAGACACCTTGTCAGTCGTTTTTAATGAAATGTGCATATATATATATATATATATATATATATATATATATATATATATATATATATATATATATGCAAAGCTCTTCTACGAATTGAGCCCTCTCGGTCATTGGCGTGTTTATTCGAAGAACAAGTACGTAACAATCCATCTTCCTCTCAACTTGGTTTCGATCACAGATTGAGGCAAACGGATATCTAGCCACATTCATGAACTATGATACAACGAACCAGTCTGTTTATGAATGACAATATATATATATATATATATATATATATATATATATATATATATATATATGTGTGTGTGTGTGTGTGTGTGTGTGCGCGCGCGCGCGCGTGTGTTTTGTGATCATTTCTATAAAGAAATAAAAAATAATATATTTTTCTTTACATTTAAGAGTATTTGTTTTGGAATTTCAACAGCAAATTTACAGCTGAACTTTTTCCACATTCCTCAACATTTATTCAGCTGTGGGTATATTTTACGCATTTGATACGGTATTAGTACTCTGTTTCTATTCATTTTTTTTACTTTATTTGTCTCTAAATCATCAATCTACTGGAGGAAAAGAAGCGTATAATTCAATCCAATGACAGCTGAAAGTTATTGATTCTTCAACTTTGAAGAATCTCTGTCTACTCCCTGAGAATACAGAGACTAACAACTTCTTCGAAAAATCACTTTATATTCCTGGTTTACATATGGTGAGGAACATATGCGGATAATCGATATTAATGGATATTGATATTGAATTCTTTGATTTTATTTTGCTATCTTCTGTCTCTATATCTCTCACCTCTCACTCTTTCTTTCTGTCTTTACACACACACACACACACACACACACACACACACACACACATATACATATATATATATATATATATATATATATATATATATATATATATATATATATATATATATATATATTGTGTGTGTATTTATTGCTTCATGAATACTTAACTGCCTTAACTGAAAACGAAATGAAAGACTAAAAATAAATATGAGAAATGTGAATATAATATGACAAGAATGCAGAAACCTGTTCAAACAACGCGATTTTACTCTTTATGGCAGGTGCCTTCAGTTTCGCAATGAGCGATTAAACTTGTGTGTGAGTAAAGTACATTTGAATTTTGAGGAAAGGGCAATACAAAAGTTCATCAGATCCTCTGTTAATAATTGTGTTTTGTATTAAAGCCACTAAAGTCTACTTGATCTGACATTTACTCTTCTTCAAGTTGATCTCTATTATTTGTGTTTATTCTTAACATACATTGGTCTGATTCATCGACATGAACCGTCTGGGATGTTTGTCTAACTTCATCAGAGGTTTCGCATCTTTCCTGCAGGTTTCCTCCCATCGCCTTGATCAACTTCAAACTCTGTTCTTGATGGTCTTCTGATATTGTGTTTTAACAATTTTTCGTTTTTTCATTTATAATTTCCTATATACTATTTGTGTTACCTTTGTTTTCCTTTGTTTCATGATAATGTTCATGAGCCACAACTTAATAACACCCATTAATAATACTTTCGTTAAAGATTATCAAAAGATCAAATATAACTCATTGTTGTTTAGTTGAATTTTATTTTTTATCGTTACTGATTAATTTCTTGTTTTCAATATAAGCAACACTAAAAGGAATTCGATTTCCAGATGTATGGCAGAATGATACAAATGCATGCTGGGATAATATATTCCTAACCAATATGACTGATCAAATAAAATACAAACGGCAAATATTTAAACGATACAATATTTAGGGAAGGGATTAAACTTACGAATATTAAGATTACTTCCTCGGTTATCCATTGAAATTGCTATCCACCAAAGAGTAAAGAAGCCAGTCCCCACCGCGGGCCATTTAAAAGATAGTTCGCGCAGCGGATTGGTTGTACAAACATTCAATCGGATGTGCGGAATACGTGATCTTTCTTCGTCTAATTCTTTAAAAAGGCCAGAGTAGTTGTTAGCGTTTTACTGTGAGGGGTGAATCAGGTATTGATCTCCCCTGATTGGGTCGATTTGCTGATGGGGAGTATGATGTTGAAAGACCCGAAACTCCCTGATGATTGCGTATTTTTGAATTAATCAGTTCACAGTTCCATATGCTATATATTCTCGGTTATTTTTTGTATTGAAGAAGAACGCTGACATCATTTGACTATATTCCTTTTGGTTGTTAGCACCATTCTTATTTTGTAAACATCTTGTCTTTTTCCTGTTGCTAGGCCTTGTTTGTTTGTTTTTTCTTGCATGTGTATTGTTCGCCTCCTATTATTTTGCTCTGTACTTGTATTTCTTTCTTATTTTTTATTGGAAGAAATTATCAATTCACTTTGTTAGGCATTATGGAAAATTACACATAACCATAGCCATAATTGGTAAAATTAGAAAATGATTGAAATTTGGTCTTCTCAGCATGGGTAATCATTGGTGGTTACTAGTAAATCTATCGTCTAAGAAGTGAAACATATGATTCTTGTCGATGCCGAGACATGAACTGTAATTATATATGTTTTGTGGAGGTGGGGTCATTTTTTTAGTGTATAGGTTTTGCACTTGTAGTTTACTTTTACATACTATGATAATACCCTGCTTTGTACAAACGTCGTATAGAAAATTCGATATCACGTGTAATATTTTAAATGAACTACAAAGACAGGGAAATATATGTTAATCAGAAATGGGATAATTTTATCGGTAGCGATTTAAATTTACATTTTAAGAACACTGAAAATTACAGGTTTCTATTTTATATTGTTAAAAAAAAAATAACCTTGTTAATAAATACACACAAATTCCGTATATTTGTGTGCATCTGGAGTATTTCCAAATAGCAGAATACTTGAAAAGATTTTAATAGAATTTTAAATGTGATCAAATGGTGCCAATTAATAATTTCTTACGAGAAAGATCACCCGAAACAGATAAAGAAACTTGCAAAGAGAAAGACAAACATTTTGGACAATGTATATATTTGGAATAATACATACCTTATTTGAAATGAAGAGTTATGTTTCCGTCTTCTTGGTGATCTGGTGATATGGTACTCCGGGAATATCAACGGTCTTTTCATTGGTTACTGCATTATCATTTTCTCAGATATGTTTGCTTTTCCACGCTGCAAAAGTTTATGTGCAGGAGCTGTTCAGAATCGTTTCCACTTATATCTATCTGGAGAAAGGCAACTTGAAAATCAGCAAATGAAATATTAAAGTTAACTTTGTTCAAGCGGCGAACATTCGTACAGAAGTGAAGCGCCCGACTCTCTAATGCACATTTCATTATATATTCATGCCTAACTTGAAAGAAATGATTTCCAATCTATGATGATTTAAATCGTAATAAATACCAAAGGATATTTAAATGGTTCTTGAAGAGTTTCTGTAGGGCTCAGTTTTTAGTTATTTCTTTGGTTATTCAATACAGAGGTAAAATGTTGAGGCAATTGCATAGAAGATCGCCGTTCATCAGAACTGCTTTTGCATTAACGTCCAGAAAGATGAAAATAGATATTTTTTCTCTAATTCTGTGTGTATGGTGAGAATACTAAGCGAAGGAGACGTATTCCATTTTCTGAAATCGTAATCTTTTATAAATACGCGAAGGCGCTGACTTTGCACAAATAAAAAAGGGAAATGAATGGACTCTTAAGAAAGCCAGAGCAAAGGATTACATACCAACTTTAAAAAAACTGATTGCATCCTTGTCAGAAAAAGAGCTCAAGATATAAGTTATTCATTGCGAACATCAAAACCAATCCTGAAAAGAAACTCATTTATCTTGATGACGCTATGATACTAAAACATGAAAACTGAGAGAAAAAGTAAATGAATCTGTTCTTGAAATTAAGCAAAATAACAAGAAATATGGAAATGCCGTGAGTATTAAAGAAATTGTAGAGTAATGTGATATCAAATCATTCTTCAATCAACGAATTACGGAAAGAAATTTACGAATTAGGAAGATATAAAATTATGGGTGAGTATCAATTTAGATCAAACCTTATGTGTTCATTCATTGCTAAACAGAAATTCCAAAAAAAATTTTAATCGATTTCTCCTCGTGACAGGCAGTAAAGCCACTAAGATACAAGTGATTACTGGGTGTCAGAGAATTAGAAAGAGAAACATTATAAATCCGTGTGAACAAAATGAGTAATCAGGAGGAAAATAGATAGAGATTGCCATTCCATTTAAAATTGTGAAGATTCATTTTGGCTCGAATGAATGGATCCAGAAGAAATTTTCTCAAGCGAGATGCGAGAGAAAAGAAAATGTTAGCATAGTATTCACGGATATATCCTACCAGCTCAACTGTAAATTGGTGAGATCTCAGCGACAGTCTGGTACTACTCTTAAATTACAAAAATCTAGGTAACATAGCTAAGAGCTCATACAAAAATTACCATGAAAATATTTATGTAAAAAGCACATGGAGGCAACCATAGAACTGTTGAAAATTAACAGAAATCAAGCTGGAAGATCAAGACCAATTTTATTGCCGATTTTTCTTTGGATTATATCAAGAAATTCAAGCTATATAGCAGGGTCACCAGGTCATATGTGGAAGCCATATTCAAAGCATGGACGATAGTAGATCTATAAATATGTATGATAGATTTTGAAGCAAAATTACTTTCTGTAGGATAGAACAACAAGAACAACGCGCAAGATCGATCAGGAATAGAAATGACGTAGAAGAATTTAATTACAACTGAAAATATTCAGTTGAAATGACTGCGAGATGTATTGAGGAAAGTGAACCTACAGATTCAAACGCTCACAAAGCATAATGAAGGCAACACAAAATAGAAATATCGTATAAGAAAAGTTATGTGTACTTGTGAACAAAGACAAAGTGAGATAGTAAATTATTCAAAGTGAGTTATAACAACAAATATTAAATACTTAAGGAGGACCGTGGCCATGTATGCTAACTGCGTATAAAATGATTTCTATTAAAATAAAGATAATGTACACTCTGAAGAGAAATTACAATATAATCATTTAATAATTGTATGAAAGAAATTGATGAGACATGCGAATTTATGGTGTTGGTACAAATGTTCACACAATGTTTCTCATTAGATGGAGTAGAACTATTATTTACGAATTGAAGTAAAATACACCTTTCAACACTTAGAATATGATGAAAGCTGTGCTATGAACTTGTACGTTTTTAAACATTTCTCAAAAGATATGTCATCACAAAGCCTGATGTTATCACAAAAAGTAGAAGGAAATTATCGAAATAATCAACTTATTAATTTTTCAAAGATGAAAATGCGGTTTTAAAGACAGCAAAATATTAATGAAATGTATGCCTAGATATTTGTATTGAACTTGACAAAAGAGAAGTTTTAAGTTTTCTGCAAGATACTGTGCTGGTGGATTGTCCTCGGCCCAAGTATAATTTGCCCATAATCTACACTTTTCGATAAAGAAAAGAAAATTGTTTACATAAGCTGTTTCTACAGTAAAAGTGTGAGGCCGATATGCCAACCTAGTAGCAGGGTTAAATTCAAGCAGCCGGGGTACTAATGATAATAGCAATATTTATTCCGTAATAAAATACAGAAATGTGGCACAAGGCCAAAAGGGGGGATTGGGGAAAAAGGACGGTCTTCATCTTGTCTTAACTATAACTTAGCTAGCCGCAAACATTGACCCAATCATACAAACAATATTCCTTACACCAAAACACCACATTCATACGAACCGTTCTTACTACAACCACCATAAAACCTCACTGTCTCTATGAAAATACTAAATAGTCCCCATATGTACAATTCAATGTCTGTGGGGGGAGGGGAATAACAATTCTAAAAAATTAACCCCAATGAATATATACAAATGAAAACAAAATATTTACAAGAAACTAAAGTAATAGCTCGTCAGTGCAGATGCCATGGAAATATTTATAGAATAGACCGAGGGAAGTTACTACATCGGTGAGAAAGTGAGTGAAGTCGTTACGCCATGTCAGGACCGATCACATTGCATATCCGTCTTTGGAATTTATCGAGAACCACGTGATGAACAGCGGGGGCGCCAGACTATATATGGCAACAGTATTCCATTCATAGCCGAATTGTAGATTTCTAGATATGAATGATGGACTAAGACGAGAAAAATTTTCTGTCGCGAGACAGTTAAACAACTTTTCTTGCGGTAGATGCAGCTATTGATTCAACACACACACACAAACAAACACACACACACACACACATATGTGTGTGTGTGTGTGTATTTATGCATTAGTGTATATATAATTATATATATATATG
Source organism: Acanthosepion esculentum (assembly GCA_964036315.1). NCBI lineage: Eukaryota > Metazoa > Mollusca > Cephalopoda > Sepiida > Sepiidae > Acanthosepion > Acanthosepion esculentum. Next base: position 133,744,590 of record OZ038475.1, on the reverse strand, counting down.
TGTGTCTTTGTGTGTGTGTCTGTGTAAGAGATAAATAAAGAGAGAAAGAATGTGTATGTGTTTGTGTGCGTGTGCGTGTTGTGCTTGTAGGGTGCGTAAATATACCCATAACAAAGTTGGAGATGCTGAAACAGTGGATAGTATATTAATAACGCATTTAGCCAGAGAGCGTATGCATATATATATATATACATCTATATATATATAAATATATATATATATATATATATATATATATATATATATTAGTAGTAGTAGTAGTAGTAGTAATAGTAGTAGTAGTAGTAATCTTACAAGTATAAGAAACTATACTCGTTCAGAAAAAAAATCTGTGTCTTAATTTGCAAATACGAATGGGAAAAAATGTATAAAAAAAGAAAGAATCAAGAACATGTACATTAGCCGAAAACAATCGTCTAGCATGCAAGTCCAAAGCCCAAAGAAAAAATCCCCGATACGGATACACAAAATAACTAAAGAAAGTGCTCAATACAATAAGTAAAGCAGACCTAGTTAAACCTAGAGAGCCAGACAAACCTACCAAGGTTTCACCTAAGCGGATTCGTAGGTTTGTCTGGCTCTCTAGGATTAACTATATATATATATATATATATATATATATATATATATATATATATATATATATATATATGCAAGTATATTATTGGTATATACGGAACAAATTCCAATAAGCAACAAATAGTCTTCTTAAAAGAGTGCTCAATATAGAGTAGATCAAATGTAATTATTTATTCGAACATTATAACATATGTTATATGTTATAAAATCACTACAAATACAGCCATTTTGTTTCAGCCCTTCTTGTGTCTTATCAAGTGATAGTGTTGAATATATAATATATAATTCTATATTCAACACCATCAATTGCAAAGACACCAGAAGTGTTGAAACAAAATTACTATTTTTAGTGATTTTATAAAATAATTATTTTGCAATTTTCAAAAAAAGAAATATATATATATATATATATATATATATATATATATATATATATATATATATATATTTAGAGAGAGAGAGAGAGAGAGAGAGATAGATAGATAAAGATGGAAAGAGTGAGAAAGCGATATATTAATTCCTGTACAAGATTTGAGATATTTGTGATGTTATAACTTTAGGCATTTTCAACGGTTTCAAAATTAAAATGGGATACATCGAAAACGGACACATTTGAATATTTGTATAGTGATTTTCATAAATATGTGTCGCATATCTATGTAACTGTCTCTGTCTGTCTCTGTCTGTCTGTCTGTCTCTCTCTCTCTCTTTGAGCTCTCTGGGGAGGAAGTGTGGGTTTGTAAACAGTGACTATTACGGCTGATAATGCAAGACTCTTCGGTAAATCGAATCGAGTTCTCTCTGTCACCTTGTGTTTATCTAAAAATAAATACGCTTAAAATGCTCCTTCATCCCTGCCGTGCGTCAACGGCTTAGTGGTAGAATCCCCGACTGACACTAATTCAGTTGGGTTTCGATCCTAGCTAGAGGCAAACGGACGTCTAGTCACACTGATGAGCTGTGATACAGCGAAACAGTCTGTCTGTGGATGACGATACATATATATATATATATATATATATATATACTATAACATGTAAGTAATAGCCTAGTTATTTCCACATGAACTTTAATGCATGCTCAGATGCATAAACATCCCGAACAAAATATTTAGATTTCGATTATTTGCGGCGGACAAATATTTATAGCGATTGTCAATCCTTCTGATATAAAACTGAATGTACGCAAATGATAAAATAGTTGAAAAACGTTTCTCTTTTTGAACAAGTTATTTTATACAAACAAATGCAAAATATCAAATAGTGATGATTTACTTTTTTGAACATCTTGAATCGAGAAAATGAAAATTCCCTAATTGATTTTTATACTTGACAAAGACATGTATCTTCTGAAATATATATGGACTTTTGTATTTTTTGACATTTCGTTCGATATCAAATATCAATTGTGCATTATTTCAACAGTATTCACGAAGTTCTATTATTTAAATCAAGAGACATTTTTAGAGGTCTAATATTATGTAATGATTTCATATTCATATTTTTTATTGTGAATGTGTTGTTTTTTTATAATCCCACAAATCTATTCAGGTATTCACATGTGTTCATGCGAAACCTTTTTTTTTTTCGTTCGTATTCCTTTTATATCAAGTTTTGTATTCTCTATTTTTCCATGCCAATTATTTTTTGGTATTTGACGAAGTCATCTTCCGCGACGAGAGTGATATAACACAAGAATACTCAATAACTTTTATTAATATCACGTTATAAATACACAATATGTTGTTTTGAATATTTATTAAATGAGATTCTACATATCGTTCATTTGTTTTGTTTTTTTCCTTATTGAACATTAAAAGAGGATTTCAGTTTTACGACACGGGGGTGGGGTTTAGAATGTGTGCAACGATTTGATGTGGATATAATATGTAATTAGAACCTTAAATTCCGTTATATATATATATATATATATATATATATATATATATATATATATATATATATATATATATATATATATATATGTGTATACATGGGTCATTCAACAAATAAGGTGAATTTTTCGTTATAAGGACTTCTAATACAGATAGAAACTTACTCTTTTTTGTTTTTTTGTTTTACTTCTTTTTCACATGGATTTAATTTCTTTTGCAGATAAAAAAAAAACTTTGAGAGTTTTGGCGATTAACAAAGATGGCCGACCAAGAAGCATTCTCCAGGATTGAACAGCGGTTATTTATCAAGTTTTTGGTTGCTGAAGGGTGCAAACCAGTTGGAATTCATAGGAGAATATCAACTGTGTATGGTGCCACATGTTTCAGCCAAAAAATGTCTACAAGTGGGCTAGATTGTCTAAAGAAGGACGGAACAGTGTTGAGGATCACGACAGTCCTGGGAGGCCTACAGAAGTGAGGTCTCCTGAGGTGATCGAATAAGTCAATGACTTCATTCAGTCTGACAGAAGGGTGACAGTCGATGACATTGCAAGGATATTGAGCTTATCTGTTGGGATAAACGCAGAGGTCATCAGTCAGAAGAAGTCATCTTGCATCATGACAAGACATGGCCTCACACAGCAGCCCAAACGGTGCATACCATCAACGAGCTGGGCTGGGAACTGCTCCCTCATCCCCCTTACAGCCCAGACCTTGCCCGTTCAGACTTTCACCTGTTTGGTCCCTTGAAAGCGTTCACGAGAGGCACGAATTTTAAAAGTGACGATGAAGTCAAAAGTGTTGTGAGCGACTGGCTGAGACATCAGTCCAAAGGTTTTTACGCTGAGGGAATACGGAAGCTTGTACACAGATGGGAAAAGTGTGTGACAGTGCTGGGAGACTACGTTGAAAAAAAAAGTAAGATTCTATCTGTATTAGAAGTCCTTATACCGAAAGATTCATCTTATTGATTGAATGACCCTCGTGTGTGTGTATATATATATATATATATATATATATATATATATATATATATATATATATATATATATATATATATATATATATATGTGTGTGTGTGTGTGTGTGTGTGTGTGTGCGCGCGCGTGTGTGTGCGCGCGTGTGTGTGTGTGTGTGTGTGTGTGTGTGTGTGTGTGTGATGTGGTAACATAAATTGCCTTGATCAACTTCTGATATGGGGCAAAATGTATCGTAAGGAATATTTCTAAACATGTCGCTTTCTGCGAACTGCAAACATATCACAATGGTTGATAAATCAGATATCAACATCTGTTATATTTTACCTTATTCAATTTTCAGTTTAACATAGACATATATTATTATATATATTTTTGTGCTGTCTGTTAATGGTTATCCTATGTTAATTGGACGTAGAAATAATTACGGAATTTGTTTTAAAAATAAAGGAAATATATACCACGCAGATAATGTATTTTGAAAAGAAAATTGTTTAAGATATCAGTGATGTATTTAGTATATATATATATATATATATATATATATATATATATATATATATATATACTGTGTGTGTCTATGTATGCATGTGCATGTAAGTGTGTGTGTGTGAATATGTGGGCATATGTGTATATATTTTTTCAGTGAATTTGTATATTTTTCTTATGACTCCGAGTAAGGCAACAGACCACTAATACGTTAGTGTTTACTGAGTGTTGTAGGATATGAGAAACGAACATTATTAATGAGCGAGAGAAATAAAAGAATATTAAGTAAGTAGATCAATGATGACGATTGACATTGCATTTATATTTTAGAACATCAAGTTAACTGGTCAAAATGAAGCCGGAAGATATTTCTACAAGCGAAAAGAGCGATGGAAATGAGTCTTAGCATAGTAGTTACAATAGAAGTAACACGCACGCTGTATTTCATGAACTTCCGCATATATGGAATAAGACAGGCAAAAAAACAGTTATTAAGCTGTTAGAATTTTGAGCGGCGCCTCCTGTAGTATGGCCGTCATATAGAGCACTCTTTACCAACTGAATAAACTATTGAGATCTGTTGTAAAATTCATCCGCTTGTTACATTATTGGGTCCTTTGGGGTTGGTTTCACTTAGACAGGTTCCTCTTTTTTTTATCTTGCTTCAAAAGAAAATCCCAACGGCATTCCCGCCACATCATGTAAAATAAAACATAGATAACAATGACACACTGACGCTCAATTTCACACACACACACACACACACACACACACACACACACACACACACACACACACACACACACGAGTGTGTGTGTGTATGTGTGTGTGTGTTTGGGAAGCAGATCATTATTAAAACATATATTATTAAATATAACAAAAAAACAATGTTTTTTATGTTTGATCTTGAGTCGTTTCTAATTCCTATATTCGATTTAATTTCGTAGATGGCCTCCAATATCTGAAGGTACATTTTACTGTGTGTATCTGTGAGTACTCTTATGTTAACAACACATATCTGTCTAATGGCTATGTTTATCAAAGGAAAATTAGTTGAATAGAACTAAGATCAGAAAAGTGGCACGTAAGTCTACAGGAGAGCGACGTTGTAGTAAAACCAATATAAGCGAAGGGTTTATTATTAGTATCTAAGATAAAATCTGAAGGTGAATGGGCCTGTAAATTGATACACTACATTGTTTTTGTAGAGGATTTATCCATGTGGTTGTCAGACTAAGAGGTCAGTTGTTTTAAAGCTTTATAATGTATGATGAGCTTAAAATGTTTATTATTATAAATGGGTTTAACATTTATAACGATTATGATTTGAGTGTTATTTCATCATGTTTCTAAATATTATGCATTTGGTTACAATAGTATAGCTTAATACTATTATGTTTACTTGTTTGTTTGATGTTATGTAAATCTTTATAGAATTTTCTTTCATTTGTATGCGTTGGATTATATTTTTTTATAACGGCTAAATTATATCGTTGTTGGCATTTATTATTATAATTAAGAAAACAAGAGTTAATACTAATGGGTTTCCTATATAAAGCAGTAATTAATTTATGTACGGTGGAATCAATAAATACATCAAGGAATGTAATTTTATTCTTAATATTAAATTCTAATTTAAATTTGAGGACGGAGTGACTTTTAAATCAGTTTTTATGTTGTGTAATTTGATCAAAAGTTTTAGCTAAAACGAAAATGTTATCTATGTATCTTACATATATAGGGGGTTTATTAATATCATTAAATAATTTATTTTCTAAATGTGACATATAATAACTTTTAAAAAAGGCGCCTCAATAATGTTCTTTCCCAATACCGTCTATTTGAGTCGAAATATTACCTTGGAGTTCATGGAAATTTATTTGAGTGGAAAATGCTCATAATATTTTTTTAAATAGTGGGTTTAATATTGATAGGTGGGAGAGAAGTGTGATTGTATATATCACCGATAATAATGTCAATCGTGTCATGGACGGGGACATAATTAAATAAATTTTGTACATCCAATGATGCGATTATTTGGTTATTTTGTTTTATAGGATGAACAATTAATATAAATTCATTCGTGGAGATAATACAATATTTACTTGGGACGTAGGGAGTAATTAAATTGTTATTGTTTTTTGAAATGTAATATACTGGTGAAAGTATTTGTGAAATGATAGGTCGTAGGGGATGATATTATATGGATTTTTACATTTCCAGTAATGTAGCGAATTTGATAGTCACCTATAATCATTTGAAGTTTATAAGATCCCTTTTCAACATTGTTAGCAGTAATAAGTTTATTGATATGGTTTTTAAGCTGGGAAGGGGAGTTATTGGTCAAATTTAAAATTATTACGATCGTCCAAAATGGCCTGTAATTTTGAGTGTACTTGTGTTTGTTTACTTTAATGAACGTATTAGTTTATCAGATCGTCGGCTAATAATACTGTTGTTATTTTTTAGCTGTGTGGCTGCTGTTATTAAAGGAATTTTTATAATTCCATTCGGATATTTATTATAACGGTGTTTAATAGTTTCGTCTTTAGGTAATTCTTTTAAACCTACCTGTGTATTAAAATGGTTGTCTTGTTCCAATATATGTATTTGTTGGTATAATGATTCAATTTGCATTTGTTTAAACACTAAATCAGGTTTCTGTGCGACATGAAAATTTGCTCCAAGATTAATGAACTCTATTTCATTTAAAGTGAATTGGTAATCCGATAGGTTAATGACATTGTTGTTGAAGTGTGGCAAAAGTTTTTTTTCCTTTCTATAATTTGTTTAGCTTTTTTCGGATGACTTGTTTCTGGGATTCATTTTCCTTTTGTGTTGCATTATATAATAAATCCAATATTTCATTAAATTTTCAGTTGTGGCAAAAGATTGTAAGATTATTTTAATACGTACAATTTCAGTGTTGAAACTTTGTATTTCCTGTTTGGCTATTTATTTGTCGCTTAATGAACAACAATTGAAATTTCTTGGTGCTGGCATCGTTTAATAATGTAGCATTATATATGATGAAATTAGTGTATTTGGACAGCAGATCATTATTTAAAAATATATTGTTACATAACAGACGACACATGTTTTTTATGTTTGATCATGAGCTGTTCTAAACTTCGTATATTTGCTTTAATTTAGGGAGAAAAAAGAAAACATTGTTCAATATTTGGATATTTTCATTATGCTGTTACTTGTTCTACGCTTTCGGCTCACATGAGCTATCTTCGGAGTGGTTATATGGGCATTTAAACAAAGATATTCCCCCTCAAAGAAAGACATAGCTATGTACATGATATTAGATAGATATAAATTGATAACACAACAATAATCATACATACGCATAGCATAAAGAACCTTTAGACATTGGTGGTTATCTACATTCGAACAAAGTAACGAACACTCGGCTAAATTGCATTTCAAACAAGTCACAACATTGCATTTAAGCATATGGTTCTGTTGTTAATATTTCGTTCCCTCGCGTTTAAAATATCATAGAACCGCATCGTGAATTTACGACGTGCGTCGGCCATTCGGCAATCGTTATTTTCACATATTAATGTTCTATGTCGACATACATGTATATCTTTGATGTTGAATATCTTTGTTTAAATGCCCATATAAAAATGCTTCTACACATGCAATACTTGGATCATTGACTGGCGGATCATTTCGAATATTCACACACGGTGTTCAATGATTTCGTTGGCAATCATTAGACGTCGAAGTAAAGTCCCTGTTGACAGATCCTGTAAGACGTGCTGGGAAAATATACGGTCTTATAATTCCCTCTCACACATTAATCATAATATGATGCTGGTGTCTAGTAATGTATCATGTGAATTCTGACCCGTCTACAAATATTGGTCCATTGAGTTTTTTTCCATGTCTTCCACATATTGCCTCTTCCGTAAAACAGGACCGAAGAGACATAAAACGGATCTAGAGTTCGTGTAAAAAATCAACGGCAAAAGATTTTGCGTGATGAGGGGTCAGATGGCGAAAGACCCTGCACACGTTGCAAATGATACGGAGACATGAGCTGCTCTTGAATTAACCTCCAAGCGGTATTATGAGATGTATGACATGAGAGCTCCACTTGACGCGTGCTGAGGCCTGGATCTTCTCCGAGAGACATTAGAACGTGTCTTCAGTGTCAGGCGTACGAGCAGATCTTAACCTTCCTTGATTCATTGTTTATTGTAGCACAGATCCTGCGTCAGCAATGCGACGATAAAAAACAGCAAATGTTGGATGACTTGGTAGCCTTCGATCTGTAAACGCAGTCTGATACAGCCGTGCAGCCACGCATTACCATTTTTTGCGGTAGTATTTAAAAAGAAAAAAAAATCTGCCTGATCAAGGTATGAATATCCTGCGGAAAATTCTCAGTTAACTCACTAATACAAACGTTAGACATTGAAGAGAGGCTATCTAAAAATATACACAAATGACAAATGTTCATACCGACCATTTCCTTAATTTGGTATGTTGTATCTCTCAATAAATTATGTAGAAGTATTTTTGATACACCCTGTGTATGTATGTATGTATATATATATATATATATATATATGTATATATATATAAATATAAAAGTGGACATGGAAGTCAGCACTTAGAGGCGACAGTCTGTTTCATGCTAGTGCAATCGTCAGGCGACTAGTGCTGTTATTTTTCTCGGCGATTTATATAAGGGTCAGTGGTGCATTATGGGTAGTCTATTTTGGCGGTTACTTTTACCGGAAGTCGCTTATTTGTTTATTTATTTATGTCAAATTATGTTGCTTGTTTTTTGTTTGTTTTTTTTATTTTTATTTTTATTTTTTATCTTATATATTTATTTATTTATTCTTTTATTTTGATCGGTGTTTTTGGTTAACGTAGTAAAAATTTGTTTATATAGCTTATTGTTGGTAGTCTATAATGGCCGTCATTTACCGGAAATCGCTTGTTCGCTTATTTATTTGGGTCAAATTGTTTTGCTTGTTTTTATTTATTTTCATTTTTATTTTTTATCTTATATATTTGTTTATTTGTCATTGATTAAATCTGTTTGTTGAATTTGTGGTTTTTTCTGACTATTATTTAGGTGGGAACAGTTTTTAATTTATCTATTTAGGTTGGATATTTGTTTTTGTTTTGTTTTGTTTTTTAAACGGCTAGTTTATCGTAATCGGTTGTTAGTTTATTTATATATTTGGATGTATTTAGATCGATTTATTATACTTGTTGTTATTTATTTGTTACACTATATCTTTTTGGCTTTCGGTTTTAAGTAACGTAGTATATTATCTTTTATTAAAGTTTTTTTTAATTTTTTTTTTATTATTATTTTTATTTGTATAACAGTTATAACTTTCGTCCGTTCTTTTGTTTTGATTTTATTTCGTATATTCTAACAGGTGTGGTTTTATGATTTGTTTGGAGTAATTTATTTTGCTTATTTTATTGTTGTTTGTTTATATATTTATTTATTTTTCTATTTTAAGTTACGTAGTAAAAATTTGTTTTCATGTCTACATTTTGAGATTAGCTCGGATCTTTTATTTAATAATTTATTTTGATCTGGGAAGGTAATGATAGCTATTTTTCCTCCAAGCAAAGTTTGCAGGTTTTTGATAGGTTGTTGTAGGCTGATGATTTTTTCCTTATTTTCCAAGATATTTTTGGTGTGGTGTGTGTTTTGTTTTTTATTTCCCAGATATACTTAGAAAGCATTGTGCTGTTCGCATATTTACTATTTGTGAAAGACATTTTGTGTACATAATTTCTTTGTTTCCATGGTCCTTCGGTTACTCCTATATATACTTTTTCTTCATTATCTGCTGATTTTGTCGTGGCTTGGTAGATTACGTTGTTTTGTAAACAATTACCGTTTAAGGGACATTAGTTTTTTATTCTGCAGTTGCACGTGGGTTTAAATTGTTCGTGTGGTTTGTTAATAATTTTTCTGTTGTGCTATATATATATATATACATATATATATATATATATATATATATATATATATATATATATATATATATATATATATATATATATATATATATGGGGGGTTGCGAGTGTTTGGATGGTGGCATTTTGGGATATATATATATATATATATATATATATATATATATATATATATATATATATAATTGTGAAAGACCTTAGAAAGAATATTTATAAATTATGAAAGCGGAACCTTTAGAAAGTCTACACTTTCATAATTATCATTTGGCCTGTTTTTACATGGAGCTTTTTTGGATTCATCTCCACTTTGGTATTAGGCATATGGATTATTAAATATATATATATATATATATATATATATATATATATATATATATATATATATATATATATATATATATATATATATATATATAAAGAACGTTAAGATATATAATCCGGTGTTCTTATTGATATTTTTATTTTTTATTTTTACAAAACTGTGCTCAATGTAAATTTACAGAACATAAATATTATAAATTAACTGATTTAAAATATGTTTTTCGCTAGACAGTAATAACCATGTTTCAAAAACTGAAGCTAAAAACTCAAATTTAATTATATAATTAAATTAAAAGCATTAGTTGCGTTTCATCTTCAAGCCAATATTCGCATAAATTATTTTTAAATTTACTGAGTTTTAAACGCAAATATAAATTCACATGGTTATTACTGTCTAGCGAAAAAACATATTTTAAATCAGTTAATTTCTAATATGTATATATATATATATATATATATATATATATATATATATATATATATATATAAGCAAAAATTAAATTAATTTAATTCTTACAAATTATTGATAGTTCTCATTTTAAATATAATAATTATAAATAAAATATAAAAATTGTTATTAGGTACACTTACATGATTGTATACCCCTACCTTATTAAACACGTCCTGGGTAAGTCGTTCAACTACATCCACTTCCTGGGTAAGACGATGAACTACATTCAGCAGCATGGCCTCTGATCAGGAGGTTTTGAGGAGCTCCGAACAACGTCTTAATTGCTGGCGTTCTCAGGTGAACCGTGACGCGGGGTGGTAGCACCTGTTAGGGTCCCAGCTATGGACAAAGAATTAACTATTACCAGCAATACTATTTTGAAAAAAATATTACCAGCAATACAATTTTGAAGGAAAAATATTAGCAGAAATAGGATTTTTGACAAAACAAAATATTACCATCTATCCTAAAAATGTTGTCGGCATTAAATATCCCATTGAGGTTGATATGCCTTAAAACAAAATAAACCAAACCAAATCTACCTTATTTAACAATGCTAATTATATTTACTGGCCCAGAAAACGAAAGACTTAATAGTAAAAATATGTTTTCGGCCTGGAAACGAAACCGTATTTTCCCATTTTATAATATCAGCATATTTTACGAATTGGGAGAAGGGACTATAGATAACTTAAGATCAATAGAGTAAACGCAAATTCAATCATGACTTGCAAAAAAATAACAACAAATCAAATTAATTAATTCAGTATTTAGGCATTGACTTCACATTATATTTTTCAAATTAAAATGTCCATCCATTTCTTAAATAATAAAAGTCTATATATTTCGATTGTGACGTATGTCATGGCTCGGGAATTGTCTAATGCTTTCGAATCTATAAAAAAATATTCTCTACGTAAATTCTTCCTATTTTTACTTGAAGAGCACTCAATTTATTTATTGCACTGTTGCATTTAACATATATATGTTAGCATTTGTATTTTATAGATAGTAATAATTCATATTTAATTTAAGATATATTTACTTACATGATTAACTTTATCAGAATAGTGGTTTTTAATCGAGCGAAATCTACGAAAGCATGCATCTATTAAGATTATTTTGCTAAATAAAACTATTCAAATTTAGAAAATAAATTGATACATTCTATTATTTTCTAAATATACTAACCCAAAATTACTTCATTTTTTATAATGAAATTTAACACTACAAATTAAAACGCTATCTTGTACTTGGTAAACTGATATTTTGCATTCGTTGAAAACACATTAAGCAAACTCTACACTCGGCAGTATTACTACTGCCGAGGTCGTAGTCTAAACGCCTTTCGTGATCAAAGAGAATTCAGAATCTCATTGATGCAAGCATAGCATATGTTTTTTTCACTCAACAAATACGTTATTTTTTCTTCCGATAACATTTTTATATGTATTTCATCACATACATTTCCCCTTATAAATGCTATAATATATTGACAAAGTGCAGGGTACCCATGAAATAAAAGGTATTTTTTAATGTTGGTGTCATCCCGTGCAAGGCAGTAAAACAGAGGGTGTGGAAGATTTAGTAATAGAAACATTAATAATGACCAGGAAAAGAAAAGAGTAATTAGGAGGACAGTAGATAACCATTGACATTGCACTTACATTTTTGCAGATTAAATTTGGTTGGAAAATAACGAGCCGGAAGGGAGATCCATCAGTGAGAATCGAGACAAACGGAACAGTTAGCTTATGACTACAAGTAGCCAGCACAAATGTAAATTGATGTGACCTCGACGCCAGACTAGTACTACGCTTAAATTCAAAGTTTAATTAACATGGCGAAGAAATCATATGAACTATTTCCATGAAAGTATTTATAAGAAAGACATAACCTTACTGAGATGGGAGAGAGAATAAAGTTGGGCCGCCCACCACAAACAATAATATTGCTGATGATTCTTTGGATTTTTTCAAGGATCTCATGATAAATAGTAAGGGCACTAGACCCTCCGTGACAGCAATATTCTAAGCATGGTTTAAAGGAAAACTTACAGAGATGTATAATAGATTTGGGCGAGAAAAATCGTATCGCACGACACAGTGAACCAAATTTCTTACCAGCTGACCTAGCAAAGGATTCAGTATAGTCTTTCCAATTCATGTCAGTTGAGAATGCGCAATGTATCACTATGCTGGTGTTTGGCATCAGCCATGTTGATGCAAGTCTGAGAGTGTCTCACATATAATTAATAAATATAAAGATATACCGAGTGTCATCGAAATAAGCAAAGTGACACATCCTTTCTTATAATGAACTTGTAAAATATGTCGTAAATATATGAAAATTATCTCTAGTTTAAAATATCCATATCAGTACATGCTATATTAGGTTGGGTAAAAAAAATAGTTTCGTTTTCTAATTCGCAAAACTTATTCTTCAAATAATAAAGTAAAATTATATTTTACTTTGCTATATATTCAACATTTTCTGCAAATATTTGGTGTCCCTTTTTACTCAAATTCAGCAGGTTTTTAGGTACAAACGTTTTCGTCGAACACTTGGATATGGTTTTCATTAGCACATTTATATCCAATCTAATCCATTGGTACCGTAATTTCCCATCTATAATACGCCTTCATCCATAATACACACCCCAAAATTCGTGCTGAAAGTATTGGAAATGCTTCTACTCACGCATAATACGCAACCCTTTTTTGGTAATCAAACCCTATAAATTGTACCTCTCCAATTTCATTACGGCCAACGTTTCCTGCATTTATTTAAAAAAAATGATTTTAAACATAGAATAATATTATTTCAATTTATTTTTTTTAATCCTCAGTTTATTTTACATCGGTAGTATTGTTAAGTAGATATGATTTTATTTGACATCTTTAAGTTGTCGCAATCTCCGAATATTTGTCTCAAGTTGTCGTATGTTTGTGGTGAGTAGTTATTTCGCTACTGAAATCGACTTATGAAATGGCGATTTTTTAAATATTGTTTTGTATCTGTGCATAATACGCACCCCTAATTTTACTTATTATTTGTTTACAAAGAAAATGTGTATTATACATGGGGAATTACAATAATAATGATTTGATGCAATGTGAACCTATTATAACAGGTGGAGTATAACAAACTAGCCGAGATAAAAAAATCCCTTTGTTATTTTTGCTGCATGCGTTGCTACGTTGTTTTGAGGGAGAACATATTTTATTCTTTTAATCCACATTTTAAGCTACAAAATCAAAGCAAAATCTGAGATATGTTAGTGTATTCAAAACTTATTCACAACTGCCATGTATGATTAATAATTAGATCGAAACATTCGTTATTAGAATTGGTCCCCAAAACTGGGAATTACACATGATGCAATGTACATAGTATATATAATATACACAGTATATTCCTTCAATATTATCGCAGATGTCAAGCGAATTTCACATAAAATACATTTTAGTAATTCCGCACTTACTAATAGAAATTCTTGCTAGCAGTTAGGCTTTGATATGGCATGTTCCTTAGAAAATCCCTCTCCATAACTTCATATTATTGTAGCATTGTTCAGTATTTGCCCACTTAATATCACTTCAGTCGCTGCCCTGCAATTTATTTACACAAGTTCTTTAGGTAACTTATATGCTTGTAAATTCTGCCTTATTTTGTTCACTATACCCTGTAATCATCATATCCCTTTATATAACGCTCTTCTCAAGTGCCCTAGAATTTTCTCTTGTATTATATTCTAGTTACTAGTGTCAATATTTTAAAATCTTCTTCAATGCCCATATGTTCTTTGCATGGAACTATCACCATCCATGTGTGCAATCACATCTTTATAACCTTAGATTGCATTTTGATCTGTGATGAGGTTATTCTGCATTCCCTGCCATAAACATATATTAATTTTGCATAGCACTTCAATCACGTTTCTTTATTTCTAAGTAAACTTTTCAGACTCTTAATATTTTGTTGAGATTTCAGAAGGAATTTTTAACTATACCAATGTCCGTTCATATTTCTCTCAATTCAATCGTCTCTTATAATATTAAAAATGTTTAATTTTCCGTATATTCTAGATTTAGCCGTCTCAAATTTGTAATTCGCATCTTATACAAGTCCTCTTGTTAATCATCATATATTCACCCTTCTTTCAATTACATGTACAACAAGTTGTTTCGTTTCCCATTAAACTATTTTTAGTATTTCCTTTAGTTTTCTTTCTGTATCTACCGTCGACGAGGTTACAATTGTGCATATTATTTTGCTAAAATTGCGTCCATCAAATTCTCAAAGACATTTTAAAATGCCCCGTCCTTCAGAACATGGTCTAACACGTATTTTCTAGATTTCCTCTCTTATCTAAGAACGTGTAGTGAATCTTAAGAAATAGATGCTAGATATGTCTCTCCTATTTTCTTTTAAATTCTAAATTCTCCTTCCCCTTCTACGGCTTGAAAACATTGTATATTCTGGAATTCAATAACACGTAGAAGGTGATGAAAAAGTGGGTGATGCAATTTGCAAAGCATCAGTGCAATGTCAAACCAGAATTTAATATCGGATGACCGACTTCCTTTGTCACAGATCTAACAGCTACCATAAAGGCAAATCATTTAACTATAGAAACCATTTAGAATTTATATTTACCAGATGTGTTTTAATTTCTTTCAATTAATTTAAGGAAGTTATTTTCTACGAAGATTCATTATTGGCTGCTAAGCACTTAGCAAAATAAGGTATGTAGTTTACACAGTATTGATAGCAAAAACAGAACGAAAAAAACAAGAAAATCTAAAAAAGATAGTAAAGTAAAGCTCAGAGAAAGGATTAAATATCAATTACAGGAAGATAGAATAGTCGTCTTAAAAGCATACAGCCCATCATGAAAATTACAATTTGGAGATAACAAAAGCAAACAAATACAAAGATATAGATATCAGGGAAGCGTATTATCAGAGGACGGAAAGTGTGATACTGAAATGAGAAGGCGTATTGGGATAGCGAATGATTCTTTCCAAAATATATGTAAAGTATTCAGAAGTGTTAAGGGGTCTACCATTTTCACACAAATGGATTCACGCGAGGTATAAATAGATTACTACCAGTGAATACCCGGACAGTCTGCAACAGAGCAGACAGCGATATCTTCTCTGTTGGACGGTCGAACTCTCTGCCTCTGAGCAGAGAGGAACGCTGACGAGGCTCCGCCGAAGGGCAGAGTCTCGTTCGGGGAAGTTGACCAACCCGATCTCGTTTATACGGGATATACGGGTATTTTTTGGCCGATCCTACGGGTTAGGGAATACCCCACTTTAAACCCGGCCTTGTGCCACATCTATCCCTCGTGGGGGGGCAGTAAATACTGTCTGCAACAGAGTAGACGGCGACGTTTTCTCTGTTAGACGGCCGAACTCTCTTCCTCTGTGCAGAGAGGAACGCGGACGAGGCTCCGCCGAAGTGCAGAGTCTCGTTCGGGGAGGTTGACCAACCCTATCCCGTTTATACGGGTTCTACGGGCATTTTTTGGCCAATCCTACGGGCTCGGGACTACCCCACTTTAAATCCGGCCCTGTGCCACATCTATCCCTCGTGTGGGGGGACAGTAAATCCGGTCTGTAATATAGGAGGCTAGCACAAGTGTCACAGTTAGCGAGCACGTAGACACAGTAAGGAGTCATACCGTGATACTTCAATACCAAGACTGTATATATATTATTGCTACTAACCCGCTTTCCTGTATCTACTAACCCGTATTACCAGTTTGTATTATTACGTTAATACATTTATTTTCCTTATCTATTCCTTGTGTTTGTTATTCATTGATATCGGATTCATCCCGGAATCCACAACTAATTGGCAACGAGGAATTCGAACTCACACGGGAAGGAAATCGAAACAAAATTCTCCCTCGTTGTCCACAACAAATTGGCGACGGGTATATCGATCTCATACGGGAAAGAAGGAAAAAGGAAAATCCCCCCTCGTCGACAACAAATTGGCGACGAGGAATTCGAACTCATACGGGAAGAAGAAAAAAATTCTCCCTTGTCGACAACAAATTGGCGACGGGGAATTCGAACTCGCACTGGAAGGAAATCGACACAAAATTCTCCCTCGTTTCCACAACAAATTGACGAAGAGGTATTCGAACTCACACAGAAAAAAAACAAAAAAACAAAAATCTCCTTTATCGTCTTTTACCAGTGTCCACAACAACTTGGCGACAAAAGATTTACGAGGACTAAAATATGGAAAAGCGAGTTTTTCATAATACTTTTATCGTGTAGGATTATAAAAATATTTTAGTAGAACTTGTAAAATACCAAAATGAACAACAATTACAACTCCAGGAAAGAATGGAAGAAAAATGGCAAAAACAATTGCTACAAACGCAGGAACTAATATTAAAGGTAGCGGGTAACAAACAACAAAATATCGAAAAAGAGGCGAATTTTTCCCAAGACGCAGTGTGGAATGCGATACAAACTTTCAAATAATCGCTAGAAGAGGAAAAAAATTTCGCGGATTATTTTAGACGCCACGAAGACATCTTTAACAAGATTGTCAAAACTGAACAAAAGCAAAGAATCTACGTCTGTTGCTCAGAAAACTAGGAACAGAAGAATACACAAAATTTGTGGATTACATTTTGAAAAAAAGACGAACGAATTAAAGTTTGACGAAGCAGGTACATGTCTTACAGAGCTTTTCAGTCCAAAAACGTTACTGTTTCACAAGAAGTGGAAATGTATTAACCTGGTAAAGGGCGAAAATGAGGACTATTCAACGTTTACCACAATCGTGTATAAACATTGCGACGACTTCAAGTTGGCAGAATTAACACCGGACAATTTTAATTTTCTCACGTTTGTTCAAGGGTTAGTCTCAGCAAAAGATAATGAAATGCACAAAAGAAGGCTTTCAAAACTACAAAATCAACTACAACAATTATCAGAAGATTGCCAAAAAAACCTCAGTATAAAGAAAGACTCGAAGAACATTGAGGAGTCAGTAGTATCTCATATACGTAAGTTAAACAAAAGTTTGACGTTCTTCACCCTTCCCGGAAAGAAAACAAAAATTCTATAATAAGGAAAAAAACGTACAACATATAGGGCAAATTATGAGGAAAACCGAAACAAATATAAGCACCCCACCATCGGCAAGTTATCAATGTGGAGGACTACACTGGGATAAGGATTGCCTTTTTAAATATAAAACCTGTCTTGTGTATGGAAAAATGGGGCACAAGGCATCCCAATGTAGGAACAGAAAAGCTACTAGTAGGATAAGAGCTACCAGGATGCATGACGAAGATAATACCAACATAAGGAAATATGTGGAACTTGAAATCTTAAATAAAAAGAAAAAATGTAACTAGACTCGTGTTCCGATCTAACGATAATTAAACTACAGACATGGAAAAACCTTAACAGACCAACCATGTTACATACACAAAAAATTGCTAAGTCGGTGACAGGAAAGCGTATAAAATTCGAAGGAGAAATAATCGTAAATTTAAAATTTCACGGGAAAACAAAAAAAATCAAGATATATGTAATGAAAGACACAGAAAATCTAGTGGGTACAGACTCTATGCAAAAGGTCGACGTATTGGATTCACCTATCAGCTCGTTTTGTAAGGGTGCAACTAGAATAGAATTGAAAGAAAATGTCCAACCAGTATGTAAAAAGAAGCGAAACGCTCCATTTGCTACTACAGATGAAAACAGTAAAGAGTTATACAAGGCAATAAGGAACTACCTGTAACCTTGCGAGAGATAAGAAAACAAGCAAAAAAGGATGAATTTATTCAGAGGACGAAGGAAAAAATAAATAAAAACCGGTATACACCTACAGTTTTCAAGTGATCATTCAACCAAGAATTGGTCTATTTCAGTTACAATATGGCTTATGAGGAACCAAATACAATAATTAACAGACTAGGAAACGTGATGTACACAAAAAGCGAAAAATGTACCCACAGAAAACATATTGACCAAATACAAAAAAGACGGGTTGAAGAGCCAAGCTCGTCACCCGCAGAAAATGACGAGTCGATGGAGGCAATCTTTGAAGTTTTTCAGATTCAAAGACCACAAGAAGACACAGGATTTGAAAGGACTACCAGGAAGAAAACATTTACAGTGCCTCTAATTGTCGACCATAAGAGAAAGGAAAAGATACTAAATCCCTATCTAATGAGGGGGGTGTTAATGGGTCTCCCATTTTCACACAAATGGACTCAACCGAGGTATACATATACTACTACCAGTGAATACCCGGACAGTATGTAATAGAGGAGGGAAGCACAAGAGTCAGAGTTAGCGAGCTCGTAAACTCAGTAAGGTGTCATAGCGCGATACTTCAATACGAAGACTGTATATATATATTATTGCTACTAACCCGCATTCCTGGATCTACTAACCCGTATTACCAGTTTGTATTATTACGTTAATATATTTATTTTCATTATCCATTCCTGGTGTTTGTTATTCATTGATATTGGATTCATCCCGGAATCCACAGCAAGAAGCATGAGAGATTTGTTACAAAAAAGAATGTGTACTGAAATGTTACGTAATATAAACCATCCAATGGGACAGTGGGTGTGAAATGTCCTCAATAATGAAGAAAAGAATTGAAGTAATAGAAATGTAGATTTGCAGAATGTTGCTGAGAAAATCGTGGACAGAACATGTGAGCAACAACGAAGGTTTAGAACAAAATGAAATAAAAATATGACACTTTTATCAATATCTGTAAGAAAAAGATGAATTTTTTCTAGGGAGCATAATGAGGATAGATGGCTAGGAAAATTTGATACTGACCGAACAACCTAACTACCGAGCTTGAGTAAATGGACGGCGGAACAGGATTTAGGAGATATAAAATGCCAAATTGATTAATCGCTAACATGACAAAACGAATAGAGAGCCATGATCGTTATCGAAGTGAAGGGAGGCTGCATATCGAAGTAGATGAAGAAGAATAAGAAGATGATTAAAATGAAGAAGAAGCATATATAACTAAATAATATGCCTATATTAAGAGTAATATTGATACAAATGTGAGACTATAATTACGGAGTTATCTGTGTGTAGATGCACTACAAATCGCGCACGCGAATGAATGCACACCACCACACATATATGCATAGGTGAACTATTCATTTATATATAATTAACAATGGTAGGTCTTGTGAAGATGAAATGTACAACATTAAACAGGAAGTAATAAAATGTTATTATTACTTACGCATACATTCTAAAACGTCGGTGAAATTTACATCTATACATAGACGTTTACTTTATGAATTATATATAAATATAAATGTGAGAGTCTGTGTCTGTGTGTGTGTGCGTGTGTATGTCTCCGCCCGTGCGTCAAACTTGTCCCATATGCAAAGATATATATATATATATATTGTATGTACGATTGTATGTATGTGTGTATGCACATACATGCATACATATGTATTCATGTACGCTCATATATACATACATTTTCTACCCCACATCTTACAAAACTTTTATTGGAGATAGAATGCGTGAAAAGTGAACCAATGTGCAATTGATACTATAAATTAAACCTATTCAAATTTGAATACACCTCTATTGGTAATGTGAAAGGACGTGTAAGATCTTGAATGACAAAATTATGCACGTGTAATAGGACAATAAGATACTGATTGTGATACTAAACAATGAAAGCTTTAGATTTGGAGAGTAAATGACGCGTTTAAATCGATAATCAAAGTACGGTTTATCGCAAAGATTTGGAAATGTTGTTAATTTTTCTTTCACTACTGGAAACATTCCAGTATACTAAGTCTGTATAAAGGATGAAGTTATTTTGGCGAATGAGATATGAAGCTTTCAAAGATATAATTGAATTATATATATATATATATATATATATATATATATATATATATATATGTGTGTGTGTGTGTGTGTGTGTGTGTGTGTGTGTGTGTGTGTTTGTGTGTGTGTGTGTGTGTGTGTCTGCGTGTGTATATATATGTATATATATATATATATATATATATATATATATATATATATATATATATATATATATATATTATATCAAACATTTAACGTTATGCTTTTCATAAATATTAATCTTCATAAATAGATGCTGAATTATGTTGAACATGGACATCTGTATATATAGGTTCCTTTATCACAGACGAACTATAAATTATAGATGTAAAATATAGAAATGATCTGTGTCGGAAAATACACCTGTTACAGGATTACATATTTTATGTGAGTTGATAGATATACGCTACAAATCAACAACGTCAGAAAGAGTAAAATAATAATAACATTATATTCTGTAACCTTAGTATTAATTAACCATAATTAATTGAAGGTGCATTGATAGATAAAATCTTATTTTTATTTTTTACCACAATGTGTATATGTAAGATCGTAGAGTACAATATTCCTCTCTGCTTCGGTATCTGTAATGTATGTTTTCGTTAGTAAAAGCGTAGATCATGAAAGCACTAAGTACAGATTTTTTCAACTTTTAAAATGTCAATATATACCCAGTGGTCTGATGCTCGAATTATCTTTCCTAAGAGCATGTTTGAACTATAACTGAAATATAATTAAGATTAGATGATAGATTAAATTTTAAATATTATATTAATGTAATGATATATATATATATATATATATATATATATATATATATATATATATATATATATATATATATATATATATATATATATATATATATAGATGAGTTTTATGTTTTTGCGTGTGTGTGTTTACGCATACATATATACAAACATACATAAAAATGTATCTATATACATCTGTGAAATCGCATATATATATATATATATATATATATATATATATATATATATATATATATATATATATATATATATATGTTTACTCAGAAATTATAACACAAATATAATATATATACACTAAAAAATAGGTGTTTTCTTTCAACACTTCTGGTCTCTTATCAAGTGATGGTGTTAAATGAAGACTAAACAGGTTTAAAAGTTCAAAACGACCAAAAAACACTTGATAGGGGAAACGCTATTAATTAAGCTAAAATGATCAATCAAAATACCATTATATGAGAATTCAATAAACTTGATAACGAACCAAGATTATAATTATTAATGACCTAATATTAGACTAAAAAAGAAATCATTCTAATTCATATTAAATATTAATATAAAATTTAAATTTAAAAAAGTATCAATTTTAAATTTAAACTGTATTATGTTTAAAATATTACCTTATTATTTAAAGAAGAAACAGGGGAAAATACATATATTTTATTATTTATTTTGTTTTAATTGAAAATCTCTGGTAGAATAAATGTTTACCTAATGAGGACGTAAAAAATCGTTACAACATAGATGCATTTGAAGTGGTGATACGTGTAGGGGTAGAAGAAATATTGCAAAATGCACAAACACGTAGACATATTTAGATTTATAAACACACAAATATACGAACAAATCAGGAAATATATATCCAAGAACAGACACATATACACACCTATTAAGTTTAAAGTTTGACATTTTTAGTAAACGATTTCAAATAAACTATTAAAATATTATTTACAGGGGCAAAGATTAATAGATAAAAAGAGGTTTCAACATATAATATGTAAGAGGTTTAGAATAGAAAATCACATATTCGTCAATGAAAAATTCAAAGAAAAAAGACAAACAATCTATAAAAATGGATAGAAAAACATAAATATATACACATACACACATAAAAATACCAAATTCAAATGTACACGCCAAATGCATCGCTTAAAATAAAATAAAAACAGCTTATGTATTAAAGAAAATATATATATATATATATATATATATATATATATATATATATATATATATATATATATATATATATATATATATATATATATATATATATATATAACTACAGGTCAATTATAATCGTGTGTACATACATATCCGCAAATACACGCACATCAATATGTATATATACACACACATATATATATATTTATGTACATGTAAAGATATATATATATATATATATATATATATATATATATATATATATATATATATATATATATATATGTATATATATATATATATATGTGTGTGTATATGTATATATAATTCACAAACACATATATACATCTATCTATACTATTCACACTCATGTGCAGACACAATCAACATAATAAACGTAAACATACATATATGTACATAAATAGGCAGATTAGCAGATAATACATGTAATAACATACTAAACCTACAGTAACCTTGCATTATCATTAAAAATATTACAATCTCTATAGTAAGGTAAGATTTGAGCTAAGTTTACATTTAACAGTGAGTTCATTCCTTTGTTTTAAGAGATTTTTCTTTAAGACATACATAATATGGGGTATATAGGGAGTTATATGTTCAAGCTCTCTTAATTTCTTCCAATTTAACAGTAGGTTTCTTGTTTTTGTCCTTTAAACTTCAGAAATACGTGCGCAATGTAGTCTTGTATTCATGATTACTAGTGTTAAAAGATATTACATGTCCACGCCAATGTTATTTGTATGTATTCATAGTACGTCTTATGAAATGTTTGTAATATTTGGGTCTTCTAGTGTAGAAATTGTACTAAGTTAACTTAAATAATTAAACAATTATTATGTAATGGACAATTTTTGGATTCCTAACAATTGCATTTATTATAAGTGTCATTATACTTAGTTTTACTCCTTGATACCTGGCGAGCAATCAATTGTTTTGAGTTCATATACTTGTCGAAGACTCTGTTGTTATGTTTCTTAATTAGTTTTCAAATGTATCAGCACAACTGTAGCTTAATTTAAAAGTATTATAATTGAATAGTTTACTGAGTGTATTAGTTTCTGGGTCTGGGTAATGTATTTTGATAATTTTTAGAAATGTTTTCCCTAGTTTGATTTTAAAAAGGTTGAAAGTGTGAGTAAACCAAATGATCTTCCTAGATCTCCTTTTCTTATTGTAGCCATAATTAACAAGATTTTTTTAATATTCAATTGTGTTACCGTTGTAAACACGTTTTCTAAGGGAAGAATTATAAATTCACTCTGTTTGTTAAAAACATATTTGTTAGCAGAGTTAGTACTTATCCTAAATTCAATGGAGGAGTGTATGTGCTTAATATCAGAATTGGAGTGTTTGGAATTAGGATGTACATATACCGGGTTAAAATTAACCTTTCCATAAGTTTGAAAAGGGCATTATTAATTTCTAGTATGACATCTAGAAAATCTACCTGTTTAATATTGGTCCAAAGTAGAGTCTTAAGACCTAAATCATTAGACTCCATATGGATCATCTTTCTAATGCGATCTAGCTTAAATATGTAGACTCTTTAACTACTAACAAACCATCATCTCAATATAGTCTTACACTATCAGAATTTAAGGAATCAAATGCACTAAAATTTTATAAAATATATCAACCCACCCAGTCAGAGGCTTCAGCAGAATCCAACGAACCAAATGAGATGTCAACATTATCACAGAATGTCTTTTCGTTCCTCTGTTCTTCACTGTAAATCGGAATACAATTTCGGCATTTCAAGATGATATCAATTTCATTCTCAGAAATATTTGTGTACCCCTGACTTAAATCCAAGTCCAAAGTGAACAAATCTTTATATATAGAAGGTAGTAGCCAATAATGTCGAACTGTATGAAAGAGCAGTTGTCCTTATTTTGGATGGTAGTAAACCAGTAGAAAACCAGTTGCTGCGGTATTAATCCACTGTAAGAATCAAGGGGTGATTTTAAGGCGGGGTTGATTTTCTCCAAAATGGTTTTGCTGATTTCCCAATTTCCAGTTTGGTAGGATTAATAAGACGTGTTGATGGCTTGGTTCTAAAATCAGGTTTATGATTCTTTAATAAAATATAAACTTCTTTAACTTGCAATTTACTGACACGATAACTCATATGTAGTTTGTCAGTAAGGGATTTGCTGACACATTTCATCCCATCAATCAGGTTAAAAGTAGTTTTCTCAATTTTCTTGAGGCTTTGGTCAAAGTATTTTTTAAATAAAGTGTCATAATCCTTCGGGGATTTCACTTAAATATAACCAGATTTATTATATCATTAACTATATCATCAAGACTTTTTAAAAGAGATTATATAAATTCACACACACACACACACACACACACACACACACACACACATATATATATATATATATATATATATATATATATATATATATATATATATATGAAAAGATTTTTTTTTATATATTTTTATATATAAAATCAGTTTTTTTTTATATATGCTCTACTCTATATTTGAGCACTATTTAAGAATTTTATATTTTTGGTTATTGGAATTTATTCCGTATGCACCAATACTTTCTTTGGATATTATCTATTATCTCCTACAATTGTTCAGCGCTGTCTATTCTATTCTTATACTATGGATATTATCAATTTTGGATTATCTCAAAAGAACAGCCCCACCAAGAACAAACGGGATTATTTCGTCCATTTAACTTTAAAAACTTTATCAAAATTATAAATGGAAAACATACTTTTTCTTCATGGCCGAGACCATTTGTACAACCGGGAAAATTACGTTTTAACAGTTTAAAGACATAACCAATATTTAAAGAGGTTTCTGCTTTAGAAAATGACCTACTGGGAATCTTCAAAGAATTAGCCTTCCATAAATATAGAAATTGTTTTCAAAAAATGTGATGATATTGTCAAGGACATATTTTATATCCTTCACAATATATATATATATATATATACATATATTTGTAGATATCGTATATTTTTCTTTGTCGGTCGTGGAAATCTACTTCCTGCTTCGTTAATGTTTTTGCGTGTTTATATATCTAAATATGTCTACCTGATTGTGTATTATAAGCTGATTGTGTATGTAATGTCTTTTGCAAGATTTCATCTTCCTCTACCCATATCAAAACTTCAAATGTATCTAAGTTGTAACGATTTCTGACATTCCCATCAGACAAACGTTAATTCTAACTTAAATTTCATTTAAACAAAATAACTAATAAAATATGCGCATATTCAGATTCTTCTGAAAATAGTTTTAGAAAATTATAAACATAAGACAGATTAATTTTAAAATTGACAATTTTTATTTTGTTGATTTTATCGTAAAATTTAATACTTATTAGTTAGAATATTTTCCATTTTAGTCTAACGCTAACACTAAATCATTAATAATTATAATCAAGGTGCGT
>OZ038475.1:133686139-133716139 GCA_964036315.1 Acanthosepion esculentum | reverse complement strand
TCTCCTATAAATATTTACTTTAAATTATTTTTCATCGATAAATATTAATGATGGATGAGCCCTTAGACTTGAAGTAAAATGTGTTTGTTTTTTGTATGTGATATATCCATATGGAAGAAATATATGTATTCCTGATAATACAAGGCACGTAATATTACCTACTAATATAATTAATATTACTAATTAAATAATCTTTCTAATCTTAAAATAATTATAACGAAATGAATTAACACAAAATAAAAAATAATAATATTGTAACTGAAGTTGGAATTTCAAACAAGATGTTTTTGAAAAAATCTCCAAAATTTCTATCCGTTAAACATCTTTGAATATTTATAATGCATTATACGAACAAAGTGCTGAATTTTGCAAAAAATATTATCATGCCATTAGAATTTATTCGTAATATGGCTGACCATAATTACGACATAAACATGCAGATTCATTTCAAAGTTTAAATAATTTATTAAATCAAAAATTTTGGATATCTTAACTTTCATAAGTATAAAATATATCACCTTTCTCAACAAAAGCACAGCTAACGCAGTCTAACTTAAAATTTTAAAAAATACTGAAATATTTAAATGAAATTGATAAAATGCAGTATGTTGTTAACTTTATTTTTATTAGCATACATATGGCGCTGAAGATGTAAAAAAATAATAGAGATAAAAATGAAAACACAATTCTTTTGTACAAGTAACAATAACACATTTCTAAGAACAAATTTCGGATTATAAACTACTCTTTCGATGTCCTGTTATTACTTGGAATTATAAAACAACAAATATTTTTCTTACCTGAAGATATCAGTAGGAACAGATGAAAGCTCGTAAATATATACAAAAAGTCCTTATTCAACTGGAATGTATAAACAGGGATCATAACATTCATTTACAGGTTCGGGGTTAATGTTTTTTAGTAAATTTGTTTGCGAAGATGTATTCTCGCCATTTATATCATTAACTTCTATATCTGTTTTCTGTATGAATGATTCATTGTAATATATATATATATATATATATATATATATGCATGTTTCTTAAAAAAAGACATACATGGTACTACGGTGAAGCATTTTATTTAATTTTTCTCGTGTTCGAACAAGAGCTTTCTTTTTGGGACAAAGAGTGTGTAAAGACTGTCCAAATATTTTATAGTTCCGAGCGTTTTCGGCTATACCGTTACCCATTATCAAGTATCAGTCGATTTTTCAGCTTAATATAGTGTGTGCATTTATTATATTTGTTCTCTACTAGTATGTTTCTAATGGAGTCTAGGAAGTGTGTGTGTGATTTTAAATGGGTTCCAATAGAGCTGTGATCAGATAGGTGTAACGTAAGGGGTCTGGATAAGCATGTAGTTGTGTAACAAATGTAATTATTTATGAGTACGGTTTGATCAGGAGCACAGTTCCTTACAGGGCATTTAGACGATAAAGTTCGTTCTTTGTAATTTTGAATTAGATGGTGTGTTGTTACTTTTTTGGATAATGTTAGCTGGCTTAAAATTTTATAATAAATAATTAATTAGATTTATTTATTCGGGTGAATTGGGGTAGTGTATATTTATTCGGGTGAATTGGGGTAGTGTATTTCTTTATAATATATTTTAGTTAAGACTCGTCTTGTTTGTAGTTAAATTTCGTTTGGTTTCACACACACACACACACACATATATATATATACATATGTGTGTATATATATATATATATATATATATATATATATATATATATATATATATATATATATATATATATATATATATATATATATACACACACACAGAGGGTTACGATTATAAACCCACAATATTTACTCTAATTTATTCAACATATAGAGTAAATGTGATATTAGCTGAACTACATGTTATTTTCAGTTATCAAAATAATTATATGCAGGAGTCACCTAAATATGTTGGCAGAATATATTCAAATTCACAATAACAATTCACTATATATCTCTGGGTTTTGTCACAGTCATCTACTCTCAGTGATGTCGAATACTATTTTCTGACACGTTATCTAGTGTTTTTACACAAGAGAGAATTTGATGTATATGGGGGAAAAATGTACCTGATTTCGATAGGATCAGGCCAAATTTATATACAAATCGTAAGAGTAAATGGAATATTAATCCTGTTTCACTTGATGGATAAAACAAATTGCTTAAACAACTGAAAATGATTACTTAAAAAAAAATCATCACTTAGAACATTTTCCAAAAATTAATACTTTTCGATAATTAATAAAAGTTAAGTGGGAGAATCAGATGTCTATCCTGTTTGCAAATGTTAAAACGTAAATGCAATAAATAATTTACCATGGCAAACTATCCGTCGTTGTTGTAATATTAATGGAATGTATCTATAGAAAATAACGGTACTACTGCTCCAACGAGACGGTTTTTTTTTTCGATTTAGTCTGCGTATCATAGCTGACATTACAAGCTTCTGTACTGTGTAGCACAGTACAATAAGGTCAACGGGTGTATGAATATTAAATTGATTAAGATCAAAGATAGGTTTGGTTCAACTTCGGTAGAATTACTCTGAATCGAGGATCCGCATTACTGTCGATCTAAATATAAACTCACAATTATTTGTGAATTGAAAACTGAAAAGAATAAGAAGATGAAGGAGAGGAAACATTACGAAAGAGCTTACATGATCAATATAGAAATTTTATTATATACGTATATTTTTCGATATATATATATATATATATATATATATATATATATATATATATATATATATATATATATATATATATATATATATATTCTTCATTATAGAATATTACTTTCGAACATATGTAACAGCTACATCTATGTATCATTGTTTAAAGGCAAATTAATAGCAACTGATATTGATGGGCATCGGGACATGTTTACATTGATGTAGCGGTTACATATATTCGAATGTAATATCCTAGAATAAAGATTTATCGCTCTATTACAGTATGGAGCCCTATTTTTAAACTAATATATGTACATTTGAATTTATATTTAATTCGTTCTCATTTCATTTGTGACGCGTTTCATTCGTTTGGACTTCATCGGACGCAATATATATATATATATATATATATATATATATATATATATATATATATATACATTAAGCTATATATATTAAAATATATATATTAAGATATATATATATATATATCTTAATGAATATATATAGATATATGTATATATATATACATATATATATTTATATATATATATATATTCATTAATATATATATACTTATATTCATTAATATATATATATTCATTAATACATATTCATTAATATATGTATATATTCATTAATAGATGTATATATATATATATATATATATATATATATATATATATATATATATATATATATATATATATACACACACACTCACACACATATATATATATTATCATTATTATTATTATTAATGTATATTTGGGTAGCAACCTTTGTTTCAAACATACTTCGGTAAATATGACGGACGACAAAAAATGAATTAATATTTTTATTTACGTTTCCCAGCGTTCTTACATTTTCCCCTTTTTTGGGACTGCTCCCTCCATACAGAAAAATGTCAGAAATAAGCAGCCGAAAGGGCTTGGTTCAATGGACGATATGGTTAATTTTTACACACCCACACAGACACACAAACACTAACACTCTCTCTCCTTTCCTCCTCTCTCTCACTCACAAACACAAACACACGCACACAAACATGCACACACACAAGCACACATATATATATATATTTGTATGTACGTATTAATTAATACATATACGTTTACATACGTTTTAGGTCTGCCACTATATTTTCGCTGGGTTATGTATGTATGTATGTATGTATATATATATATATATATATATATATATATATATATATATATATATATATATATATATATAGTTCGGAAGCAAGTATGACGTCTACATTCAATGAATACTTCGGCGTTGACCGTGAAAATTCTTGTCAACTGGACAGAAACTTTCATGTTGTCCCATTGGCGCGTGCTCTCCTAAATGTTACATGCCATATCATCTCATATGCCAAGGTGTTCAACGGGTTTTATGTAGGATGCAAAGAAAACTCTGTGACACACATCCTGCTTGCTCTGGTCTCTATGAACATGGAAGTTCCCAGTATAAAACATCAGAGTGAAAGAATAGCACCATCGGCACTGAGCATCGCCAAGGTTCTCAAGTTCAAAGCCTGATGCATCGATAGGACACCACAAGCCTTACGCATAGCTAAGGTTCATACACCATCAAGAGGGAGACAACAGTTTAAACCTACGTCGTCCTTATTGCACATGCAAAATGCGCATACCAGTCCCAATTCAACTTTTGCGTAATTTTCCTGCAACTATGGACGCTGATATTCTGTGAAACTGCAAGGCATGGTTGAACTGCCGACCACAAACACTGAAATAGCCCAATAATTTCGAGCTGGCAACTTCATCGTACAGATGATGATTAGGCCATTCTCTACCTCACCATTGATCAGGCTCACTAGCAGAATAATGCTGCCAACAAGAAGACGGAGTTACAGTGGGCCTGAGTGGCAACTCCAGTGCTCTACAGCGGTGATCAGTGGCAGGACCAGAGGTGGCTCATCGAACAGTCCCACGATGAGACTGTGCCGGTCAGACCATAAGGTATAACGGCAACATGAACTGTCAGCTAGTGTGCAGACGGCTTTCGTGAAAGATGTACATTCGATGATCAACGTGATGGAAGGCTTCGGGAATTCATTTGAAGTGGAGAGTCAAGATCTTTTAGTACCCGAAACCAAGGAGATCGCGCCTCTTGGAGATCATGCACATAAATTAGGTCAGCTGCAGTTTGAGGACTTTGTTAGAGGACAACTGGTAAAGAGACCGAGACCCTTAGAACATACCATCCATATTAACCGTTGACACTAATGTTGTTGTCCTGTTAGTGGGTCTGGGACGCCCACTCTGAAGTTGGAAGCCGAAGTGTGGGTGCCCTCCGGCACGAGCAAAGCTTTCCAGTTAGTGGTTACCCATAAAATGGAGCGTTATCTGGGCTCTGAGAAAGTAGAGGCACTACCGATATTTCATACTTTGACGGGCAGTTTCAAGGTTTCCTGCTTCACCGCTCAAGGCAAATGAATCAATGTGAAAAACTCTCAGTTGACCCAGACACACAGTGATATCGCCGCTGCTTCGGATCCTATTGATGTTGATGCTATGCACACGATCGAATGTTTCCTCATCCTGCTTTATGAAAAAGTACCACAACTGATATCGACAAGGCACGCCGCAAGCATTTTGCAAAGAAGAGTAATGACCCCCTAGTATAACCGACACGGGCAGCCCTGGAGCAGCACATCAGACGAGCGATATACCAGGGCGGACATATATGGTTTAAGACCCTGGTTCTTTCTCCAGCATTGCCATCACCAATCGATTCGCGTTGGATCAAGACCAGCAACATGTACGAACTTCACTGGATAACGTTCCGCGAGCATTCAAGTTCTGGTGGGAACTTGTCTCCTGGAATTGTCAGAAGGGCTGGATCAAGAAGTACAAGTACAAGAAGTCCAGTCAGGTATGGACAACAACGTGTGCTTGGACCTGAGAATGCTCTCAGAACTGGACTCGCAAAATTAAGATGGAGATTCCGGACTGTTCAAGAGAGGACACAGATACTTTTAAACGTGGACTTATCTGCATATTACTTTTAGCAGAATATGCGTTAACATGATAATTAAATGTCGTAATGCCTTTTGAACACTGAAGTATAACATTTGACTAGCTTAGATTTTAGCTGATGAGAGCAAGCTACAATTAATTATCACTATCTGGTTCAGTTATTGTTATATTATCGACGTAATTAGCATAATTGTGTTAATAATTTTGTTAATTTACATCTATATTGGCGTGGGAACTGGCCATGAAGAACTAGTGATAGACATAGAAAGAATGTAGGATAATATTTTCACAACTTAAATGAATCTAATCTATCTATAAGGAATGTCAGCATTTGAAGCTAGATGATGTGTTTTCTTGTCGCCATTTCGGCTACAGTTTGTCTAAATATGTTAATATCAGCTTCATCTAACAAAATGCGACTGTGTTCTGTCTGGTATGTCATGATTAAAAACATTTAATAAAACCATCAGCAGGAAAATTTATCTAAATTCTCTTTGATTTTAGGGTGTCTACTAGGGGGCCTTTTTTCAAAATGGCAGCCAAATGAATGTTGAGCGATGGCTGCACATCCAAATTTGTTCGTGTTGATTTACCTCTGTGACAAAAATGATGTTTTTATCAAAATATTTATACATTTGTTCATAATAGTCAAAACATGTACAAATTTGTTCATAGTATATTGGTCTACCGCAGTGCCAACAATGTGGCTTTTATTAAACAAATGTATAATAGGTTAGATTAACCGCCCCATTAATTTACTATGCGGCATTTAGAAATCTCCCAATGTATGCAATATATTGCAGGTACAATTACAAGAATCGCATCAGCGTATACCGTTGATAAAAAGCAGGATGCACCCCTTCTCTCAAGTTGGTTAAAGTAAATTCTAGACCTGCGATATGAATGTCGCTACAGCTATATTGCTACATCAGACCAGGCAAAGGTTTTTTCAATGTTATTCTCTTATTTTCATTGTTATCGAATGGTTGTATTAGTTTCTTATTCTTATTTCTCAGGTGTAGTAAATAGGGTTTTCATCTGCATGCTATTGTCTATCTGCTTCAAGGTTCGATGGGTTGTGCTTTCACAGATTGTTTTTATATGAGTTGTTTTTAAGAGTCGATGCTTGAGTTAATATTGTCTATCAACTTGAACTAGTCTGGCGATTAACGTTTGACATATTTAATTAGAAAGCGTATTCCTTCTACAGAAATAATCCTTGGTTGAATTTTTTACTTCATATGATCCATTCTCTGTAAACCTAGAGATGTGAAAGTCCGCGTAGGTCAGCAGATATATATGTAAAACTGAAATTTGCATTTGAGATTTGAATACAAACCCAATTAATACATCGAGTCTAGAATAATCCTCAACAATAAGCAGAAAATTTTGCACAATTTGGGACTCATCAGCAGTGCGTATCCACTACCGGGAATCGAACCCAGACAGTTATGATAATGCACAAGCGACATACTAACTGTACCAACGGGCCTCGGTGACGAAGAGGAGACAAACTAGATGCGATATAGCGCTGCTATAACTTTCATAACTCATGCTACAATAACTTTCCCATAGGAATGTGCAACATCCCCCAAAGCGACAACTACTTTTCCCCAGCCGCACTTTCTCAGATCATTAGAAGCTGGTTCAAGCACTGATATACAAACAGTAAAATATATTGGGGACGATCTGAATACAAATCCAATTAATTCATCGAGACTAGAAGAATCCTCATGAGAATGCAGAAATCACTGGACGACAATTTCGTCCGATTTGGAACTTATCCGCTTATTACTATGTTTAAGAAACATGAAAAAGTCAATGAAAACTCATTTTATTCCGCCAGTTTCAGAATTTGAAAGCATCGAACTCAAAACGTGTAATCTCTACGATTCTACAGCTGATCAAGAAATCGCCTTTCAGAATTACCGTGATTGTGAATAACAGCAGCAGCAGCGTATGTTACATTCGATTTGTAAAACATATTAATTTTGTCCTTGTTCACAAGCAATTTTCTGTCGATGTGTAAGGCAGAAGTAACATTTATAAACGACTTCAGCATATAAACGATTTTCAAATTCTCAAGACATTTTTTATACTGGAGTGAAATTATTGACAGTCTTCTTAATTTATCCAGTGTCCCTTTCTTCGATCTTTCTCTTTTTCTCTGATACCAATCAGAAGTGAAAAACCAAAAGACCGTGAACAGCCTTCATCGAAGCATGAAGAGTTCATGGCAGTCTACCAGCGACTAAATTATAGGCTGATATTTAATGGCGATTCACTAAGCCACACAAAACCAGTCTGAAAATAGAAGAAGGAAAATAAATAAGAATGGAAAAGAAATCAGTTTTCGTCGTCAAATCGAAATCACAATGATCGATGATCAATTAAATTCATTGATGAAAAAAAACAACAGATTTACCCATTGAAAGTGGCAAATTATTAGATTTTTCAGATGTTAGAATTTATTATTATTATTATTATTATTATTATTATTATTATTGTTGTTGTTGTTGTTGTTGTTCTTGCTACTTTCCGTGAATTCTTACACATAACATACAACAGTAACGTTCAGCTAGATGCTTCCTGAACCTAAGATGTTTGTTCTTTGTAAAGTTGTTATGCTGGATGCGAAGCCAGGGATGGAAAAGATTTCTCGAAGATTCTTTGTAATCCACATAAGAGCTCAAATGTTGTCACACCAATTTTAAAAATTATTATTATTATTATTATTATTATTATTATTATTATTATTATTATTATTTCATTTTATGTTGTATACACATATCCTTCATGGTCCCAATGACATCATGGTATTTACCATTAAAATAAATAATAAACCTAAGAAAGTACATATTGATAAATTCCTTCGTAAGTTTGGAGCTATATTTGTGAGCACATTTGTTTGTTCCTTTAAGCTATGGGATATCAGGGATCAATTAGTTGAGTCTATCGAGGAATACAAATGCAACTAATAACTGATGTCTTCATTGGACATATTATTTAGTTATACACTTTACGATCTTTGTATTATCAAAGATATTTGCAAATCATCAATATCTTCTGCAGGAAAGTTTATGTGAATAAGTAAGCACATTCTGTTTTTGTGATCTCACATCACTATGTATGTGCAGTTACCTTTGATTGTTCTGTCTGTGTATTTTTAATATTATTATTAATATTAGTTGTAGTATTATTATCGTTTTTATTATTTTCTTTTGGCTCCCAGGCATAGAAGTAAGTTGAAAAATGTCTTCATGATAATTTCCAATGAGCATTTTTGTAAAAAATAAAAACCCTGAGATAACACATATTTTACATAGGTGAAGCTCTTCGAAAAATGTGATTGTGAATATATTATTTTATTTCTTGAAGTCATGGGCTACAAAAACCATATTAATCAGTCTATCGAAACCTTTTCCAATCAGTCCGAGGCCTTCAAATACAACTGGAATTATTGTTGTCTTAATGTGCCACTTTTGTTAGACTTCCACTTCAAGTATCTTGTATTAGGATATTTTTTTTTAAAGAGCTTCAAAGATACATTAGTATCTGCAGGTATTGCTATATCAATAATAAAGCACATTCTGTACTTGTAGACTTTCATCATGATGTCCGGGCGATTAGCTGTGATTTCTCTTTGTGTGTATGTTGTAAAGTCCCATAAAATTATTCCAGGTCCTATCTCCGTAAGTGGATATCGGTGATGTTCATAGCAGTTTCATGCTGTTGTCATCCCGTAAAAAGTTCATAATTTCCAGTGGATATTTTGATCCATTCTGTCATGCCGTGTTTTATATTCAGTGGGTACGAACACCGTGCAACCTGATACAATTTTCTCAATTGTTTCTGGATATTTATCATTTAATCGGCATGAAGTTTCAAGACTATTTTTTTCAGCATTTAATTTCCCGTTGGTGAGCATTGGTCCTGGGTAGCAAGAATAAAAGCTTTGTTTTCAGGTACTAAACCTGCAATACTTCACCACTGCTTTTGCTTTCGCTTTCTTATTGAGTTTCTTAGTCGCTGCAGGAGAAGTATTATGTTTTTTTTTGCATGTCTGCAGCCACGTGAAATTCCTTTTTGAATTTGTTGGCTTCTTTTATTACTCAATACAGTTTCTTATTTCTTTCATTTTTCTTTAATAGATTTCATCATCCAGTATTCTGTAATTTTGGGTATCTTTTCAGACATATTTTTTTGTGGTTTCCTTAGACAGTTCGACTTGAACTAATCCTCTGCTTTCTTCGGATATGGACATATACAAACGATTAAAATCAGCCTGGTGACGATGCATGCGGTGGCAAGTAATAAGGTTTCTCATTTTACTTAACGCCTGCTATGGTTCAATGAAAGAATGTTTATAGTTGTTATTCTTTTTTATGAATTTAACTCGGTATTTAAGACCAGACGCCAACGCCTGTAGTATTCTTTTGTTACTTTCTCTTGCATTTGATTTTGCTGCGTTCCATCTTGTTCAATGACTCCTAGATATTCATATACCTCTTCTTGTTCAGGTTCCCTACTACGTGTGAATAAATCGATATCCGTTCACTGTGTTTCTGTAATTCTCCCTTTCAGGTACGTAACTTTTGGACATTTATCCAATCCGAATTCAATAACCAATGTCATCACTAATATATTTTTCAATATTGACGATACCCTTCAACTCATCGTCGTCTTTTGCATATAGTTTACGATCAACCATGTAGAATAGATGACTAAACACTGTCTTTTTTTATTGCGTATCCATAATTATTGCTGTTGAGTTCATGCGAAAGGGAGATTTTGGACACACAGAACGGAATAGCTAGCATATATTCTCCTTGAAATATTCATCGCCGGATATACGATAACTTGAAATTGTCTCTAGCATTTGTGTAATGTATGTGTAATGAAGTTTTCAACATTTCCATACTACATGTAAGGAAATGTACAATCACCGAGGAGACATTGTATAGTTCAAAAGCCTTAGGGATCCCAGATTGGTGCAAACTATCAAAGCCTTTCCTGTAATCTTGTCCAAGATGTACTGAGATTTCTAAAATTTTCCTGCAATTTTCCGGGAACATTTTATTTATTAGTAGTTAATCATACAACGATATCTATCTATTCGACATCCCTTCTGTTCCAGCTGAAGAATGTTGTTTACATGGAGAAAAGCGTATGCGCTATTTGTCAAGACTGACTTGTTCGTTATATATTTGTTGGACAGACATGTCATTAACCTATAATTCTGTTGATTTCACCCGTTTATTGGCAGGAGATATTTAATAACTTCCGTTAATCATTCTTGAATTTCATTGGGTTTATTAATTAGCATTGATAAATATTGTGCAAGGCATTATGAATTGATGACAGATGATAGTTGTAGAAGTTGTGTATCTTGTCATTTCTTGGGGATTTCCATTTTTTAGATTATGTTCGTTTTACATTGTGCTCAATATGTGACACCCGTCGTCCTGGTCGCGGCGCCATTTGTGACACCCGACTTTTTTGGTCACGGCGCCAAATGCGACGTCGGTCATTTGTGACGGGCTAACCCTGGGACATCGGTTGAAGTCTTGTTGGGTTCTAGTACCAACTTGTCGTAATCGGCTCGCTTCCAACGCCTGGTCACCGAAGCAACTGCTTTGATCCCGATTCAACCTACCCACGTTGTGATTTGATCTTAGGTTGACGAGATCAATCAGACGTCGGGCCGTAGTCCCAGCCGAATCCGCGTCAAGGTGATACTGCACAATAAATGTAGACAAAAAGAAAAACAAAAGCACAAACAACAACTTCATGGCGAGCGACTGGTTAGGAATAGTGATTAATTTTATGTCGGTTTGCTGAGTTACAGGAGTGCGTCTCTCTCTTTCTCTCCCAGCCCGGAAGAAAAATGTGGATTGTAACACTTTTGCGTTCTTAGCTACTTCTGGATATCTGGGTTGTTTTTCAATAAAGTCGTCTCTGGTGGAGAATATAAGTCACACTTCTATAATTTGTTCTTGGTTAGAAGTGTAAGTCGGAAACTTGCTTTGGTGGGAAATCTAAAGTCGGACTTCAACAAATTTGTTCTTGGTTAGAAATCTAAGTCGGAAGGCATGGAACTGCGCGGTCACCCGTGCGAGGCGCCACTCTCCGAGTCCCCTTGTCTCTTGGGCTCGACTGGATCTCTCTGCGAACTGCACTGCTCTTGCACTGCACTGCCAAAAACTAACTCCACTCAACTGCCAAACGCCCGAAGACGTTTGCCCATATGGACGCCGATCAAACCCGGCGTGAGTCGGACGTGGTGCGGCCACCACGCTGATTTCAAATCCCCAATAAATTTTCTTTGTTTTCGGTCAGAAACACTTATCAATTTCCATTTTTGGAAATCTTCTTCCACTCCCACCCTATTCTGCTCTCATATGGGTATCTCACCATACTTTAGAGGGCGTCAACGGTTTTCCCACTTCATCGCAGTAACATCTCATACCTTTCCTCTCAATGGGCGGTGGCAGGCCTCCCCTCTGCATCACATGATCACCTCCGACTGGCTATTCGGCCAATAGGCGTCAAATGATAATCTCAATTTTTATCCAACTTCACGGCATATGGAATTCCTCAATCAAGTTTTTCGCCAACATTAAGTGGACGGTATTTTGGCGATATTGGGTTAATTAAAAAAAAAATCCAATAACATGGCTTTTGTTATCACAAACGAATTTCAACAGAACACAGATGTCTTGTCCAACCGACATCTCCCCAACCCAGGGCCGGGCCCTGTGTGCGGTCGACAGATGACCTATTAAATCCTTTCCTGATAATATAAGTTCGTCATCTTGACACAGTTAATGTTTTATCTGCCCCAAAACTCTGGGATTCATCAACTAATTTTTTCGACAATGACCATCAGAATTTTCGCCGTCCCTGTTATCAAAACAACTTCGCTTTGTGGGTGGCCTTTTTCCTTATCATCTAAGTTGTTAAATCTTGTCCCTCTGATTCTTTCTTTTCTTTCTCTTTCTCTTTTTCCTTTTTTTTCCTCGGAGATAATTCTCATCATTCTCTGATAACACTGTTGTCACTATAACACAGTCAATGGGTAAAATCTCTGGGAACATTTGGCATATCTCAGCGTCAAACTTCCGCGAGAAAGTAAAAATGATTATCCTGATTCGCATTTGAAGACAACAAAACAAAAAATCTTTTCACCGATCCCTTGTTTTGGGAAAACAACAAAACAAAAAGAATATCGCTCAGTATGATATTCGTTCTAAATATCGGTTTAAGTTATCGGTCAGTATGTCTTTCGTTCTATCTATCGGTTTAAGTAATCGCTCAGTATGTCTTTCGTTCTATCTATCGGTTTAAGTAATCCCCGTAATTAACTTCTGTGGTTAATTAATTGGTTAATTAACCTGCCGTTTCTAAATAGTGTTACAAATATTATTCTTGCTCATATATATATATATATATATATATATATATATATATATATATATATATATATATGACAACAGTTACATATGTGATGTTTTCCAGTGATCTGTCCCTTAACAATGTCTGCAATGCAGTGTTGTATGTTTGCCTAGTATATTTAATGGATTTCGCCTTATAAATCTTTGGTAGTCGGATTCTTTCTAACATTTCTGTACGAGTTACTTACCTCATAAATGTGGCTAGACGTCCGTTTGATGTGTGTATGTCTATCTATCTATCTATCTATCTATCTATCTATATATATATATATATATATATATATATATATATATATATATATGTCTGGCTTGCGCCCGCACACACATATATCCGACAATTTCATCCCCCATAATGGTAAGACATTAATGAAAATATCTTACTAACCATTATGTGGGATGTATATGTGGAAGTTCTGTCGCCTCGAAAATCTCTCTCTTTCACTCTTCCGCTCTCTAACTCTCTCTTTTCTTTCTCTGTCTACACACGCATACAAGCACACACACACACATATATATATATATATACACACACACACACGTACATAGATATACTTACACAAACACACGCACACCCCCCATATATATATATATATATATATATATATATATATATATATATATATATATATATATATATTTATAAGGAAGAGTTTATATTTATTCCATCAACAGAAATGTGTATATTTTAAAAAGAAGGGAAAACCGCAAATGGTTTGGTAATAATATGGATTTAAAAAAAATATATATCATACTTTATTTTCCATATTTTTGCTATACGTGTTTCCTGTTTCGCGATTTTCATCAGACAAAGAGGGTTTATTTCTACATTATTATTAAATGTTTCTTTTAGTCTGAGTTTGCGTTTAGACAAAAGATAATGGTCAAACATCGAAAACATAAGGTAAATTAATTACTTTCAATAATATTTGGAAATAACCACTCATTGTCTGATAATTGTCGCGAACAGGAAAAAACTGTAGAAAAATTATGGACAATAACTTATAAAATATATTTTAAAAATAAATCCACATTATAACCAAATACTTTTTAGGTTTTTTTTTAATATATATATATATATTCGCCGAATTATTTGCGCCTTGCTGCTCGCCATACATTTTTGCAAGAAAATGATGATTGATTTTAAATTATTGTTATAATTTATGGAGGAAATGATATATTTTAATATTATTCGATGTTCTTGCAGATGTGACTTCCTTCTGGTTTTGTTCTTCTATATGATGGATAGGAGTCATTTTCTCGGTCAGATTTAAATTTTATTTAACTCAAAGGGGGGAAATATTAGTGAGGGTGTTATAACACCTAGATCTGTCCTAACTGATATGTATTTGATGCAATACTTGTATGAACAGATTTCAACATTGATATGACAGTTGAATTGTCGAAAAAAATACTTATTGTAAGGCCCGACGCACTGATTGTTAATTTCTTGCTCAACGTGCTGGTTTCCCCCTTCTGTATTTCGGATAGGAGTCATTCCCTTGTTCATATTTAAATTAAATTTAATCAACAGTGGAAAAATATTCAGTGTGGGTCCCCTGAGTACTCCCTTTATCAAAATGAAATACACTTACTCAAGTACCCGATGAGTCAGTTTCTTGTACAAATTTAATTTTAATTTATATCGAATGAAAAAATTTAATGGGTTTTGTAAACATCCTCCCACTGAAGATACCCTTTGGTCAATATGATCATGTCGACAATTTGTCTGCCTCCTTCTATATTTTGGGTAGATGCCATTCGCTTGTTAACATTTAAATTTAATTTAAATCAATGGGGAAAACATTCAGTGGGTTTTTTGTGACTTCCGTCAACTCCGTTTGGGCAAAATTAAATATACTTATATAAGTACTCGAGGTGTCATTCACTTGTTCAAATTTAAATTTATTTTCTATCTAAGGGAACAACATTCAGTGTTTGTTTTTTTCCGTGGACGACACCATCTGATCAAAATTAAATATATTTATGCAATTACCTCGGTTATGTAGCCTTAGTATATATATATATATATATATATATATATATATATATATATATATATATATATATATATATATATATATATATATATATATATTACAATTATTACAATATTTTACAATTCTGGTTTCTGCACGCATTCTCTGTTTTCTGGAGAACAATGAAGATGGATATCTTTTCTCTTTGTTTCCTTGTACTCTGTCCAATCATGAATAGTTTTTTCTTTAATAGGGAACGTTTATTTCTACATTTTTAGTAGGTTTCCTCATTGGACTTTTTTTTTTAATATAAATATGCTTTTTTTTATCAGTTTTATAATTTCGTTGCATTGTTATATACATTTCTCTCATCGTACTTTTGTTACTTGTAGGATGATCAATGCTGATATATCTTGTATCGTCTTCTTTCATATTCACAAAGTTTGTATACCTTTTTTTCTGGTGCAAAATATTTAACATAGACATGAATATCCAAGCCGATGAATTACATATATTTCTGCTATACCAACGCAAATAGAAATTTCAGTACTTCTTAGGACAACACGTATTTTCTACTGATCAACGCGTATATATTGGTAGGCAATATTCTGATAACTTTCTTTAAAATATAAAGATCTTTGACCAAATATCATTCAGTCCAATCCCCTTTTTGTTGATGCGTGTTAGCCAGTGACGCAATTTGTTTAATGTTCAAGGATTGGAAATAGTCCAATCCTATTTTTGAGGCTCAATAGAATTGTCAATAATATGACTAAGAATATTTTTTTGTTTTTAAATTAAGTTAATCCAAATATGTGGATTTAGAATTAGTAAAAATCGGCACTCAAAAATTAAATCTGTTCCAGGTGTGGTTGAGGATTTGGGTCTGATAAACCAAATTCAAATCTTGTCAGTGAAAAATGCCATGATGCAATTTATGACCTTAGGTCTCTGGTCGGTTGGCGGAAAGAAATGTGTATATATCAGAAAACAAAGGAGATAAAATAATAATAATAATAATAATAATAATAATAATAATAATAATAATAATAATAATACTAACTACTACTACTACTACTACTACTACTACTACTACTACTACCACCACCACCACCACCACCACCAACAACAACAACAACAAC
This sequence comes from Acanthosepion esculentum, assembly GCA_964036315.1. Classification (NCBI taxonomy): domain Eukaryota; kingdom Metazoa; phylum Mollusca; class Cephalopoda; order Sepiida; family Sepiidae; genus Acanthosepion; species Acanthosepion esculentum. The sequence continues at coordinate 133,699,880 of OZ038475.1, read as the reverse complement.
AACAACAATAATAATAATAATAATAATAATAATAATAATAATAATAATAATAATAATAATTCTACCCGATATTAGCAGCCAATGAGTAAAAAATCCGGCTTGACAGAGTGGGCCAATATCTGCACTGGAAGATTTTCAACTTCTACGCAAAGAAAAGTGAATAAAAACTGGTATGAACACCACGCAGACCCAGTTACGGACATAAAACCTGTTACAATTATATGGGACTACACAATACATACTGACAGAACAATGAAAGCCAACCGCCCAGACTTTGTTATTAAAGAACACAAACAAAAAGTACCTCCTTATTGAATTGGCAGTCCCTGCTGACTGCAATGTATCTTTGAAGATATTGAAAAAGCTGTCAAAATACAAGGACTTTGAAATCGAAATCTAAAAAAATGTGGCACATAGGAACATCAATAATCCCTGTTGTAGTTGGAGTCCTAGTATTGGTCTCCTTCTTTTTCAATTTGTTGATGATAGAGTCTTCTAAATTCTTAAAATTGTTAACGTCATATTTCTTCAACTATTAGATTCTCTGATGCTTTATATAACATTTTAGATCACGTGTTTTAGATGAAAAAATGTAAATGACATCGAAATGGAAACATTTGCCTGATTGAGCTTTAGCTAGTTTCCTATGTGCGGAAATTTCTCGTTTTATCCTTTCGTTTTGGTCGCATAGCAAGTATCTTTCTTCAGCAGAGTGCATTAATCGAGATAATCTGCGAGCAAGAATGCAGCGCTTATTTTGTCGAGGCATTCAAAATTGTAACTGTGTGCAACTAGATGGAAGCTTTCCAAATTTTATCAAAGAGAGGAAAATCAGAGTGGGGAAAATCAACTGCAACATAGTTAGATAGACATCAAAAAATGACTCAAGCCGTTCATTTAAAATACACATTCTTATTTGTAATTTGGTAGAAGACGATTCTGCGGGGCATGGTGAATAAAATTTAAGTCAATCATGAATAAAATGGTTAGAATTCAAACAATTTTTTTTTACATGAAAACTACTCTATTTGCTGGCCTGTTGGACGCACTCACGCATTAGATGCACCCAGATGTTGTCATGGAATATTTAGGAAAAAAGCACCCATCCTAACCATAAATAAGTATTATAACCTAAGCTTTATGTGACATTCTCAGTAACTATGAAGAAACATTATTAGTAAAACATTATACTACTGTTACTTTTTAATAGATATGAGGTAATGTTTAATTACAAGAATATTTTTCGGAAAATAAAAAAATTAGTACATTTCATCATGCATTTATTGAAAACTGTATAATTGTTTTCCGGGGAGCAACATCTGCACATGCAAGAATTTCCTGATATCAGTTTAAACTGGTAAATATGGTAATAAGCAAAAAACAGAAATATTGTACATGTTGATAAATGTAGGTCCATACTATACATGGAAAAAAATGCAAATTCCAATAGCTGTATACCAATAAAACACACACAATGCAAGCAGCTATATATCTGTCAAAACAAATATTTCTGTAAAATCAGCTATTTCTACAAAACAAACAGAAAGTTATTGTGCAATTCCATAAATTTCTTTTTACTGGAAGAATTTTTCAGGGATATTTTTAATGATATTCTTTTTGTCCACTTCAAGGTGTCCTAGTTTCAGTTCTAAGCTCTATGTATAGACTAATTCCTGGTGACCCCATTTTTACGTGGCCTTCATGTCCTTAGCATACATGATACGCGATGTAATGACTTGGAACATATTTTTAGAAACATCCACGCTTAATAGGCCGGCAGATACGGTACTTTTTTGAAGATAAGAAATTACTTAAATAAAGTAAATTCCTTTTTATGTTTAGTGACAAACAATGTCCCTTTGTAAGATAAACACATAACTTTAATTTGCGGCTTAATTAGATTTAACATCATAAATATATAATAGTATGTCAACCACGAAATCTATAAATGAAATATTGTTTGTTACATTTTATCATCGTGACAGTAGTAAACATTATATCATAGATAAATAAGATAAAAACATAACCTTTGATCTACATATATTTTTTATCTAGCCTGTACATCACTTATTTCAAATAACGTCGTCGTTAATCAATCTTACATCCAGAGTGTATTTTCTGCACATTTAAATTTAATTGATATGAAACCGTACAAAGAGAATCACTATCGATAAATAAGACGATAGATGAAATAATGTGTGGTAAAAGGGACACCGTTTGTCAACGGAAACGATAAGAATATCGAAATATATACGTGATAGTAAAGATGGCTTTCTTCATATGTCAAATATTCTGTATCTTGGGAAATATATGATCTCGAATCTCTCGCCTGAAGAGAAATATATTCGCTCGCGCCGATTTTAAAGTGATCAGGTTGTACAGTCTCAGGAACTCGTCCGTTATTCTTTTGAGATATTGTTTTCTTTGGCGCGAAATTGCTCTAGCGAATGCTCGCGACAAAATACTAAAACATGTTAAAATATAAATGTGTGTACGTGTTTGTATTTGTCTATGAATCAAAGGAAAATTGTTAGAAAATAGAGAAATGTCGATAAAATAGTGTAATATGAAACCTATAGCAAAGAGAGAGTCAAATTTAAATTCATTTAGGTTTTGAGGAAAAGTAAACAATAGAATCATATTATTGATTATGGCATACAATAATAATGCTGTTTCATGTTAAGTAAGTGATTTTTCTTTCATTTTCCTTAAATATATCTGCAAGTCAATCTCATTAAAAAAAACAATGCTTACTCTGTTATTTCAGTTGATGATGGTAGCTCTGTGCTACACGACTTTACTTAGAAGTGAAATCGCTTTACACTAAACAGACTAAAGATTACTTGCACGTTTCCGTCTCACTCTATCCGGGTACCTCTTAATAATTGACGAAGCCACTTGTGAATCTGCATTTAGAATGTCTCGTAATAATAATACATGAGCACTCTTCCATTTCAAATTCGATATCCCAACAAAGGTGTTACTATTAGGAGAAGTTATACTTGTTGGGGGATGGCATACTGACGGCTTGGCAGCGTGTGTTCATTAATTTAATTAGTGGAAGGATGAATAATGAAGACAATTTTTCCATTTGATAGGATATGTGGATGATCTAATGGATAGCGGATCGGAATGAGAAAATGGAGAAGGGGTTTCGAAATCATTCAAGTTTGTTAGATTCTCTTACGCTCAAAAAAGCGAAGACAAATACCAAATGAAAAATAAAATGGTTTCTGAGTCGAAGGATTCGCACATCCTTCTTCTTAACAAATCAGTAATTTGAAAATAAATATTTAAGATTTTTTAGCCAATAGTTCACGCACACGCCGACAATAAAAAAAACATGCTTCGTGATCCTTTGAAGAGTATATAAGCAAAGTTTATAGACCCGACAAGCCAGTAAGGAACAGCTCTGAAGAGAACGGTGTACGATAGCGGCTTAAAAGAGATTCGCTTATTCATTCACCCGTCTTCTTCAGCAAGCTACGTGACACATAAATACATGACATTTCTTTTCATCTTAACAAACAACTACAAAAATGAATTTTATCACAAAAACTTTTTCACTCATACACGATGAGATAAAATTACTTGTGAAAACACGTAAATAAAATTAACTTTACGCCAGCTATTGGTTAAATAGTAGGTTTTGTATGCGGAAAATAATTGTTATCACCAATAATATTTTAATGCGATGTTCATTGCCACAAAAATAATTATTCTTACAATGTTTCGAATTTAGATAACCAACAAATTGTTGATAATCCGTAAAATAAGAATCAATCAAGGAAAAACAATAATATTTTGGCGGCAAAGGGCTAAAGCGCTACAGCACCTATAAGGCATGAATTTTCAATTGGCGTCAAATTCACTTACGCGCAAATATCCTTCGAAAAGCTATAGATCCACTTCTAAACTCCGCTATGTATTAATTCGTATAATATGTATCAATAAAATTTATAAATATGCCATAAATATAATATAAAAATATTTATGAATTTGCAAAAGGCTGATTAGCTTTAAAAACCAAATCATCAAAACATCTGACACATTCTTTTTTAATCTGTTATTTACTATGTTCACAGGAGATATGTTGTGATCATTCTGAGCATTTTTCTGTTAACCATCAGTTCAGAGCAGGAGCCTCTTAAGTTAGCAATGTTCTCTTGTCTAGTCCACAATAACATAGACGTAACTGTCAATGTCAGTTTAAGTGTAGGCCAGGTTTTGACAAATGAATTTTAAACGTGTCTGCAAAAGATATATAGAGACATTTGCACGAAGTTTCTCTGAGCATTGTTGAATAGTTGACAGAATCGATAATTTTCGGCGGAGGGGATGATGAATCGTAGACATAAATATAAGCCTGCATAAAAGTAATATCAGGAATTTATTCACTCTTATGTCTAAAAAAAAACATGAATACATACTCTTCACTTAATTGATTTTCAATATTCTATACTTTGGAACAATCGATGATAGAATAGAAATATTTCTGTATATGACTTGAATAAATATGTCTATTGGATTCAGGAGAAGCATGCGTGTCCATTTCAGATGGCTCTACCCATATAAAGCTATAAATCGGATAATAACGATATTTCATTTTGCAATGTTTTCATGTCTACAAAGGTATTCCCGACATCTAATAACTTATTGGAGTGCGAAATATGATACAGAAGTTAGCAGGCTAGCAAAAAAAATTATGCTTCGCTTGTATGAAAAAAAGCTTCGTAAATTTTATTGATTCAAAAATTGCCTTTTATCATGTGTGTCAATTATAAATATATACTTTAAATTAAAATTGGGATATATACGTATATATTCTATTAGCTTATACAGGGGAAAAAGGGATAATAAGCGTGACTATAATTTTACTAAGAGGAAAAGTAGATTTCTCTATTTCTCTCGAAAGATGAGCAGAAATGTAAATATATACGTTCCCTTAACTAAAATATATAGGTGATTAATGCTGGGAAGAAATGCATATGGTATTTGGCAATAACACAGAATATGGGATTAATTAGATTTCATTTTTTGACAAAAATATATTAAGCGTAAACGGATTAAATATGAAATCGAAATTGGCCGACAGAGATTGTATGTATCAAATACATACTGTGAATATGTCTTTTATATAATATACATAAAAAGACATATATATATATATATATTTATATATATATATATATATATATATATATATATATATATATATATATATATATATATATATATAGAGAGAGAGAGAGAGAGAGAGAGAGAGAGAGAGAAAGAGTGTCCATAAATTTCGTGTGCATTTTTAAAAAGTTTATAACTTTATTTGTATTTGCGATAGAAATAATTTGTAAAAAAGTTTACAAAAAAGTAAATATATATATATTTGATATTTTATTGAAATGTTATTTAAGTTTCAACATGTCCTCCATTATTATCAATACAACGGCTAATACAATTTTGCAGTTCACGGAAAACATTTTCCAACTGATTTACAGTAATGCCTGAAATCACATTAGTTATTTTAGCTATACTTAAAACTAGGTACATTAAACTTTATATCATTTTTTACAGATTATTTCTATCGCAAATACAAACGAAGTTATAATTTTTTAAAGTGATATATTTTGAAATGTACAAAGTCCGACCATTATTTTCAGACATTTTTTATGTTCTTTTTATAGATAGAAGTATTTACGTAAATGCGCTGTTTATAATAAACCGGTAAAGCACATCAGGGTATACGACGGTTCCTCATAGGATACAGGTTCGTTTCCCGTGGGAGGACGCATATTTTCTATGAACATTTCTCGGATATTCAGCCCGGTAAAAATCGTTAATACTTTTTATTATAAACAGAGCAATTCCTTAAATATTTTATCTATAAAAAGATCGTATAAACATAAAAAAATGTCTTAATATATATATGAAATTTTGATTTGCCATTCCGAAAGATTTTATGAGTGAAACGTTAATTATTCTGGATCCTCATATTTAACTAGATACACCGTTTATTTATTAAACAGTAATTTTCATTTAGCAACCTGGATATTAAAAAAAGACTGGCAAGGTACCGGAGTTTGCTTTCCTTTCGGGATTGCTCTTCAACTACACAATTATCAAATTACACGCGACGACAACAAGTAAACTAAACAATGGTAACTTATGAGTCGTTTTTAAAGAAACTTGCATAAAATCGGGATTGCTACCCAAATACATACATATATACATATATATATATATATATATATATATATATATATATATATATATATATATATATATATATATATATATATATATATATAGTTGTATGGATATGTGTTTGTGACCCTGTGTTTCTCCTGTTTGTGACCTTTAGACAAACCTGTTTATTTTTTAAAAATTGGATCTATATATGCTTCTATGTCAATGATTGGTCATGAGAGTGGGAATCTATCTGTGTTTATTTGGGGTGATACACTCGTTTGAGGTGAAATCCAGGGTCAAAATCTCATATCCATACAACTGTATATGTTAATTCTCTCACGGATATTGAGCGCTTTCCACTCCGCATAATAATTAATATATATATATAAAATATACACACACTGACACAGACACACAAAGAGACAGATACATACACACACACACACACACACACATACATACATACATACATACATACATACATACATATATATATATATATATATATATATATATATATATATATATATATATATATATATATATATATATATATATATATATATATATATATATATATATATATATATATATATATATATATATATATATATTTGCATCCACAGACAGACTGTTTCGTTGTATCAGAGCTTCTCAGTGTGGCTAGACGTCCGATTACTTCAATCCTGGATCGAAACTGTCATAGATGAATCGGATCTCTTAACGCAGTGAAGGAACGGGATTTTTACGTCTTCCTTATGCGAAGGACGCCAGCACTCAATTCAATTTTGCTTGAAGATTAATTGCAGTAGGAGCCGCTGTTTGTTTGTTAATGTTTGTTTGATTTTTTAACACCTTTTACAGTAGAGAGCTCAAACGGATTTCCGGGAGCATGTATAGTCATTCACAGACAGATTCTTTCGCTGTATCACAGATCCTCATTGTGGCTAGTCGTCCGATTGCTTCAAGCCGGGATCGCAATCTGATTGATTTGACATCAGTCAGATATCTTACCTCTAGACCATCTTCGCATGGTAGGGATTTTTAACGTCTTTCTCTATACGAAAAACGCCAGCATCTCATAGAATTCAATTCAACTTTACTTGAAGAGTAATGGAACAATATATATATATATATATATATATATATATATGTATATATATATATATATATATATATATATATATATATATATATATATATATTCCACTTAGGACAACTCTCAAGTCATTTCGATTAAGATTATAATAACTTCCTTCCATTCATACAAGGAATTAGTTATGTTTTGGACATGGGATGTCTAAGAACTATCCAATTTGTTAATCATGGCCAAGGAATTTTATTTGTCTAAATATATCCATGTTTAGACCAAAGAGAAATTTTTAAACATTTTTGAACACTCAGAAAGCTGTAGCTATGTTGATAACTGCATACATATCACGAAAACTTTATGATTTGTTTCTTTCTGCTTCCTCATTATAACTCCATTAAGACCCATTTAAATGAACACGGGGAGCTACCAACCTCTACACGCAAAATATTTATAGGAAAGGCTAACAAAATACGTTCATCTAAATGCACAAATCGTTTGAAATAATGGAAGCTTTAATAATAAATAGAAGCAACCAACACTTAATTATAAACATGGACACACGGTGTTATTTGTTACAAACGCAAGGATATTTAATTTCAGTGTCTTTGGGACAACATGTCCTGTTAAGACTTTTGTCTTTAAGCAAGCTATTTTATATTAATGAATTTTAAATTCAACACAATCTTATAACAACGTATATTATTTAATCAATTCACCCTGCTGCATGGCAATAACTCCACTACGCTGCAAGTGGTGATATTCATTGTTTTTAAAGGAATATGAGAATAAATAACATTATTAAAGGAAGCGAACAATAGAAGAACAACTCTTAAGAATTGATGTGACCAGGAATTTGGTTAAGAAATATCAAAGCAAAAAGGTTGCAGATAAATTGTTTTTTTAACAGTAAATACAACAGAACTGTGTTACACGACTTGGGAGCGTGAATCGGTTGACCAGCGTTCAGTCTATATCACCGTTAATATTTAAAAGCATGTGTGATATATGTAGCACAAGGCCAATTTCAACGTCGGTCATCCGAGTCCATAGTCTCTGCCAAAATATTCCAGTAGACCCGCATAAACGGGTTCGAGTCTGTCTACTTCCCCGGACGAAACTCTGTCCTTCGTCACAGTCTCGTCTGGATTCTTCTCTGCCGAGGCAGAGAGTTTGAGAGTAATGAACTGTCTATACCACCATTATAATTAACGCCTTCCACGTGGGTCAGATGTGGCACAAGGTCAAGTTTATCGTGGGTTCTCCGAGCATGTAGGCTCGACAAAAAATATTCCCTTCGATCTCGTATAAACGGGTTCAGGGCCTCTCTACTCCCCCCGGACGAAACGTTGCCCTTTGGCACAGTCTCGTCTGTGTTGGGACATTTATTTCGTGATTTTACAAGAAAGAATATATCTAATCAAAAATTCGTCACGAAACACCCTTTCCACTTGTAAAGAACGCCTGCATGCCAAACACTGTCAAGCGCAAAATCCTGATCTTCACAATTCTTAGAGAAACTTGACCGATTTCTCATCAATAAACATTCATAGATCAGCAGTTGATTTGCATAACGGAAAGCCATATTGCATGACCGACGGTAGAATCTGCCAGTTGAGATATTTCAACAATTCTTAGCTTATTAGAGAAGGCTAATATGTGGATAGTTAGAAGGAGCAGATATTTTGCAGATTTCTCATAGAAAAGAATTACAGAAGAAGATTTCCAAAAAGCAGGAAGCAAGAGGCAATGATATATTTATTGTAGAGTTGGAAAAGACGGAAAAGGTTATTCATGTGGGTCATAGTAGCTCAACAGCCAGTGCATATTTTTTATTTGCATTTCAACATTATGGACATTATTATATCCATTATATAATAACGTCTTAATAAACAGACTAGACAGAATAGCTTAAAGGAAATGGATGTCAAGCGTGCTTTCTTCTCAAGGATATTTTAACACTGCTAAGACATACAAATATTTATACATTTTTATACAGAAAACTATAGTACATGCATATAACAATAGGCTGTGTGAATCTAGAGAAGAGGAATAGTGTATTACTTGTAATTTTTCCTAACATAACTTTGGAGGTTTCATCTATGTGTCTAGAGAAGCCATATTTATTCTTCTATGTTCCTGGAGAAGCCATATTTTTTATTTCTTAAAAGTTATTCTATCTTTCTTTATCGCTGGTGAAGGCATATTCCCCAACGGTAAACGTCTAGTCATTACTTCCCAATAGGAAGACTGCAAGTCGGAAAGAGATTGCTTAATTCGAGAGGGTTGGATTTATCTTCAATGGCTCTGGTAAGGATATAGTTCCCATCACGGAAACGAAGTCAAGTGTACTTCTAGGGAGACTGTGAAACTGAAATAGTTTCTATGTGGCTCTGGTGAGAACATATTTTTCCCTACGTGAAAAAGCACTGGCGTATGTGTGCTGCTCCATGGCAGCTGGCGCGGGCAGGCCAAAAGCATTGCCCGTCTTGATTCAAGCAGCTATCTAAACGCCTGACCGCTTCGTTAAACTACGAAATAACGTAACTAAGCAGGTGTAATATGGCCCTCATGCGTTTACCTCAAAGAAATGGAAATAATCGATTTTTGCATCGCCAAACCCTCTTTTAATTAGGAAGAAATGTCAGTTGCTCAGTTCCCCGCTGGAAGTATTTCACACCAATTATATAAATATGTATTTATGTAGGTGCATTTATTAAAAATCTATGTCCCTCCTAGACATACACTACAGATTATTCTTTTTTATTATATATGAACTGTCATGTATTATATCGAAAGATAATTGATTGGATTAACGTTGCCTTCTTCACAGTCTGGAATTTTTTTACCACCAAATCCTAAGGAGCCTATCATTGTATTTAACGCATTCCGTACGAAACAGAGAGTTCGTGCCTTCCTTAAGAGGCATACATACTGATAACACTAACGAAGAAAATTGCACAGAGGGATGAGAAAAAGAAACGCTTCAGTATCATTGCTATCCTTATCCATAACTTTAATAATTGCCAAAAACTCAATATTTCAAATTTATGTTGCAATATTTGCCATCTAATTTATGTAATTATTCGATCTTATCTAAAAAAAAAACGTTAAGCATCGATTTTTTCAAATTAAAAAAAAAGATATAAATCGAACAAGAAACAATAAAATAAAAAGTCATAAATTTCAAAATCTGTCAGTGAAAGAACATTTCTGAATTCCCTATGGCGTCCATTTCATTAAAGGCAAAGGTTATTTTCAGTCGTATTTCGCCGCCGGTCAACAGGAAAGTCTTTTGATTTTTCCCACTCCTCTTCGATTTCTTTGTTCGCTTTCATCATCACTGTTGGCAATGTCTTGATTCCTCTGAGGTCATAAAATCAAACGAGAAATACAAGAAAACAATTTATTTTACAAGAGTATGAAATACTATTAAAAAAATAAAACAATTGAACGATCATAAAAATTATATTATTTTGAAATAATGCTAAAATGATCTTAAGTGTAAAAGTTTAACATGTTACCAATTCGCAATGAACATTTATTACAATTTAACGACATCAACTCCAAGAGAATTTTTACGAAAAAAAAAAACACCAAAAAAAACAATGCAGTTATTTTAATGCATAATGAGTATAGATTGCGCTAGAGCTGGGTGTGTCAAAAAAATAAGTTGGTACACAATCAAAACATTACCTTGAAAACTCGTGGCAGGTACATCAATATCCTTGTCAGAAAGAGAATTTAATATGCATGGCATGCATTATGACAAAACCTTTCAGAAATATCTAAACTGCAGCTGAATAAAACCGTTTTTATCCAGGTCAATAGCTTTGAAAAAAGGAAACCTGAAGTTTATCGAGAAAATATACTTATTCGAACATTATGGATTGGCGTTACAGAATCGCATATAAATAACTGAAAATGGTAAAAGATAACACGACCATAGAGGACTTTCAATAGAAGCAAAAACTAAAATTTGTGTCTCATCTCAATCAAAAAGAAAATAATGATATAATGAAGATGTGTATATCAAACATTACGTCAAATAAAAGTTTAGGAAGGAAGAATCTCTGAATACTGGAAGGAAGGATAACAGCTACTGAACTTGAGAAACTTATTTCCCTGGAAATTATTTAAGGAGAATAGATTTGCAAAATTTTACCAGTCAGTAGTACAGGCTGCTCGGTCAATGAATTTCCTAATAAGTAAACAGCTTATATTGCCATTACCATTAACATCAGCCAAATCATAAAAAAACATTATTATAATAATCGACATTTTATGTCAATGAATATATGATCCATAATTCTTATATCAATATATATATATATATATATATATATATATATATATATATATATATATATATATATATATATATAGTCAGCCACAGACAGATTGTTTCGATGTATCAACGCTGATCAGTGTGATAGACGTTCAGTTGCCTCTAGTTAGTATCAAAACCCGGGTGAATTGGCGTCAGTCGAAGATTTTACCACTAAACCATTGCCGAATGGCAGGGAAGAACGTAAATTTAAGTGTATTTATTTTTAGATAAACACCGACAGACTGAGAGAAGTCGATTCGATTTACACAAGATTATATATGAAAAATATAGTTTAAAAGGTTCTATATTTATGGGATAAAGGGCTCAATATCAGAGATAGAGAGTATGCAAATTTAAAAGTGAACATTGAAGTCAACACTCTGAGGCGACAGGTTGTTTCATGCTAGACGCCATCGTCAGGCGGCCGGACTGTCGCCTCAGAGAGTTGGATTCACTGTTTAATATATATATATGAATATATATATATATATATATATATATATATATATATATATATATATATATATATATATATATATATATATATATATATATATATATATATTGTTGTGTCATAAACAGTAACGGTTGACAGTCCCAATTACATGAATAAAATCGAAAACTTTACTTCGGACAATTTATTCATAACCGATTTGTAATTTTGAAATGAATAATGATAATTTTAATGGGCATACTTCGCCTTTAGATTTAATTAAATTGGATTAAATTAACTCCTGCGACGTATACATACATATGTACGCGTATATATATATATATATATATATATATATATATATATATATATATATATATATATATATATATATATATATATATGTAAGTATGTACGTATGTAAAAACTCATACGCACAGATATAAATATAAAATTTCGCGTGTGTATATTTATCTAATTTTATATACTGTTTACATATGGATTATTATCGTAATATTGGTGAACGTACAAAAGGACTGAATCCTTCTGCTTTTCTCTCCTTGTTCGCTACCGTGAATGTAAACAGATTATCTTGTCAGTTGTTTTGAACGAAACTGGTATAAAAGAGTAATTGAAACACATTTATATATGCGCGCGTGTGTTTTTATGATCTTTTCTTAGACATATTCATATACGCGCAAGCGTACACACACATAACGACACACACACACACACACACACATAACGACACACACACACACACACACACACACACAAACACACATATATATATATATATATATATATATATATATATATATATATATATATATATATATATATATATAATATTGACCACACGTATTCGAGGATGGCCGTCTACTGAAGCGGGTACCCAACACCTATTGCAGACACTCGCTCCCTTATATTTGTGTTTGCTCAAACCCTACAGTGTCAAACTGTGGTTTATATTGCAACTATGCTGAGCAGCCCGTAGCCATTGTTTCTGGGAGAAAGCTTGCTATCTAGTGTGATCCAGAAATTGAACAACGCCAGCAAGCTGAAGCTCTCGGCTACGATGACTTGTGGCTTCGGGCTAGCACAGCTCTCGACAGTCCACAAGAGTTCCCTCTACCCAATTTCAATTACAACGCTTGGGTGAACTCGTGGTATATCTTTCAGCCACTCTCCAAATATGCTGCATGCTGGGATCGACCTCGATCCAGTCTGATAACAACAGGAATTCGTCTGCCCGACAAATCGTCCACGGTGAGATATGTGTGTGTGTGTGTGTGAGCACGCCCACTTACGCACGCACAAACACGGATATATATATATATATATATATATATATATATATATATATATATATATATATATATATATATATATATATATATATATATATATATATATATATATATATATATATATATATATATATATATATATATATATATATATATATATATATATATATATATATAAGGAAGCAATAGGGAGTAAGTGATAGCGGCTTGGATTGAGGAAGCGAAGAAGTAATTTGGAATTCCATTCGAATCCATTACCTTGGAAATCTTATGAATAATTTTATTCTCCTTCCAGCTAGGGGTAAATTACAGGACAGACTGTGTTCTATAGCCTTGGATGGCAACTGGTCTAGGAAACCAAAACCTGCGGATGGTCGTTTCGGGACATTGTG
>OZ038475.1:133611139-133681139 GCA_964036315.1 Acanthosepion esculentum | reverse complement strand
TTCATGTATCTCTCTGAAACGCCTGGCCTTGAATATATCATGTGATTGTCAAATTGTCCGAACAATCTTTCCTTAACATGTTTCAGTTATTTACTTCTTATTCGATATCTATGTACATTTAATATATCCCTTTTTTCCTAACACTTCCTCGTTTATTAAATGTTACCTCTGTCGATTTTCATCGTCCTTCTAAGGACCACAAACTTAAAAAAATATAATTTCTAGAAACACTTTTACAATCTGGTAGGATTGAGTGTTCTCACAAGGAAATTCCCTATGGAATAACCTTTTTAGGATGAGGTAAGAATAATAAAGACAGAGAAAAAATGCGAAGTAAAAAATGGAATAATTTTCATTATATACGATGTTCAGATATCTCAATCAGCAGACCCAGTGTATAGATGAGTAATTATTTACTAGAGGACACGTATTAAATTACTTTTGCATACGTATAATCCGACAGATGAATCAATGTTCAAAAGAAGGTAAAAGTCCAATCCTTAAGCCGGTGGATGAACAAAACCGGACATGATGTAAACGATAGAACACACGATTGTTCTCACGTCAGAAGTTAGGAAAACATTACAAAGCACAAGCGACTTTATTCAAAACTACCAAATATTGTGAGAAACAAAACAAACAAATAAGACAAGGATATTAGCCTAAATGGACCCGGATCTTAATAAACTTTTTGTTACATATTTTACACAATTCTTACGGTATGATATTAACGTGAAAAACACGAAATTTCTATGAAAAATGCTATTTAACTTTCATCATCAGTTTTAAGCTATTCATATTAGCAGAAAGTGTTACATTATCTTCGTTCAGATTAATAAAGCATGAGATTAAATATATCATATGTATTATTATTGCTGACTTTTGCCAATTCTTCATCAATTGCCGTTGGCGAGTGATGTGTGTGGTATTGTGGTATTAGGACCGATGTTATTACAAAAAATTATTTGGATTTTGTCAAGAATCTCGAAATAGAGAGCCGGAATATCAGACCAGATATGGCAACAATATTAAATGCACGAATGAATGGTAGATGTATGACTGTGCATTGTGCATTCTGACCAGAAAGATTGTTTGGCACATCAGAGTAAGCAAAACTTGCTCACAGCAGACTTTATTCAATATAAATGAGCCACTTAATCTCAGTAGGAATCAGAAGTCACAACGAGTTGCCGTCCTAGAGGTTTTCATCATCCAGACTAATGGAAGTAAAAAAAATATTTATGTATGATTATTAAAGGATAGAAGTTTCGTTTTGGAGACGTTAATCTTTACAAATCATTTCTTGACCCAGTTGAACCTATCGAACATATTGTTAAGACAAAAGTAAATATTTATGTCATCAGCATGAAAAACACCTTGGCAACTGCTGACATTGGAAAAATCGTTGATGAAGGCAAGAAACCACATAAGTCAAAGAACAGGCACTAGTGGACCCCTGTATTAATGCGAAATGATTTAGAAGCCTGGCTGTTCAACAAACACAATTTGAATTTATGAATTTATTATGAACGACTGGATTAAATCAAATAATCGACCAGATTTAACATTGCCCTTGAGTTTGTGAAGAAGACCAACATGCCAAACCCTGTCCAACGTCTTCGAGATATCTAAAGCCGCAGCACCAGCTTCACCGGAAGTATCTAGTAGTTTTATAGTTAAAATCAGTAATAACCATTAGCACATCAGAGGTTACCCTCGAGAAACGAAAGCCATTCATCTGAATGAAGGTCATATGCAGTGAGATGATACTTAGCCAATTCAAATTTAGTACTTACCCCCAAAACGGTAAAAGATGAGACGACCAGAAGGCTAATAAGGTTTTTAGATTTGGGAAAAATATTTTGTTGTTTCAAAGTGTCTTTAGATCAGATGTTCACGATTTTAATTGTCTATGTACTTAACTTTATATAGCTGCGTGATTCCGATATATACAGTAAGTAGTGCACAACTTGAGTTCTCCTGCATGATGACGAATATATTACTTACTTTTCTCAGTTGAACTTCGTAAAATTGGGTACAGAGGCCCGGTATAGTAATGGATAGCGTCTAAGTTTGAGGAATCGAAAAACCGAGTTCGAATTCCAGTCGAATCCATTACATTTACTTACGTGCTAATACCCTTGGGAAATGTATGAAACCACACCTTTTTTTCCCCAGATATGAGTAAAAAGCAGGACAGAACGGCTTCTATAGTCTTGGATGGCAACTGGTTTACCACAGAGAGAAATGTCAACCTACTGCGGAAAAAAATCTGATCGTTAGTTATGTATCAAAAGATACATGATCGCCTAAGATTGTATCATGTGTGACACAAAACTGACTGACTGAATATTGGGTATACTTCAGAAAACAGAATATATTATTTAAATAATAAGATTTACTTCGTCATATCAAACATAACTAATTTATTTTACATTCCCGAACCAAAGATTAAATTATGAGTAAATATGAGGTTAATTAGTCCTTAGTCATGATTTCCAGGCGCTGTAAGGCGTACTGGCTCGGGATGAGAAATCGGTGAACCGGGTTCAAATTCCCGTCGAATTCGTAAGATTAGATTTCACAACCCAATCTAAAAAAAAAAACGTATGAAACAAGCTCTTCATCACGGACATCTATGGTTAAAAGCTGTGCAGATTGAGGTCATTTGCAACTGTGGCTGGCAATCAATATAGACAGGAACACATTGAATTCAAACTCGTATACACGATGGGATACATATTATGCAGCAACAAATTGATCGAGTATGGCATCATGTCTCTATGGTAGCAAGTATTGGTCGGATACAGTCGATATGATAGGTACATAGGGAGATATACCTGGTGAGACTTGCAGGAGAAATCGGATTCTTACATATTAAAGAACGTGCCCTTTCTCCATTTGCATTACTATTAAACAATATGAATTATATTTTTATTTCGATAATTTCAATTCTTCAGTAGCATGCATTTTTGTTGAACTCAATCGTGTCATGTGATTACGGAATTATTTTTCGTAATCTGTTTAGCTTATCGTATATTATTGATATTCCACCTTAAAATGAAATACCGAAAAGGAATCATTAAAAGTCGCCTTAAACGTGATGTCTGAGATTTTATTAAAATAATTATAAAATTCGTAAATGATGTTCTTATCTGCATGGAAATTACGAGGAAACTTTATAACGAATTTCAATGGAATGCTTCCTTGTACAGTTTCTACGATAGACATAAATTTAGGGGAACTTTTTATCTGTAATAAATGTACACATTTCTTGATTTTTCTTCCCGTCGTTTTGCTCTTATCTTCTTTATAAACATTGGCTTTTTTAAGGAAAATGCCAATATTTTCTCCGTAATGGATTTCATTAATGTCAATACTCTAATGTTAAGAAATTAACGTTTCACAAATAGAATCGAAATTACATAAAACAATTTATCAGAGAAAATTTGGAGATCTTCCATTGAAATCCGAGTTATTAGGATTATCATCTCATTCGTCAGAAGATCGATTTATCGTGAAAGTTTGAGTAATGGATATATATCAAGGTCAATGAGTGCATTTTGATGCTTCCGGCCGTTACCGGACGATATTTGTCTTGTTTTTATAGATAGGGATCACTCTGAGGTAGACATCTGTGTTTTGTTTTCCTTTTCAATACTTCACTTCCTAATGTATATATTGGTAGTTTGGTTTTTGCCACTTACCTTTTAGAGATTATTGTTTTATTTTGATACATATTAGATAGATAGATAGATAGATAGATAGATAGATAGATAGATAGATAGATAGATTTGCTGGGAAATTTATCTTCTGTGTATTTCATATGGATGCTTACAAGAAATTAGACAATATGCACCATATAATCAAATTGACAAATCGTATGGACTGCCACGAAACACTGTTTTACAATTGATACAAAAAAGTATTTTTCTTTTATTTTATACCGAAAGAATTAACTTTGCTACCTGAATTTCAGAAAGCTTAAATATTATTTTTGTCTATATAAACCATACTGATGTTATCACGCATAGAATAATCATTTTCTTAGAAATACAATCCAGGGTCTTACTGTTTTATTTCTAAATGCATGAAAAATACTATTGTTAGGTATCTATATTACGTCTTCCCAGATTCTCATTTCCCTGGTCATGAATCATTATTTTAATATTCTCTAACCAGTTTCCTTAAATAACCTTATTTTTGGATACTAATGTATAGAGGATGTCGCTGAATTAGACGCTAAATAAGGTCATTATGGCTTCGATCAAAACACAGTAAATATCTTAAAGATGAAAATGTACATAGAACGAACAAAACGAAAGCAGCAAAATATACTCTGATCATCGATGAATTTCAAATAATAACGTAGAACAAATAACTTGTTTAAAATATCAGATAATTTTGATGTACCTATGAAATATATCCGAGAATCCTCCATATTATCGATAGCAGTCTTCCGGTATGCGAGAAAGTAAATGTTCAGTGAATTAAAAAATGTAAAAAAAAAGAATGAAACAAGGATTTTTTTTTATAACTAGATTTATTCAACCTACATAGTGAAAGGTTTCATGCGAAATAGGAGACACAATAATGGTGGTAACAATCATAATAACATACAATACGTAGGTTATATCATGTTAAATATAGACTCAGAAGGTAATCCGACCCTTACGAACTCACTGACTAATGATTTGAATAAAAAAGAAATAACTGTAAGAAGATAGAGTGCATGGTCAACAGAAGGAAGTTGCATTTGAAGTGTGAACTATGCATTTGAGATTTTACAATGGGTCGGAGATAGCAACTGATCTCTCAGGGTCTTGTAATGAAGGCTGAATAATTTGATACAGAAATAAGAAGGCATAGAGAAGTAGCAAAATAGGAATTTTAAAAGCACTACGTAATAATAATATTTAATAAAAATCGTAATAATCAAGGAAAGGAGTGTCGAATTGCTGTTTAATGAAAAGCGTGTAGGTCTGATATAAGATTTCTAAAATGACAGTGACTGCTCGAAATTTTCCTCACAGATGAAGAATTGACTTGAAGCTAATAACATGCACGCCATGTATACAATACCTGAAAAATGATAAAAATTTAAGAAAATTGTTAATAAATTAAAGGAGACTTGCAATGCGTTACAGAAGGGATGGATTTTCGGGAACATATAATGTGGAAAGATGGCCTGAAGAATTTAACACTCTTGCGATATATTGAATACATACAAAATGAACCAGATAATCTTAAGGATCCTGTGCAAATAACAAGTAAATATGGTGGTTAAAAAAAAAAACAAAAAAAAATGAACACATTAGTAAGATGTGTAGAGTCATGTTTGCGTACGTCAAGAAAAGCCTGGAAGAACATAGAAAATTACGTAAGCTGTAATTATAATATGTTTCTTCTTTCAGGATTTGCAATCCTTTGTCACAATTCAAGTAATTAAAAATGTCCTTGTTTGCTTGATGTGCGGATAGTTTGATAGTTAGACGCTTAGAATGAGAAGCCAGAGAAACGCCTTCGAATTCCCATCGAGTGCTTATCAGTCACTTACCCACAAATACTCATGGAAAAGTTACGAATCTGTTATCATCAGCTTTGGTTTGAATAGTAGTAGATTTATCCGTGGGAATTATAGTTATTATAAAAAAAGAAATTAGTGCAATATTCGAGCAGAAGAAAATATATATTCTTACAATTCAATTTTTTAATTGCGTGATTTCATTATTATCTCAAACAATGTAACGTGTCTCTTTTCCATCCAAATAAGTTTTGATAAAACCTAATCATATAAATATTCAATTATATTATATTGACAGATACACTCCTAAACATATAATTCTGGTTGAGGTAATGGCGTTTTTAAAAACAGCGGCTCGTACTACTATTAATCAAGTATGAACTGAGTCTAAGATATTGTGTGCATGTTCATAGTTGACATTATTGAATGTTAATGTTTTTTATTAATTAGGATTCCATAATTTTTTAATCTTTTCCTGTAGACAATGCTATTATATTGGTGTTATCAAAAAGTATATCACGAATAGGATCCAGTAAGTCTCCAACACTCAATAATATCAATTATGAGCATGGACACAATATCTTGACCGTGTTTTGAAAATGAAACATTGCATAAATACATACATACAAAAATATATGTCTTGTCAACAGTTAATGTATTTCAACTTACAAAATGGTTAAATGTATACCCGAAAGCACTCCGAAAAAACCACAATTGGACAGCTTTTATATAATTTATCTAGCGAAAAGAAATACAAATAAGATCACATAAACAATTGTATGAAGAAATAATCATAGCATCTTTTTGTCATACTCAATTAAATTTGCATATATACATATATATATATATATATATATGTCTATATATATATATATATATATATATATATATATATATATATATATATATATATATATATATGTGTGTGTGTGTGTGTGTGTGTGTGTGTGTGTGTGTCTGTGCGCGTGTGTCTTATCTGAAAATGATTATTAATCGTTTGTTAAAGATGAATATTATGATTCATCACTGCCATCATCACTTGTTCTAGCAACTTAATCTTGACCCGTTATTAATTCATAGAAAACATTCCTCTTCGTGGAACTGTCAATATTAATTATGCTTGACCTCGCTATTTCCTCTTGATTGAAATATTACAAAAGAAATAAATAAATTTGTTAAATATAAATAAAATTAAAGTGTATTAACTTTCATAGCTTGGATATAAAAATGAAATTGATGAAGAATTATAAACAAACGATAGGGTTTTACAGGCTTATCATTCAATCCTGTTGCTTGTGTTTCGACTGATTCATATCATGAACATTGGGTATTCATTATAGAAGAATAAGATTGAAACAAGTCAAAATGTCTTAGTTAATTGAACATTAAGCTTTACTTTAATGTTTCGATTTCTTTTTAATTTCATTTATTATTTTCCACTTCACTTAGAAAAATTAACATTTATTAACATTCCGTCATTTTGCAGTATTCTCACTATCAAATATATTTATATATTTTCTCCCAAATATTATTAATTTTTTTTTCGAACATTACTTTAGTGGATACTCCTGTTTTGAATAAGTGTCCTGATAAGTGTTTTCATACAGTTTGTATTACCTCTATCGAAGTCTGCAGTCGATAAAACTAAATAAAAGATATATTTGCTAGAGAGCACATATTTTTTTTTGATTGCGTGAGCCAACAGACAAAATATACAATGTATAAAATAAAAAAAGGGGTCGGTTTATCCAACCAATACATTTTCTCTAAAAATATCGTTTAGATTAATATATAGCGATTTTTAAGCACAGCTTACATGTGGCACAAGTCTGAAAGTATAGAGAACCCGATATAACTCACTAGTCACTTGTAATTGTTCTACCGAAGCAAGCTTCCTAACGATTATACAATGGCGATATGCCCCGTTTGGATTAATGCATGTGTGCACGCGCGTGTACGTGTGTTTGAGTGTGTGTTCAGTGGCGTGACAGAAGTTATGGGCTTGGTGTCAATATTTCTAAGACACTTTCTTAGTTTGATATTGATTCTACAAATAGCCGGAAGACCAATGGAGATATGCTGCCATAATCTCTCGATAACCGTCAAATGCTTCCTGACATATGCGTGTTAATGAACATTTCCACGACGTTTCATAAATCCTGGGATTTTTTAAGATTTCAAGGTGCTACTTTTAGAAGATGAAAACCTATTTTAAGAAATGTTAGGTATCGGTTACAATCTCTCAAATTCTTAGTGACACACACACACACACACACACACACACACACACACACACACACACACATATATATATATATATATATATATATATATATATATATATATATATATATATATATATATATTATAATTTAATCATATAGACAAAAAAAAAATTACTCATACCCAGATGCAACTTTGTTTCGGTTTGTTTCAGTTGCACCTCAACGGTGAGAACCAAATATGGTTATGAACAATTCTGCTTTTGGGCAACCCGTATGTGAAACGTCACTTCCTTTTTTCCATTTGTTTGAGAAAAATATACTTAAAGCAAAATGGTGACAGAGTGAAACCTTAGTGCTTGTTGATAGCAGTTTGGGGAAGGATTGGTAGGGTGTTGAATGCTGGCTAGTCTCGGAAGATTCCTTGCCGATAACGCCGGTCAAATGTTTAAGCACAGCATCGCACAAGCGTCCTAAGAGTAAGGAGTGGGTTAGGAAATGTGGGAATTGCAGATATTAATACGATGGAAGAGGTCGGAGGGATAAATTCTAGCGGTAAGTATAGTGGTAATTGGGAATGTTTTCTTTTTTCTTTTTCTTTTTGATTTACTATAAATAAACAAGCTAAATCTGAATTGCATATATTTATGTTAGAGTTATTTCTACTAATTCTGTAATCAATGAAAGTGTTTTATAAATTAATAAATTTAGAAGTTTAATTTATTCTTGGTATGTTGAATTTATAAGATATTCGGGTTTAAAAAAAAGTTTTGATTTAGCAATTATATATAAGTAGAAAATATATAAAAATTATTATGGGATATTAATATAACTTTTATAATCTAATTTTGACGTATTCTCGGACTGTATAATGTGTAGAATAAGTATGGATTTAAAAAGCAATATCTGGAATTATTACTAGTAATATATCAACAAAAGAATTTTAAGAATTATAATCTAAGATAAATTGGTGGAGATGTACCTTATGTACGTTTCCACTAATTTATCTTAGATTAGCAATGGTAGGAAGTATATAAAAGGAGATGAGTCATAATTTGAAACGTTTAGACTCATGGAATTAAGCATTTAGCAAGATTATAATGTTAAATCCTTAATACGTCTACAAAAAAACCGTGGTTTCATATCTTTGGTTCAATAATTGGGTGTTGTTCAACATACGGCTTGCCTAAAAGCAGAATTGTTCATAAACATTTTTGGTTCTTACTCGTTGAGGTGCAATTGAAATGTACGAAAATGAAGATGAATCTTTGTAGTGAGTAAACTGTTTTTGTCTATATGATTATATTATTATAAATAATTATCTCTCTACTATCGGTTTTGTGCCCTCTTTCGAATTAATGCTGTGAACATTAGAATTCATATATTACATGCATCGGATATATATATATATATATATATATATATATATATATATATATATATATATATATATATATATATATATAGATATATATATATATATAATTTACCTTCTACTCTCAGCAGTTTTAACTAGATCAGAAGCAACATTATTATAATGCATATTCATATTTTTTTTACGAAAGAGCTAGCTTTTTGCAACATTAATGACATTGTGAGTTTTTGCTGAAATAATCTATGCAGATAAAATATTTGCTAAAATTCCTGTGTCTAAGTGACGCATATAAATATAATCTGTTTAAAATTGTTTGCTATACAAAACAATTTGTTTGAACTTAAATTACAGTATAGACTCGCGTATCATACGATTTTGAAGAGCTAATTCTGAAGATATATATATATATATATATATATATATATATATATATATATATATCTTTTACGGCAATCGCATCATACAGGAGATATAAAAAGAACATATATTTCACTGGCGATGGCTACGCCATTGACCACATTATATATCCATTGGCTGCAGTTAAAATCGCCTTAAAATAGTTCACGAAATTCCGCATGAAACTCGAGTGTATATCGTTAAATTGTTTGTCACCATGCTATTGTCAATGAAAAGGTATAGATAGAGGTTTGTCAAATCCTATAGGTGATTTTGCTTTGTTTCCTGGCATAGACGTATAGTTACACGTTGTATTTTCTACGGTATTAAATTATCAGTAATACTTCATTAAGAATAATTCCAATCCCAGGCAAGAAGGTTAGGTCGAACATGTTATTTGACACACATCTGTACATAGAATAGCTGGATACAAGGCGTTAAACAAGAAAAGAAACGAAATATACAAAAATACAGGAGTTTGAACTCGACAATACCGTTTTCCGAGCGAATAACTTAAGGTACCTGCTCATCCATTCTGTTTTATCAGGACACTTAAAAAGAAATATTTTCAACACACACAAATACACTCTCTCTTTCTCTCTCTCTCTTTCACACACATACACAAAACAAACGCACACACCGTGATGCTAGCACATGCACACATACATACATGCATACAACTATACGAGGGTAATTCAAAAGTTATCTGCTTTTTCGCCATAATATAACTTTATTTTTCTCATAGAACCTTCAGTTCATGCACACTTATATTTGATACTACCGTGATGACGTTATAGCAGTTTGACTTTAATCCCGACAGTTTTCTTTATGCTGTTACTGTGTAAACATGTCCGTCCCGCTTGCAGTGTGCACTAACTAAGAACAAAGAGTTGTGATCCTAATTCTCTGGTTGTCAGGTGTATCAGGGGCTAAAATCTATCTGAAGCTTTTAACACAATACGCCGACAGTGCAGTAACGCGTAGAAGTGGAACGAATAGTTTAAAAGTGGCTGCACATGTGTGACCCTCAAAGACGAATCATGACGCCCGTCAACCTCTGACGCTGAAGAGAAGATTCAGCAAGCTCGAGGGATGGTAATGGCAAACCGACGTGTTATCGATGAAGTAGCATGTTCTCTTCAGATTCAGATCACTACACGCTGTTCTTCCCTGGTACACATTGCTAGCGGAGCGGCCATATTTACATTACAACAGCAACAGGAACTGGTGCAATCAAACTCAGATTTCAATCACGCGACCACAATCGTATCAACTATAAGCACGCATGAGCCAAAGGTACTTTACCAAACTAATGTTATGTTATGGCGGAAGTACTGGAAATTTTTAATTTAACCTCGATTATCTTTCCTCCACTCCAAAATTGTTGTTGATATGTAAAATATATATATTGTTATCCCTTATATCTATCTATCTATCTATCTATCTATCTATCTATCTATCTATCTATATATATATATATATATATATATATATATATATATATATATATATATATATATATGAAATGGAGAAAACAACTGAAAAGTTGCAAATTAAAAAAAATCATATGTTTTTGTGAAAGTATTTATTTATATTTTTTATATATATATATTTGATATTTCAGATGTACCCCGATCTTTCGTCATTATGCTATATATATATATATATATATATATATATATATATATATATATATATATATATATATATATATATATATATATATACTCTTAAGGTGTGGTATACTTAAGGGATAAAATGCTCAATATCAGAGATAGAGTGTGTGTAAATATAAAAGTGATCATTGAAGTCAAAACTTAGAGGCGACAGTCTGTTTTCATGCTAGACGCAATTGTCACCTGACGTTTGCGTCTAGCATGAAAACAGACTGTCGCCTCTAAGTATTGACTTCAGTGTTCAGTTATATATATCACGTGACAAAAATTCAACAACAAACACTATTTACAGATTAGTGGCACAGCAATGGGCACGAAAATAGCACCTAGCTATGCTAATATATTTATGCACATTCTAGGAAGGAAAATGCTAGACAATTCAGAATTTAAACCATTACATTATTTTAGATATATTGATGACATTTTCTTATTATGAACTCAGGAATCAGTAAAATTAAAATAATATTTTACTTTCTGCAACAACTTCCACGATACAATTAAATTTACCATGGAGCATCCATACACATCCGTCCCTTTCTTAGATGTTATGATAAAATTAAACAAACATACACTTTCTACCAGTCTATACAACAAACCCACTAACCAGCATAAATTCTTACACTTCAACAGCTGTCATCCTCTTAAATTAAAATGAAAAAAAAAATCTACCGTATACAGCTCATTTCTAAGAATCAAACGCATATGCTCAGACCATCTAGATTTTCTACACAACATTAATAACTTAACAAAACAATTCCTAAAATGTAAATACCCAATAAATATAATAAAAGAAGCACTAAATAAAACTATCCATATAAATCGTAACACACTTCTGACATACAAGAAATGTAAAAACCACAATCGGATTCCCATGGTTTTTAACCACAATCAATATTCCCACACACTTATTCACAATTAAAAAAAATGATTACAAGAACCTCCAATTAAACAAAAATATCAAATACATTTTCGCTAAACCACCCATTAATGCAAAGAAACAAACACTTAAACTATCAGCTATCCTCACCTCTACCAAATATCTAAATACTACAAACCAATCAGGAAATTACAGATGTAATAAAACTCGTTGTCTAGTTTGCAAACACTAAATAACCGATAGTGTATTTTCTCTACCCAACTCAACAATCAAAATACATCCACCTCGCCTCACCTGTGATAGCCATAATATAATTTACTACTGATTCTGCACAATATGTCCTAATAGTGGATATATTGGCGAATCTGGACTTAAGTTTAGATTTCGTTTCAACAATCACAAAATATCCATACGTCAAAACAATCTTTATTCCCTCATAGCTGAACACTTTAATCAATCAAGACACTCATTAGACAACTGTAAATGTTTGATAGATTCCGAATTTAGATCCATATACACACGCAGAAAAAAAGAGAAATACTGGATTTTAAAATTAGACACATATAAACTAGAATTAAACAAAGACTTGGGTATTTTAAATCTGTATAAATATTTCAATAGTTAATTTTTTTTTTAGATATAGTTAAAAAACCTTTTTAAACAACATCTAAAATATTATCGTTAGATTTACGTTAGAATTATTCAAACACAGTTACATTCCACATCACGTAACGTCCGTGTCTCGCGACGGACGCTACTTGTAAACAAACTTCCGAATACAGTTATTTAATTAATTTCTGAGGAAAGATCGAGGCGATCTGAAATATCAAATATATATATATAAAAACATATAAATAAATACTTTCACAAAAAACATTCAATTTTTTGTTTCTTTTAATTTGCAACTTTTCAGTTGTTATATATATATATATATATATATATATATATATATATATATATATATATATATATATATTAAGCATTTCAGCCCAATCGAAGCAGGGGTGCCACTAGTACACAAGAATTTACAGAGAAAGAAGGTAAGAGAAAGGACTGGTTGTAAAGGGAGTGAGGACAGAATAAAAATAATTATGGTAAGAAGTCATCAGAAAATACGTTTTGACGTTACATATAAATCTTTGAAGATTGTAGTAATCGGGGAAACACGTAAGGGGATGGGATTTGCACTGTAGGTAAATGCGAGAGAAAAGTTTTTGAGCAGAAGAGGCGGTTAAATTTAACTATTTCAACACTAAACGAGTAGGACGTATATGCTAACTTATTAGCACGCATAATTCATACAGTCGTGGCAGAAGTGGAAATTGTTCGTCAGAATAGTTGCCATGAAAATATTTATAGAAAAGACAGAAATAAGCCAAATGACGTCTGTGAGAAAGGGACTTGAGTCGTGGTGTCACTTCAGGAACAAGTACGTTGCAGATCCGTCTTTGGATTTTGTCAATAAGTAGCGTCAGACCACATATAACAATTTTCAATACATGGACGAATGGTAGATTTGTAGGATGAACTCAGACGAGGAAAACCTCATTGCTTGTCAGAGAAATGATTATGGGACTTAAGATGCTTAACCACTTCATCATTGATTAAATCTTCGAAGATTTTGCCGAAGAGTGGTAGGAGGCTGATAGGGCTGTAGTTAGAGGGGTTAGAATGGTATAGAGCGTTTTTGAAAACAGGGACGACAGAGTAGGACATCCACCAAGTTAGGAAATCAAGAATCATCTACTCAATAGTTGTATAGATTTGAGAGGACAGGAGCCCTCTCGTAAGCCCATTACTTTAGGATTACTACTGGTATCATGTCACCACACATATTTTATGTGTGTCTAATCTAAAATTGATATCCGAGACCATCACATATCACCCAATAGAGACTCAGTTCTGGGATGGGGTGTCAGGTGTGCGCACTCCGGATGTGTCGAGTGTTTAGTTGGACGAGAAATTCCGAGCAAAGCATTCAGGCTTATTTTGTGTGGATGTCAGGACGGACTACGAATTTATTGAATAGAGGAGGAACTGAGGATCTGCTGTTAAGAATACACGTGCAGGGTTACCAATAATCTATAGAAACAAACTTGCGTTGTTTCATTCAATCAGCAAACAGAAAGTTTGCTTTATTGAGAACGCGTTTGCGCTCATTACAATCAGAGACAATGAGACGTCTGTCGAAATCAGACTTGTCTGGAAGAGACAGAAGTGATTCCTGTGGGATATAGCAGCTGAACAATCAAGTGAAAATCAAAGTGAGTAGAGCAATTTTACTTGGTATTTCAACGCTGGAATAAAAGCATCGATGCCGGCTTTTATCCAAGAGGAGGCCTCAGACACGCATTTTTGAATGGTATGATTAAAAACTACATTCCAAGGGACGTGGCGAAAGAAATCATGGAATGAGTTCCAAGCGGCGCGTTAATAATAGACATATATTGTGTTGGTAGGAGGTTTATGACTGGCGGGAGGGGTGCAGAAATAGAGGTTTACAGACACCCCGCGTGATCAGCGATGCCAAGAGGGCAGAGCTGCATAGCGTAACAATTTTCAGATATGCAGTTAAAACGGAGATGGAGAAAGTATACGATACCGCCACGGTTTACAGGGAAAACGCGTTGGAAAATTAACCACTTGCGTGAGGGATTGAGTGATTGTAATATTAAGGCTTTGGATGCCACCGTGGTCAGTGACAGTGTGCTCAAGTCACCTGGTATGTTGGGCGTTCAAGTCACCGAACACTAAAAAAAAACTAACAGTGAGAGAGAGGGAGAGGGAGAGAGAGAGAAAGAGAGAGAGAGGGGGAATGAAATAAAAATAATTAAAAGAACGAGAAATTCAAATGTGTATGTACAACTTGCGAGGCGACGAATTTTTTTCGCGTCCCTACTTGAGTAAATAGTAATGCCGGGAGTGATCTTTTTTGGCTGATTAGACCTTGAATACTAGGAAAGGAGTTAAAATCTTCAGGCCGAGGTAGGTATGACAAAGCTAAGATCGTCATAGTGACAACATTGGATTTATGGAAATGGACACTCCATCACCCGTGAACGACGTTAAAAGATTCCAATAGATATACGAGCGAATATATATATATATATATATATATATATATATATATATATATATATATATATATATATATATATATATGTGTGTGTGTGTGTGTGTGTGGGTGTGTGTGTGTGTGTGTGTGTGCGTGTAGATATAGCTGGAAATACTATGGATATATTAACGTTAAGTATGGTTATATTGTTATATAGTATATTAACAATATATTCAGTTTTGTCCTCACTGTTTTATTACTTTTGTATCCTTACGTCGTACTAAATTATATTTTTGAACAATTTTAAATTAAATTTACGAGAAATAACTTACAAGGAATTAGCGATATACACGTAATAAGGTACACATGCTCTATATAACTGCAGAGCAGCAAATAATGTACTGCCAAAATATTCTACATATCCTATATTAATATCCCTATCTCTATCCATTTTCTTTCCAGGGCTTCCCCTAGGTTAACCAATTTTATTGGGTTGGAAGCTAGGAATTTAGTTAAATTTACAACTTATACAATCTCAATTTAATTTCAGTCTAATCTCTGGACTTGCTTGAGGTGACCTTATTGTCAATTCAACTCATTTTCAATTCCCGGTTAAACGATGTTTTCCGCCAGGGAAGTGAAAAAAATCAATGGCTGTTATGTCAATAAAGGTAACTTTCTTAATCAATGTCTACGAAATTCCATTAAATATAGCAGATTTTTGTACTTCGCTGATTGATGACGGTTTGCGCATTACCATATTTGAATTGTCATATGATTTTATAAAATAATCTCCTCATTGGTTTAGTTGATATCTGTTGTGGATTACGGGATGAGTCCGATATCAATGAATAACAAACGCCAGCAATGGATAAGGAAAATAAATGTATTAACGTAATAATACAATATGGTATTACGGTATTAGTAGATCCAGGAATGCCGGTTAGTATCACTAATATATATATATATATATATATATATATATATATATATATATATATATATATATATATATATATATATATATATATATAGTCTTGCTATTAAAGTATCGCGGTATGACTCCTTACTGAGTCTACGTGCTCGCTAACTGTGACGCCTGCCGCCGTCTCTGTGTGTGACTTACTCTACTACTACTGAACTCTACTACTCTTCTCGACTCCTTGACTCTCCGGGTATTCACTGGTAGTAGTATATGTATACCTTGGGTGAGTCCATTTGTGTGAAAAGTGGAGACTCCTTAACAATATCCTTTGTGAGTCGCCGCGGGTTCCTTTCTAGGATTAAGTAATATCATCGTTCTACGTAGCTCTGTCTGTTTTTCTTGATACTGCTTAATGAAAAGTGCATAGTAAGTGTCACGTTTGAGATAAAGTGTCTCATATTTTTGGAACGAACAATCATCCAAATTGTATCCGGAGTTAAATGCTAGGTTCGCCCCCACCTGCTCGACTCGGCGTTACTCTTTAGTTATTACGTTATTGATGAGTCATTTAGCTTTGTCCATTTGTACATGTTGGGTACAGGTAAATTATGCATCATTTGGCTTACGGTGAATAATCTCTACACATCGCCCTTTAGTCCATTAAAGACACATTCGGACGTAAATACTTTAATTCCTATATCAAATATAATACATTATTACAGGGATAAATGAATCTATCCATTATGTGATATTTATAGTACAAGGCGCCAGCAAAACTGTACAATTCTTTTTGCAAATTTGTATTGAGATACTCGTTTAAAAGAATGTCTAGAGAAGTAATCTTAAAATCCAATATAATTTAATCAAAATTACAAGATATATAATTGTTCATCTGAGATAGGCTATTGGTCATTATTCGCCGTGTCTCTACATAAATCGAGCAATCATGGCTCTCCAAAAATTCGTATATTTTTCACCTAATCCCTGTTCTGTCAGACATTTACAAAAACTCTTCAGTTAAGTTTACTCCAAATTGCCTTTAAAATATCCTGGGAGTGCCCGACCCTCAATAGCCTCTTTCCTCATTATCTATCTTTGAGATTTTAGTTGGCTCCTTCTGATTATTAGCGTTATTTTTCTTCCTTTTTTTTCCGTAAGAGATTGTTGGTATTTAAGCGCATCATTCATGCTATTCCCAGAATCCGTCGGTATAACCAAATTTCAATTTTATCTAGTATTACATCATAGTTGCCTTTAATTTAACGAAAATTACCTATTTATCATTATTATTCCAAGGGACATTTGATTTTTGATGTCACATAGTCCACCGTCCGTTAAAATTTTTTTAGATATTTAAATTGTCGTAACTGCTTGATCCCGACATTTCCATATCGTCGTTTACATCTTGTGCTGTTCTCCATATGACACACATGAATTTTTTCTTTTTATTTTGACTACATTCTGTAGAATTTCCTACAGTCTACTATTCGTGTCTGCTACCAACACTGTCGCATCTGAATAGCTAACGTTGGTAAGTTTGCTTCAACCAGTAATAAATTTCTGGAAAGAATTCCATCTCTCAGGATTGTATCGCTGTTGAGGTTGAATGTGCAATAACCTATCCTTATTTTACTCTCATCTATATCATTGTTTAGTTAATTAATATTTTTTTCTATCCGTATGCAGGCGGTTATTTTCCGAGAACAAGTAATGGTTTATTCTGAATCACCCAGCTTTCCTAACAGTTTAAACAATTATTTGCGTTGAGAATGAACAAAAAAAACTTTACATATTCAAAAATATGTCGTGAAACATCCTTCTGCATTTGCATTTCATTTTTTGGTATAATTCTAAGGATAAATATTGGATTCAATGTTTTGTTATATAAGTCACTAGCAGGCTTTGCCCGCTTTGGAAAAATAAGATATATTCACTACATGAAATATTTGAAACAAAAATTTTAAATGAAAATTTAATTCATAAATTGGAATGTTATAGTTAAGTAAAGTTTTACAAACAGACGCCAAATTGTTGAAGGCCAAGTAAAATGCAAATTTCAAACACTTTTCTGCAATATATCAGACGATAATCCTAAACAGAACTATATTTGTTAGAAAGTCTAAACAATTCTCAATAAAAGAACAGTAATGAAAGATAGCTCATTAATAAAATAAACTTTTTTTTAAATAATTATACGAATTAGTTAAACCTGAAGACTGATTTTGCCTTATATATATTATCATATATGAGAGAGATATTCGGCTTTGAGCGTGTACCTTACTCCTTTGAGGTAATTTGACGTTTACTTCTCATCCCTCAGTTGCGTCTCTGTCTTTGGTCAGAGTGCACACAGAGGTTTCTCTGTCAAAGGATAGAGGTGCAACGGGGACAAATAATACTGCGAGGTGCCCAGCCGTGGGTCAAAGCTGCCAGAGACCGCCAAATCGAATTGCATCAGAGGGAAGGGTGGTTACTAGCTCCGAGGCCAGCGCTACCGACGGATGCTGAGGCTGAGGAAAATCTTTGTTCCTGTCCTCGTGTGTACGCGCTCGAAACCCCACCTTCAAAAAGACCTTGTGTCAGATCTTGTCCTAGTAAGAGACACGGTAATACCGTGTTTAAATTACTCTTTTTGAATAATTTCACATCTACATATCATCTCTCAGTTCCTTCTCTGTCTTTGAACAGAGTTCGCCCAGGGGTCTGTCTGTTAAAGGACCCATGGGTAACAGACCAAATAATACTGTGAGATGCCCAGTCCTGAGGAAAATAATATTGCGAGGTGCCCAGCCCTGGGGAACAGCTGCCCGAGGCCGCCCGCTCCATTTGCATTAGAGGGAGGGGTGTTGCTCGCTCCGAGGCCAGCGCTACCGACGGTTGTTGAGCCTGAGAGGAATTTTTGTTCCTGTCCTTGGCGTACGAGCTCTGGTCACCACCTACCAAAAGACCTTGTGTCATATCTCGTCTTAGTAATGCTCTGAGTAAATACCATGTTTGAATTACGTTTTTTGGGTAATTTGTACACGTCTACTTATCTTCTATCAGTTGCAGCTCTGTCTTTCTGCAGTGTACACTCTGTGGCATCTCTCTGAATGTACATATGGACAACTGAGAAAATTATACAAAGAGGTGCCCAGTTCTGGTGAACAGCTGCCCAAGCCCGCCCCCTCTTTCGGTAGAGTGCGCTGAGAGTCATTTGTGTCAAAGGACAGAGGGGCAACGGAGGAAAATATTACTTAGAGGTGCACAGCCCTGGGGAACATCTTCCCGAAGCAGCGCCCTCCCATTTCACCAGAGGGAGGGATCGGTGCTTGCACCGAGGCCAGCGCAACACGGTCTACTTATCATCTCTAAGTTCCAGAGTTCGCCTGTTTGTCAAAGGACCGAGATGCAACGGAGAATAATAATACTGAGAGGTGGCAAGCCCTGGGGAACAGCTGCCCGAGGCCGCCCGCTCCAATTGCATCAGAGGGAGGGATTGTTCCTCGCTCCGAGACCAGCGGTTGTTGAGGCTGATGAGAATTTTTGTTCTTGTCCCCGGGTGTACGCGCTCGGGTCCCCACCTACAAAAAACCTTGTATCACATCTCGTCCTAGTGAGGGACACAGTAATACTGTGTGTAAATTATTCTTTTTGGATTAATTTCACGTCTCCTTATCATCTCTCAGTTCCATCTCTGTCTTTGGACAGAGTTCGCCCAGGGTGCTCTCTGTCAAAGGACCGAGGGTCTCTGAGTAAATACCGTGTGTGAATTACTCTTTTTGAGTATTTTGTACACGTATACTCATCATCTCTCTGTTGTGTCAATTTCTTTTGTTAGACTGCGGTCAGTTTCTTCCCTGTCAAAGGACAGATGGGCAACTGAGGAAAAAAATACTGAGATGCTTTACTGGGGAAATTGTCCTCGTGGCCGCGCCCTCCAATTGCACCAGAGGGAGGGATCGGTGCTCTCACCGAGGCCAGCGCAACCGACGGTTCCGTAGTTTGAGGGGAATTTCTGTTCCTGTCCCTGGAGTACGCGCTCGGTTCCCCACCTATAAATAGATCTTGTGTCACATTTTGTCCTGGTGGGAGGACATAGTAATTACCGTGTATAAATTACTCTTTTGAGTAGTTTCTAACACATTAGATATCATCTCTCAGTTGCATCTGATGAACATTATACTGAGATCTGCCCATCCCTGAGCCCTCTCATGGAACCAGAGAGAGTATTCGATGCCTGCACCGAGGTTAGTGCAACCGATGGTTACGGTGGCTTTGGGTAATTTATGTTCGTTACCCCGTTGTTTGCGCCCGGTTCCCCACCTTAAAGAAGGCCTTGTGTCACATCTCGTCGCAATGAGAGACATAGTATATAGCGTGTGTAAATTCCTCTCTCTGGAGTGGTATACACACTCTGATATTTACTAATCACAGGTACCTGTCTCTGCGCTGCTAGTATCACAGCTATGGCTAGCTTGGACCGGCTTTGATCAATTTGGAACAGCTAAGGCCAGCTACGACTAGCATAGACCAGCTATGGCCATCTTGGACAATCTATGACAAGCTAAGATGAGAGGCCCTAGTGACGACACACGGGTCCTCATATCAAAAACCTTGTCTCACAACCTGACTCAGTGGGAGGGGTCATTAAATACAGAGTGCGTAAATTACTATAATGTAAATTACAACACGTTTATATATCATCTCACAGTTGAGTCTCTGTCTTTGGACAGAGTGCGCTCAGGGGCGGTTCCGTGAAAATTCTGAGAGGCAATTGAAGAAAATTATACTGAAAGTTGTCCAGCACCGGGGAACAGCTGCCCGAGGCCGCGCCCTCTCATGACACTACTTATTTTATTCCTGTATACTATCAATATTCACAAATGCTTTAGTTTTCCTTACACCACTAAAGATACATCTGAAACGATGGATATAAACAGGTAGAAAAATGAGAATATATGCTTAATAAACTTCAGGAAACTCTGAAGGGACTCTGCCTAAGACAGATATTCAAATAAATAAACGGATAAGAACGGAGTAATTGGAGACATTATGTACTGAGGAATATTAAATGCGACGGGAATATAAATGGGATTGTGTGAAACTAATGCAAATTGATGATTACTTACCTGATTTTGATTCGAATAACAACGACAAAGAATTAATAATAATATTAATATTAGTATTATTAATAGTAGTATTAGTAGTAATAACCTACAGGGAAATAAAAAATAACCTACAGGGAAAATAAAAACCAACAGGCCTGATCTTATCATAAAGGGCAAGAAATTATAGAAGTGTATTCTTATTGACATAGCAGGATCATCTGAGAGAAACACCTCTATGAAAATTATCGAGGAATTGTCCAAATACAAGGACGTGGAGATCGAATCGAGATTAACATGATGTGAGGAATGAAGGTCCAGACTTAACCAATAGTAATCGGTGCTCAGGGCCTCATTAGAAAAGGAATACGCAATTTTGACAAAATTTTCCCAGGTAACATCAATATAAAAGATGCTTAGACGATCGAACTACTAGGAACATCCCATTTACAAAGAAATGTGCTATCACTTGAATGACACTTCTCGTATAGGGCATAAGGACAATATTTTGGACCCGGCTCTACAGCATACAAAGCAGGAAACATAACATACACAAATAATAATAATAATAATAATAATAATAATAATAATAATAATAATAATAATTATTATTATTATTATTATAAAACAGAAATTACAACAATGTAGAATATAAACACAATCAATATTCAATAATTATGAAGGATAAAGGAAATCCTAATACATACATTGCAAAACCCCAGGGTGTGAAGTTTTATCTGAAATATTTAAAATTGATTTAATTACTGCTGCCCAAATGCTGTAACAAAACATTTCGATTTATCACACTCAGTAAATTCAGAAGAAAATGAAACCTTAGGTTTCAGCTGACATGCAAACTGATTCAGTTCTAGAGCAAATAACAATAATTAAATAAGAGAAGGTATTATTTGATTTGCCGAATAAAATGTGATAGACGGTTTAATAATTAGTTTATTTTTCTCATCAATGAATTCATCTTTTTGTGTCGTGTCTCTTCGGAAGTTTGGCCATTATGACCGTCCACAACATATTTTATTTTCTTTCTCTAAGAAGCTTTTAAATAATTATAGTCGCTTTTAGTTATTTTTGAAACTCATTAAGCGGTTTATTTGCAGTTTCGTCTACTTATTTTGTCTTCAGTATATCCTGTGAATGTTATATTTTACAGGTCATTTTTCATCAAGATATATCCCAGAATATTAAAGCGCCTCTTTCTTTATTGTACAGTGTGGTTCGATCAAAGTGACTCACCTGATTTTTTTCACTAAATGTTCTCTTCTCCGGTGAAACGAAAGTTGAGCTAAATTCAAAGGAAAAGCGATCTAAAATCGGAAGAAGAAGCTTTGAAAGCTCTTTGAATTCAGCAGTAAGTACTGTCAAGCATCCGTTCAGTATAATGTTCTGGGGATGCTTTTCTTTTCATGGAACTGGTTTCTTAAAACCTATTGAAAAGACCCTCAGGAGCGAGCCGTACAAGAGCATTTTAGAGTCTTGTCTGCTCCCTTCTGTTGAAAGGGTGCAAATCGACCCCACCGAGCTCATTTTTTATGCAGGATAATGCTCCTTGTCACAAATCAAAATTGATGAAGGAATACATTGGTGAGAAGCAGGTGAGTGTTATGACATGGCCACCCCAATCTCCTGACCTCAATCCCATAGAAAACTTATGGAGCATTATAAAGTAAAGGGTTTCGAGAAAGCAGTTGAGCAACAAAGAGGATTTGATTGTGAATTTTATATCCGAATGGAATTCAATGCTTGGAGATCAGATTTTCAAGAAGCTAATCAAAGTCAATGCCAAAAAGGGTTGAAAAGGTTATACAAAATAAAGGAGGACCCATAGATTATTAAATATTTCGAACTATATTACCTATTATAAATACCTTTTACCTCTATTATTCTTTATTTAAAGCTGTTCGGTTATGTTTCTATTGATTACTAGTTGCAGGAAATAAGTGTCACATATTTGGCACATATTTTTTCCCTACATCTCATTTATATCCAAAATTATAATTATCAGTAGAATAACTGAGGGTGAGTAAACTTTTTTACTAGGTGGTCAGGAAGGGATCTTTATATTAGTAAGATTAAAAATTAGTTTGACCCCAAAAACAATAGGCGAAAAAAATATTAAGTAAAAAAGATCAGGTGAGTCACTTTTATCGAACAGGCCAGTATGTATACGTTTCCTTATCGCAACTATTTACTTTAAACTTTCTCTTTAATTTCATTGCAAATGGTACACTCAGCATCTCTATCTCTGGGCGAAATGATTGTCCAGTACCATTTTGATATGGGTGATGAGATATTACATAGCAATTCAGCAAACTTTATGTTTTTCTTTTTTAATATTCGCATCTATTATTACTTTTCATAATTTCTAGAAGATTTATTCTACAATTTCCATTGTCTGTAGAGATAGTAACAGTCAGCTCATAACTTGCAACGAAACCACCTGCGAAACATCACAGATATCGCTGAGAAAAATTATTTGTCTTAACAAAGTCGGCTTAATTGAGAGGACCACATTAGAACCAGGTCAAACATCCTGATTGAAAAAGGACACTGAGTGAAGCCAAACCCTTTATTCCGGATAAATTACAATTTTTCAGGTACATCTGACGAACCTAAAAAAGCTGTATTTTATGAGACGCTGATTTCTAACAGCAAAACAAAGGGAAAGGACAAATGGGACAAGAGACCACACGCTCCCGAGCAAAAGGAAGACGGTTCTCCCCCTTAACTACAGTCAACGAAAATTACCTCTGCCCCCCCCCGCGTCCCCAGAATAGGCTATAGCCGAATATACTTTGCCTACGTCTACAATCGTCTCATGATTTTATTTTGTGTGTGACGAATTGGTCAAAGATTTATTTTTCAAACCTCAAGCTTTTGAGTGGAAGAAACTGCACCTTGAGGACGAACTTTGTGTCTGCTTTGAGCTGAAAGGTTACATGTCTTCTGATATGATTTTCTTACTGTTGTGGATTCCGGGATGAAATCCGGTAGCAAATAATAGCAAACGCCAAGAATGAATATAGAAAATAAATTTATTAACGTAATAATACAATCTGTTAATACAGGTTAGTAGTTCCAGGAATGCGGGGTTAGTTGACAAATATATATAAAGTCTTTGGTATCGACGTATCGTTGTATGACTTCTTACTGAGTCTACGTGCTTGTTACTGTGACTGTTACCGCTACGTTATTCTACCGACCGACTCGACTCTATTTCTCGACTTGACTCAACGTACTGCCGGATATTCACTGTCAGTAGTATATGTATACCTTAGGTGAGTCCATTTGTGTAAAAAGGGGAGACCCCTCAACACTTACAGTTATCCGTTATTCTCGATTCTTGTTTAACAATTAGTTCAGTTTTTTTTCTGCGTCTGTCACGAAGACAGCATTGTCGCGTATCTGACGATATTATTTACATCGTTAATGCATATATAATCGAAGATCTTCTGGTTTTCTAAGGAATGCACATTTGTAAATTTTAAACATCCAGATACAAAATATATTCAAGTCTTGCTCGTCCTTCTAAACTTTCGTAAATCCTCAGTAGTCTTGATGTGAAATGCTCACGTAAAAATTTCATACTTCAGCACTGATTATTCTGTCGAAATGTCTATCAAGAAACGGCTGTTTGACATGCAATGATAATTTTAAAAATAAATTTTGTAAAATTATTTGACACATGGAACACGAACGTAAATCTCCAGATACTTAAATATGGATAATATCAAAAAATAATTTTTATAGCAAGAATTTATTTTCATTTGAAACTGAAAACATGAATGTGTATTGAAAGTGACCACAGAGTGGGTGGATAATCTAAAAATATCAACAGAGAAAGATGAAACGCCGAGCCGACTTCGTATTACTTGTTAGTTGCAAGTTCTTTAACTGATATTTTCTTCAAGTCAGAGATTAAATACTATGGTAGATGTTTCGCTCTAGTGTTCAGCAGTAAGCCACATTATGAAAGCAACATTCTAAATAATACTCAAATAGAAATGCAAAATTCAGCGCAATTCCAATTGTAACAAATGAACGTAATCGATAGAGTGACATAGTATCCCACATCTACAAGGGACACGGTCGTAAAAAAACAGTCAAAGGCCACCGATACTAGAGCAGAAGTGTAAATGTCACCTCCGCATAGACAGAGAAAGGAAACGTTAATGGTATCAAAAGATCGAATAAAAGGAAAATAACATGACTCTATAGGAAATGTCATCCAGTGGGAATATTACATATGTGTATAATATATTAACAAATAGTTAATTTCCCAGCATATAAAAATATCAAACATATTGTATAGTGAAATATAAGCTTTACTCAGAGATTCAGTAGATTAACAAAAAGTAATATCTGTCACTTAATCTATGAAATATTCAATACACCATACATTGAAAAGGAAGAAAAAAACAAGCTTGTAAAACTGGAAAATATATGTAACTCGTTAGAGAAAGAAATAAAAAGAGGGAAATCGCGCGACATATACAACCAACAGGATCGGCACTCAGTAAATAGTTTAGTAAATCATGTCAAAAAAGTTAAGAAAAGGTTGATATTCTATGATGAACTGAAACAATTATTAATATAGACAAATTGAAGCCAGCATAAATACTGAGGATACTGTTCGAATACTGAACATATATATATATATATATATATATATATATATATATATATATATATATATATATCAGCTCCTAAAAAATGTATTTCGGTTGAGCTCTCTGGGGAGGAAGTGTGTTTTTGCAAACAGTGACTATTAGGGTTAATAATGCAAGATTCTTCACTATATCGATTCGAGTTCTCTCAGTCTCTGTGTGTTTATCTAAAAATAAATACACATAAACTTACCTTTATTCCAGCCGTGCGCCAACGCCTTAATGTTAGAATCCCCGACTAACGCCAATGCAGTTGGGTTTCGAACCTAGCTAGATGGAACCGGACGTCGAGCCGCACGTATGCGCTGTGATACAACGAAACAGTCTGTCTGTGGATGACACTATATATATATATATATATATATATATATATATATATATATATATATATATATATATATATTTCTTCTGTGAAAGTTACCATATGTTGCTGGTATGAAAATCTCAATACGGGAGTTAAAATTGAGAATGAAATGCTAACAGGAATGGTTAATGTTAGACTATGTAAAATCAAAATGGAAACTCGCATCGCATGTCATCTTTGTGGAGAAAGACGCGTGATTCTAAACCAGACCTTAATTCTAGTAAATTTTGCCAGCGAAAATGCTACATACATTTCCGTGTTAAGTGCCATATTAAAGTTAGCATATCATGCTAATTATAGTTGGCGCGCTGATATCTTGGAATTACGTACAATTAAATGGGTTGTGTTCCAAAATCTTGATAGTGTGAAAACCGTGTATGCCTGCATATGACAAGATGAAGTGTCACGATAGTAGATGAAATATATCTGAGACATGTTCAACAATGTCACGTGCATGCCAGGATTACCTGATGTAAATCATTATCACCCATCGCCTACAGCGAAGTGGCCAATCACAATCCGGACGAAGAGACTGCTGGTGAGAATCATGTAACAAATGATCCGTTGCTAAAAAGGTATTCATTCCTAGATATACCAGCCGCATATGAAGAAGTGTGTTCAGTATCCGTGTACACCGTGTCATCGCCAGGCGTTTCGGGATCGGGGATAAGCCCTGGTTAATATTCTTAATGACAACAACTGTCATTTCTTCTGTGCCAGTGGCTTTCTCAGAGTCAAGCCTTTTCGATAAGTCTTGAGACTTCTCTTGCTGTAATGAAAATATTACCGAGATTAAGCTCAGTGAAATGGGGGAAGATGGGGAGAGGATGGCTATTGTCATTTAAACTTGAGTTTAAGACAAAGGCCAAGGGGAAGATTTTCGCCTTCTCTGATGAGGAAGATATGATCTGGGCGTCATTTATAATAGCTGGCACAGTCGCTTTTTCTCTGTTCATAATTTTGATGACGGTTATCCAGAATTTCTTAGGTCCGATTTGAATCATTTCAACCTTGGCCTGGACAGCTTGCGTCTAGCTCGGGTTTACGTTTTCCAGAACTTTCATGCAGCTGTTTCGGGCGGTTCTAAATGCAGTAAGATTCAAACTACACCATTCCTTTCGATAGACATTGAAGTAGAAATCTGTACCCAGTGTACCTTTTATGGAACGGCAAATCAGGCGATCCTTTTAGTTAGATATCAATCTGGACACTGACACGAAAATGCTCTGACTTGCCAAGTGGTGTAGAATTTTCCCAAACAAATTTTCAGGGTAATGAGAAAAATAAGTCAAGGATGTCGGACTGATTTCCCGTTATGTCCGAGACACGGATCAGTTCTCCGATGTGCATAGGCGACGTGGAAGTTTCTGCAATATCTGCCTTCATCGGTTTTGATTGCGTGGAGTACCCATTCTTTGTGGTGGATAATGAAGTCAGCTGATATATGAAAGCTAACTGAGAAAGATTCAATGAGGATTTTATCAATCCTCTCAGATATTTGATAGAAAATGCAACTCGTTTGTATTTTCCAAAGGTACAAACATATCAGTAGCCTTCAGCATGGCATAGAGAAGCCCCACTGGAGACTATTGCGCCGTGGAGAAACCATTCTCGAAACGGCACTATAATAACGCCAATATTATACACATGATGATAGAAATGAAAGGATTGCAGGCGGATACCACCAACACCCATAATGAAGGGACTAATAAAACAGGGAATACGATAGAGGCGTGATATTCCGAGGGTACATGTCTCATCTTAAAAGAAGTCAAGACAGCAAAAATCTTCAATGTGTCAGAAACATTTTACCTACCAGAGGCATAAGGTAACAGACAATATCAATCATATAAGTAATGAATAAATGACCCTTTATTAGAAGAGTATAACGAACGTTGCTCGGGGTGCGTGTTCTTCCACTAGCCTCATATGCTTTAGTATTATAGAAACATAGTTACAAGTATGAGCGGCATGCACAGGTAAGTCATCTATTTGTTGTAACCAAAAATGATGCACATTATTTACATTATTAGGACTATTGTCCTCATCTTTGTCGCCATGTTTATCATAAAGTTTCGGCCGTTGTACGCTCCGGCCTTCTTCAGATGGTTGGTATGTCGAACTGAACCCTTTATTTCGCTCACAGAGGTAGACTGTTCTAGTTCCAGACGTAATTTTACTGTGGCTAAACGAGCGATTAAAACATTCTCTAGACCTTTTCCTCTTAGTAAATTGTATTCATTTTAAGCAGATTTAGCAATTTTCATGACAGTGGTCAGTTTTGTTACGATGAACATGCGGTGCGTTTTGAATGACTGTTTGGTGTTCATATAGTCCTTTGTCTAAACTTATTGAGGTCCTTCCAATATATTATTATTGGCTATGCATGCAGTTGAGAGTAAATCCTCCAAGTTTTGGTTTATTATAAGACAAACAATAACGGTAACACAAATAAAAAGTAAAAATTAATGCTGAAGTAATAGCAAGAGACGAAAAGAAAAGAAGATCGGTAAATATTATAATTTCAAAATTAATGACCGAATATAAAAAAGAGAAGAATAAGATTACAACAAAAAAAGAAACAAAGAATTTGGACAATGTTTTTATAACGTCAGTTTTAATATACAACGACTCATTCGGAAATAGAAAATATATAATAAAATGTATGTGGAATTTAATAAAAGATTTTTAATAAATTCTTGCTGCCTAAGAACACATAATGTATGGATATATATATGGATCAATAAGTCTATTAATCTCTCTCTCACTCT
This sequence comes from Acanthosepion esculentum, assembly GCA_964036315.1. NCBI lineage: Eukaryota > Metazoa > Mollusca > Cephalopoda > Sepiida > Sepiidae > Acanthosepion > Acanthosepion esculentum. Next base: position 133,652,185 of record OZ038475.1, on the reverse strand, counting down.
CTTCCTCCCCCTCTGTGTATACATACATATATATATATATATATATATATATATATATATATATATATATATATATATATATATATATATATATATATATATATATACATACATATATATATATATATATATATATATATATATATATATATATATCACAGTTAATAGAACCCTTTGTATATAAGTGTTGTGAGACCGATACTTCCCTACATCATAGACTTTTCTAGTACTATATTATTATGTGAATGGTAGTATCATGGGAGTAGTAGCACCAGTAATGCACAGCCGCGTACGATACCAATGGATAGTAAGCTCTGCTTACACTATTCTTTGTAACTTTTCTGTTTAATATAACTTTCTTACCTCTAACCCATGTTCCGTGTTTTCCTTCCGTGGCCACTACTTCGGGTCCACATCAATAAGCCAGGTGGATCCTAGTAATATCAAATATTAAACTGATCTACAGAGAAATCAATGTAGTTATTATAACAGGGCATATATATTTTTACAGAAAAAAATCCCAAATTATCTCATGTCGTTTAGTCTATTTCAGATCGGCACAACAAAATGCCAATCATCATCAGCCCTCGAACGTTTCGGCGGCTGATGACGAGCGGCAATAAGTTGTGTATCCATCTGAAATAGACTATACACTCATGATATAGTTTGGGATTTTTCTGTTATATATATATATATATATATATATATATATATAGAGAGAGAGAGAGAGAGAGAAAGAGTGATAGATTCATAGATAGATAGATAGATAGACACTCATATATTTAAACACTTTCTTGCGTTCAATTCCATAATTGTACAGCATTATATTAAAACAAGAAACTTATAATATATTACCATAATATTTATAATCGGCTCGCTTTAGTGATAGTGTGTATGTATGTATCTGTATTATTGCGCAGCCGATTCAGTGCATACACTTCAAATATATCAATGCTATATACGCAAGAAACTTACACGTGATAAAATAATTTTAACATCTAAATATATCATTTCAGCTCTATATAGAAAATACTTCCTCTGAGCGGTATATATACGAGCAAGTTCGACTATAGTTAAATACAAGGAAATGAGAGTAACTACACAGTTCCAAAGACCCCATATTTCAAAGCAGGTTCGACCTATTGAATAATTTTCAACGTCTAAAACGCCGCCTTTGTGGCCAAGCCGTCGGACCTCTAAATCGATTCTACTTAGAAATAGCAAGAAACATAAGCATATTACGCATGATTAAAAGGTAGCGAGCGACGTGCGATAATGCATTAATTAATAACATGTTAGAATTGGCCTAACAGTTGCCACTATGACAGATATGTTTAGCCAATGCCTTTGGATTGGACCCAATTTAATTGTGCTGAGCCTGATACGAGCGTCTAATATACGAACAGTTACAAGATAGGAACGCTGTTGCCAGCCAGCTCGCATATTGTAATGCGCAGTGGTGAGCCAGAATATGTAAGTAATCGTTTGGATCTACTGACTGACCCGAGCTAACACCGACTCTATTTTAGATTAATTATAAACCTTGGGTTCATAACATTTGACACAGAGATTTCTGGCATTGCCACGAAAGTGGAATGCTAATGACCATATGTTGTCGGCCAAATCTGTAGCAGTTTAAATAATTTATTTCTCCTTTCGCTCTCTGCGCAAGTGTAATGCATCTGGAAACATTGCCAGTATGTGAAACTGCATTTACCCTCTGAAACTTTCGTCTGCTTATTTTGGATTCTGGTGATGTATATTCATATTTCATCATTGATAAACAACAAGATGTTATTATGCTTAATTTAATTATGCATATGTAAATGAAATGTACACATGTGAAGTTGTATAAATTCTCAATATGAGGCATTTTTATTATTAATTTATGAAGTGATTATCTTATTTTTCTTTTATTGCAAGAACCAAATTGATTCTGTCTTCTACTAAATTGTCGTTGAAGCATGAATGAAAAATCAAAAAAAACTTTGAGCAATATTTGCTCTGTCATATATTATAATTAGGATCCGTCTTATAAGGACGAAATTTTAGTGATCATGACATCATCACAAAAATTGCCCAACGTCATAATAGTAAGTTTATTACAAATTTATTAAAACATATCAACAATAGTCACATCATTGTACTTTAATTCCTTCATATTTTTATTCAGAATTATTTTTGTATTTATATATTATAGAATTTAATCACTTTCTCAAAGTGCATAAATAGATAAAAATTGTAAAAAAAACTGACAAGGCTATTAGAGAAGAAATATAATATAAAAGGCAATTTCTAATTAATAAATAAGAACATAATTTCATGAAAACAAATTTAACCGTATCATCAAAAATATGTGTATATTATAGAATTTATGAAATCTCTAATATATAAGAAATAAAAAAAAATATTACTGCCATTTATCACAGAAGAAATAACTCTCAGGAAATCTCCTCAAGCTTTTTATCAACATATAATTTAATAATGTGTAGTGATATTCTTCAGATTTTTATCTATGTTCTTGGTGGTCTATCGAGTTTATTATTGTTCATTTGATTTTTTTTAATTATATTATTTTCTTATAGCAATAATAATAGGCGTAGTAAAATGACATTCCTAAAAATTAAAAACAATTCCTAACAAAAATGACTGGAAACAAACACACAGACATTTGTATGTGTATGTTTGTGCGTGTATTCCCAACAGTACTGATGACTACAACCTGAAAGCAAATGTAACTCTAACCCGGATAGCACGGCTCAAAACATATAATTTTCAATAAATCCAATATATCTAAATCCATGGGAATAAAATGTAATCATAACAGAGCAGACCAAGATTTCTTTTTTGCGATGATAAACGTTGGTACTCACACTGAAGCTCCATGATGATTCAAGTAAGGCTTGAGTGAATCCAGCACTAAAGATTCTGGAAGAATGGTCGGTATATTGTACCACTGAAGGGATATCTGATTTCTTCTGTCATGTTCTATTATAAAGAGCCAGTTTAGAAGAAAGCTAAAACATTGATGTGTCATAAGTACAGGAATTTCCAAATATCCATTTTCCAGTCTAGACAAGTTTAAAATAAGCCTTGTGGGTGATGGTGTGTTTACCAACTTGAAATCTACAAACGAAACCTAACCTATAGCTAGTTTCATGGATGATGTTCAGTGTATGAACAACAATTCCACTTACAGAGATTTGAATCCCTCTCAAGCCTATTCTATTTATAAAGAACATGACTGTTTCTTCATCAGATCTGTTACGTTGTATAACATATAATTTAAATTATGACTCCCGCTCACAACATAACTAGACATTTTATTTAGAATTTTATTGAGGAACACTATAGATTGAGTAGCTGTTGGGCTGTCAATGTATGAACAATATTAAGAAAATGTTTCAGTTTTGATATTTCCGTAATTATTCAAGTCATAATAAATAGAAAATCAAAATAAAACAAAGACATAACTAGTGTATGTTTACAAATATTAGTGTCATAGGATTAGCGTAGTATTTAGCATTTACAAATGATTCAGCCTAAGAACTTACCCATTTGGGATTTCGTTCTTCTACGATTATTTGCATAATCCTTTTAGCATTCTCCCATGTTTTCTCCATAAATATTCCTAAGTAACAATTGGTTAATTGTTAATGGATTAAGTAGCTTCAATGAATCAATTAAATTTATAAAGGATTATTTCGATGTACGCTGCCAATTGCTAGTTAACTATGTTAGATTATTTCAACTAAATGCGCTTTTATACGAACACCCCAACAAGCTCGTTATCCTCGCTTTTCTACGTTAAATTAGAAACTCTAAAATTCCTCCACAATGTACACTTGGCAGCGAATTTGTTTTTATCCTCGATTTCATAAAATAGCAGCCAATTTGAATTTATATTAGAATACTGAAAGCAAATTGGTATTTTTTATTGGTTTTGTGCAACAAGAATTGGAACACGATTTGTATAGAAACAACTTTAAATATTAAAAAATCTATAGAGTGAAAAATGTATATCTTTATGAAAACCCTTACATATGACACACTTGTCAGGAATTAAAATATAAATTAAACGAATTACGAATATTGTATAAAGAATGTTTGTAAATTTTCTTAAATATGGGTTATTAATTATCAGTTATCTTTTTTCTTCTGTAACACAATATATAAACTCTTCTAATATATGTTGGAACTATGTTTATATATTGGCTAGTGAAAGATTTGTGAAGCATATGGTCGGGATGTATTTAAGTACTGGACAGCATATATACAAAATTTGTGGTCAGATAATGAAGATGTTGGATTCCAGTAAAGGATGTTTTTTCAACATTAATTAAAACAGAACAAAATTCAAGAACATTACCGGAGTTAGCATACAGATAAGACAATTTTAAAATAATAACGATAATATTAATAAAAGAAGTTTCCTTATATGGGAACATTCGTAACTCCTTGATTGAACAGAGACGACTAATTTTTGCTAGACATTAATAAACAAGTTCTAGTAAAATAATAGTGAAAATTAGATTTCAAATAATCTACTGTTAGTGCAATTACCTTATTGATGTGGGTTTCCTTGCAAACATTTATTTGAAATATTGTGAAACGTCAACATCGTGATTATATCATTGTTTTTTTCTTCGAGTTTTATATTTGTTATCCATTTTAGTTTTTGTTGTAGGCGAAAGTCCTCAAATGATGTGGTTTCTGTCATTTGCTAAAGTTCTTTGCGATACTGTAGCACGTTCTGTAATTTGGTAAACTTTATGATATTTTCGCATATTACTCAACTGATCATCATCGGAAGTGAATTTAGAATGTCGTGACATACAGGGAGAAGGAACATTTGATAACTCTTGATGGATAATGTTAGTTGACCACACTGAACAATTGCCAATAAATTGCTGACATAACAAAAATATCCTAATTATTCTATTGTGCGAAATAAATAAAAACAATACACCTAAATTAATTAATTTCATCGTGAAATCTCATTCCGTCTTAATAACCATAATGCAGCTGAGGAAATTATATATATATATATATATTTTTCCATGATTTATATCAGTTTATTTAAGATCTTTTCCCCCTCTTTAAGCTTCTAACATCCTGTCCTGTAGTAAGAAGTCTTTTTAATTTACTTCTCTTTGGACTGTCATAGCATAAACTCCGCTCCCCATTATCATATGTCTTATGGATTGAGTTGGATCTTTTCTAATTGAAGGCTTTAGATCAAAGTTGAAATGATGTTCCCTCTTCCTGTTGTGACCACGTGATCCATCGTTCCTCTCTACTGTTTCCTATTTCGAAAGCGTATTTACCATTCTCTGGTATTAGAATATATATAAATGTTGTGGTGGGATCCACCTAATCTGCATAGGTGACTACCAACGATATATAAATAATTGTTGATCCTGGAAGACGAGGAAGAAGGAATCACGAGATCCAACTAGAGACTCTGATCGACTGCGACTAGTCAACACATTCTCCAGGAACGTCTTCCCAGAAATATACAGAAATACTATATGTACTTATTGTGTACACTTTCTTGTTATAATACATTCTTGTTATAAGTACATTTTGTGTTGCATTATTATTCCATGCATTAGGCGAGATTCAACATTGAGTCAAGACTCAATAATAAACATGTAGGGCTGAGGATAATAAAACACTACTCGAAGTATTATAACAATTTTTAGCAGTCTTTAGTTTGTATAATAATAATAATAATAACAGCATATATATGTATATATATATATATATATATATATATATATATATATATATATATATATATATATATATATATATATATATATATATATATATATTGAGTCACTGAGAAGAGGGGAAGAGTTAATAACTTATAAACGTATAATTTGGAAGTAAAATTATTTATTTTAACAGACACACACACAGATATATATAAATATACATATATATATATATATATATATATATATATATATATATATATATATATATATATATATATATATATATATATATCGGCCTCATCAGACCGATTATATTCTAATAAATTGTTAATGAAGATTTCATACTATTAATTATACGGCTCTCTATATAAATATATACATTGATCTCTCATGGATTTGACTCTTTAATATTTTTATATTAAAAAGACATCCTTGCTATAATCCCTACCTTTTCCTGATTTCATTTCATACATATATATATATATATATATATTTATATATATATACACCCACCCACAAATATGCACATATGTATTTTAGCACGCACGCAGATATGTATTGGATGCGTAAAAGAAAAAAAATACTTTTAACATGAGGCACGTTTCTCAAAATTTTCAAATGGGAAATGTCATCGTTTCTTTTCTAACAAATCCGAGACTAAAACTTTAGAAAACGTTATCTCCTTTGAATAAAATGATCTTTGATGTACCGTGTTGCCTTGAATGTCCCTGGGGAAAATAAAATATATTATACGAATAAAAAGTTATCGATGTTATTGGGTGGCAATAAATAAAGACAAACGTTTAAAAAATGTAAAAATAAAACAAACATTTGCCACCATCATTTTTTGCTACTTCCTTGCAACAAAACTGTCAAACAACATTGTGTTCCGTCGAGAACAATAAAAGTTCACTTGAAAATATTTTTCTAATGGCAACTTGTATCTCTTAAAATTCATTGTTTCCACCTAATATATGAATAAAAACTTATTAAATATTGCAAAATATTTGTTTTATTATACTGTACTCTTAAATTCTAAGGATGCGTCAAGTGATTTTCAAGAGATCTACAAATATTTTATTGTTCAGACTGTAAAAGTTCAGCTCTTAAATAACATTTGATATTTCAATTGTTAAAATATTGTTAAAACTATGAAGTTATTTTATTCTATCCAGCAAACTCTTCTAGTAAATATATTCGAATAACCTTCCCTTTGCATTTCTATATTAAACTCCAAGATTTAAATCGCTACATTCTGGACACCAGCGAAACGTGTATTATTTTTATTATTTCGCATCATATAAACTCTAGGGAGGTTGATGTTGTGTTAGCTTGATGAATATATACAAATACAACGAAACCAATTAAACCTATTTCTTTTTTGTTAACGGAAGCTAAAATATGAAAGAATATTCTAGAGAATTGATTTTCATTTGCAGTCTTGTCTGTTTTGATTTTACGGCATATCAAACATTTCCATCTTATTTAAAGCCATACAGTATTTTTAAACTCTAAGAGTACTTGGGGACAATAATGATTTATTGATACCAGTGTCACTAATTATCCCATAGCGGGGGACATAGTAGGTGGATTCCTACATTTCGCAATGGTATTTTCGCGTAGATGAATACAATGAAACCGACTGAATTCCATTTTGCCTTAAGCACATCTAAGTTTACTCTGTCTGGTATTCCTTAGTGGTTCCCCCTTAATGATCTGACGAGTCTCTTCGTTGCTTAACTTCGGTGATCGGATGAGAACCATTGTTTAAACGTAATATGTCCATAAGTTTTCATTTGAAATAATCACTATCCGTAATGAACGGATACGATTTGCACGTTTTGTGTCTGAAATAAAATTTTAAAAAAATAACGTAAATTAATAAGCGATAATAAAATGTTTTAATATCCTAGAATAGATCTGAAAGCTTTTTTCTCTTTGCTTGCTTCAAAATTGGTGTCTGTTCCAATAGTAAGCTAAGCTTAGTAAATCTACCTGGTGTATGTACATAAAAGATATTGCATATATTTGTCTGAAAATTTAGAAAAGAAAAAAGATAACAAGTAAATGAAGTCTTTTAGAATGTCTAAAGTCGGGATACTGATATTAGAAAACGAAGAACTACTTAAAAGAATGAACGAAAACATGGCAGAAAACATCCACGACAAAAGAGAACAATCGGTGACGAACAAAATCGAAGGAGCAGAAATATTTAAATCTGAATTGAAATCAACGCTGGCTAAATTGAACAGTATAAAAGCAACCGGACCAGACCGAAATTTAATAGAGAATCTGTTAGCCTTAGATGATATCGGAATTGGCATGAATACAGAATTAATAAATGACAACAGTGTGATATACCGGAACTCTTATGTAGATCAATTTTCATAGCACTGCCTGAGAAGCCTGGTGCAAATGAATGTAATATATTGAAAGGAGTTCAAATCAGTTTAACATGAAATATGTCAGATTGTTGACAGCATCCCAATGCATGTTCCTTTCATGTCTTGTTCTAATATCAGTCCAAATACGTTCTCATTTTTCTGTCCGCCTACCTATATTATCCTATGTTTGCCACTGCTGAAATCTCGATTGTTTTCTCAACTCGTTTCGAATACGCCAAAAATATTTATAACATTTACCCTGATCATTTCCTGTTTTGCATTTTCTAACTGGTCATATTAATTTAGTGAATTCCGAGAATTATATTTTTGTTTAATGCAAAGTAACTTGATGACATTCTGTTGACACCAGTCAGGCATGTTTCTTCTCCTACCCAGTGGAAGAGAATAAGTCACTAAAATGTGTACTAAATCTTCATTTAATGAATATTAATACATTCAATGAAAGCAAAAACTTATAAAAAATTACCTTATTATATTACTACCGAAGCGATATGAATTTTATATATATATATATATATATATATATATATATATATATATATATATATATATATATATATATATATATATATATTCCATGAGGATAGAATGCAGGTAGAGATCAATATCCAAGAACGAGCAAGAATATAATATAAATGGTTCAAACACCAATATTGTTATAATTTATTTCATTGGAATCGTAATCCCGATCCAATTCATCAGACGTATAAATTGAATTTTTTTTCAAATTTGTAGGTCTGAGGAATTGGATCATAATTAAGTTTCAAATATAATAAATTATAACCAAGGAATAATAGTGTTTGAGCCTTTTATAATATATTATATATAATAATAATGGACTCTGCCGTCGGATTCGATGTATGAGGATTTGACAGCTTAGTTGATTCAGTTATGAAATTTTGTGCTATAATCTTAAGTGGCATTTTAGACCCACTAGTGTTTTACAAAGGAGTCCACATATGGAGCATGAGTGAGGATTATGAGATGAGTTCACTTTTAGATTGGTTGACCTTTTTGCTCTCACTTCTTGAACATTATTCAGACATGCAGATTGGAAATTGCTGAGTCCAGTAAAACACGTTGATCTTCATTCTACACGCCTCAAGGTTAAGCGCACAAGTGTGTTATGTGGTATATTGATTTTCAGGTTGTTGATTTTCACCTTGTCTTTGTATCTTAGCCATGGGCGTCCTGCATTCCTGTAACACTGATCTAACTGGATATACATTAGATTTCTTGGGTATCCTGTCATCAGACATTCTGAATGCATGTCCAGTCCACCGTAACTGAGACTGTAGGAGAAAAGTCTCGATTCCTCGAATATTACACTTGTTAAACAGGTCTACGTTAGATGTCCTATCTTGAATGTTAACTCCACAGATTGCAGAGAGAGAGATTTTATGGAAAACATCCAGGTGGCGTATATGGTACCTGTATACAGTCCACGTATCTCACCCGTACAAAAGCATGGTAGGTACAACAGCTCTGTAAACTCGAACCTTCGTATCCAGTTGAATACACCACTCATTCCACAAGCGATGGCGAAGTTTGCCGAAAGCACTATTAGCCTGAGCAATCCGATGCATGATTTCATCATCGAAACTTCCACTGCAGTTGACTTTGCTACCAAGAGAGGTGAAAGACTTTACATAGTTCAGGTCTTTGTCTTCTACATTCAATGGTCTCTCTGGAAATTTTTAGACTGGTAGTTTTTGTTTCTCACCACGGAATTGCTTCGGAGTAGGACAAGTTTGGTGCACTACTTCAGTTTTCGTTATGCTAAGTGTAAAACCAAAGGCTTTACATGCAGCAGAGAATTATATATATATATATATATATATATATATATATATATATATATATATATATATATATATATATATATATATATAGTACAAGTTAAAGCATAGATGACCTTGAGAGATGGTGATGAACATAAAGCTTTTTACATTTATTCTTCTGACTTCGAGAAAGGCCAAAACGGCGCACTTCCTGATTTAATGCAGTCGAATAGGGCGATAGCCGATATGATTATTCGAATTGAGTCATATGTCCGCAAGAAATAAAAATGTGAAGTCAAATTGGAACATATAATAGACGCAGCGGACCTGGTCGACCGCTAAATCTGTCGAAGGAAGTTGACTTCCTAAAGAATTTAGTATATAGCATACCACGAAGAATTAGGGACGTTAATAAAGAAAAAGGTTACCCTACAAAATACTAAATAATTTTTGACTTGTATAATGTATATATGTACACCTCTATTAATACCCTTTATTAATAAACGAAATCTATTATTCACTTGTTTTGGTAAATAACCAAAATCGACTTTCTGTGGGTGAGTCCATGTTATATTATATATATATATATATATATATATATATATATATATATATATATATATATATATATATATATATATATACAGTAGCGGCCATAATATGATGAACGGAAACAACAAGGACATAAATATGAGTATTATTTTAAAAAGTAATGCATGATTAGCAATGGAATTTTTACCGAATAAATATTAGGGTGCATAAATATTATACAAATTTACAAAATATTACATAATAGTTTTTTTCTTTAAATAAAGATTAAATGGAACAAAGGAAATAAGTTACTGGACAAAAGTTAAGGAACGGTGTTAATAATTTGCATAAACTTTTAACTTACATTGTAAAAAAACTCGATGGCGCTTTTCAACAATAACTAAAAGTTCATTTATCATTAGATCTTTATTTTTAAGCAATATGGCAAATTCTACACGCAAAACGTTCTCTTTTGAAGAAAAAAAAATCATTATCGCTAACTATCAAGAAAAAAAGTCAATTTCAGAAATTTCTGATATTGTTCATAGGTTTAAATGTGTCGTTCATCGTGTAATTAGCAGGTATAAAACCGATAAAACGTTAGATGCAAAACCAACAACTGGCAGACCTCCAAAAACATCGCAAAGCGAAGATCTCAGAATTGTTAGAATATCTACAAAAAACCGTTTTGAAACTGCAACATAAATTGCCCGTAAATTTAATGACGAGACAAATAATAAGATCTCAAAGAAAACGGTCATCGCAGGTTTAAAAATGCAGGATTGCATGTCCGTATTCCAGCTTCGAAGCCTCTCATTCCAAAGCGAAACCAAAGGGCACGCCTGGATTATGCAAGAGAACATGTTGTTTGGACTCACGCACAATGGGATACAGTTCATTTCAGTGATGAGTCCAATTTTACTATATTTGGTTCTGAGGGCAAAATTTACGTACGCAGTAGAACAGGTGCAAGACTGCCTTCTCAATGTGTCGAGAAAACCGTTAAGTTTGGTGGCGGCAGTATGATGGCGTGGGGAATGATTTCAACTGCAGGAGTTGGCCCTATCATCCGCGTACATGGCAATATCAATGCTGAGAATTACAAAAGGCTTCTTCAGCAGCATGTGGTACCAAGATTACACCATCATCTTTATGAATTTTCTATTTTCATGCAGAACTATGCACCTTGCCACAAGGCGCAGAAGGTTATGGCTTCATTTGAAGAAGAAGGAATCGCCCTAATGAAGTGGCCAGCCTAGAGCCTCGACCTGAATCCAATAGAAAGTATTTGGAAGATAATTAGAGAAAGGGATGAGAAAAGAAACCCGACAAACCAGGATCCTTATGGGAGTTATTGAAAGACGAATGCGAGGGAATTAAGGCTGATTTTTGCAAGAAATTTATTAGAACATGTGGTCCACGAGGCAGAGATGTTATTGAAAATAAGGGGATGCTTACCAAATATTCAATTTTGTTAATATTTTGTTCACAATCAAGTATTAACAAGATCGTTCCTTAATCTTTGTCCAGTAGCTTATTTCCTTTGTTCCATTTAATCTTTATTTTAAAAAAATATATATTATGTAAATTTTTGTAACTTTGTATAATATTTATGCATTACACCCTAATCTTTATTCGGTAAAAATTACATTGCTAATCATGCATTACTTTTTAAGTAATACATATATTTATGTCTTTCTTGTTTCCATTCCTTATATTATGGCCGCTACTATATATATATATATATATATATATATATATATATATATATATATATATATATATGTGTGTGTGTTTGTGTGTGTGTTTGTGTGTGTGTGTGTGTGTATATATTTCGGCAGCAATCTTTCATTAATCCATGTTTCATTAAATAATATAGGCATGTTTTCACTATTTATTTTAAGTAAGTTCATTTCATATTGTCTGATTATAAACACGATGAAAATATACTAAAAATCTAGTAAATACTAATATAACTAGAAGATATCCGAGCAATAATATTAGGTTAAGCATATACTACACTAAATATGACATATCAAACTCAATGATTATTTCCCCCCTCGTTAGCGATTTGCAAAAAACTTACATAGTGTATAAATTCAAGTGCCCTTTGGGAGAGTGTATCTTCAATGGATTAAATAATAAATATGTTGGTCACACCACAAACTCGCTTTCACGACGCTACACTCTACATTTAAATGATAATTCTACCATTTTTCGACATTTAAAACAACATGCCTGCCTACGTACTCAATTCCCGAAAATCCTTGTTGACAACACAAATATACTTAAACATGAAAACAATAGACAAAAATTAAAAATATTTGATGAAATATATATAAAACAGTTGAAACCTAACATGAACAAAATAAACTATGAAATCTCCACAAACATTCTTAAATGCCTATAATCTATAGCAGAAGCCATTGGTTTATACCAACGGCTTCCCATACTTAATACTTCACGTTTTCATTCTCGCGTGGTCACGTGTGACGTCACGAGCTGCGACGCGATTTTCGCTTTCTTTTCTCGAAAAAGCTTTGAGCTTATTCAAACAGCAAGGGCGGGCCATTATTGTGGTTTCGTATATGTGTTGTTTGATTTATTAGAATTGTCATCTTTGATCATGGCTTACGTAAGCCGAAAGCTTAGATTTGATTTAAACATCTATCATTTTGGTGTTTTCCTTTCGTCTTTCAACGATAATGTGATTAAGCTTATCAGACAATATGAAAGGAACTTACTTAAAATAAATAGACAAAACCTGTCTATATTGTTTAATGAAACATGCATTAATATACAGTGTAACCCGGATATAAGAGAGTTGTCTCTTATATCCGGGTCTGGTTTATTTTATATACATTAACACAGGCTCTAATTTGGGACCAGAATAATCTCTCTTATATCCGGGTTTATCTTATATCCGGGTATCTTATATCCGGGTTACACTGTATATATATATCTGTGTGTGTGTGTGTGTGTGTGTGCGCGCGCGCGCACGCGTGTGTGTGTGAGTAAATGTTTAATTTTGGATAAAATTGTTCAATATAAGGGACATTACGTATGTATATGTAAGAGTAGACACTGAGATCAAAATTAACATGCATCAGTATGTTTCCTGCTTCAAAGCGATCTTCAGTCCATGCGTCTTCTGTTGAGGGTCGTTTATTTATATACATAAATGTTATGTCGTGCATTGTGGGTAGTAATTTATATTGTATTATCCTGAGAGTTACTCTGAGGTTAGTAACAGTCATGTTTCGGCTTAATGTAGAGTCGATTAAGTAGAAAAAATCGTGGATCCGAATGCGGTTATTTCGACCAACACCTGACGATTGTCTTTGGTATAAAGATCAGCGTCGTGATACCTGTGTAAAATTAGAAAATGGGTATCTATTTTGGTTGTAAATTTTAACTTATCTAATCTATTATAGTAATGTTAAAAAATGGTCAGATAATATATAATTTATGTCTTTATATAAGACATAAATTTTACAATATAAACCGATAATAAAAATGTATATTTTAATATATCTTTCATTAAATAATTTTGAATATTAGGATTTGTTTCATGTTTATTTTGAAGGTCTTAAAAGGAAATTACTGATTTTTGGATTACAAATACTCGACGATAAATACAATTACATTTATTAAAAATGTCACCTTGAATATGACTCTGTTGATGTTAATTTCACAAGACTTATAGACTCAATTTATATTAATGAGTTGATGTGTTGTTTTCCATATGGGCATACTTTGTTTGATAGGATTAATGACGACAGGTGATACCTTGTATATATTGAAAGATTTTAAGTTCAAGGAATTTGGTTCACTAGCAATTTTCCAAGATCATTCTATTGTTGTAAATTTTTTCATCCGTAAGATCCACGTTTGCACCCTTTTTCGTACAAGTGGCAGTACGTCATTTTCTTACTTAAGATGGAATATATCTGTTTTTTTTTTCAGAATATAATAGTAGTTTCTAATTATTGGAAAGGGATATAACTGGTCTATTGATTTTGTTACATATGTGTCAACACTCTTTCGAAGTAAAATTTAATTCCTTTGGTTACCCATGGCGAAATCTTTACTAGGCTCATTGAACATTTCTGGAAGTTTATTAGCTATTTTACTATGTGTGCTGCATTTGATAATAGAGCTAAAAAATAGGAATTTTATCTATGATTTAAGGCTGTCTGATTTCTTCAGTGCACATTTCAACATCGTCTTCTAAAATTTTTGTTAATTTAAAATATTGACTTTGTCTAAAATATGTGAAATTATCTGCGTTGTATATAAAGCCTATATTTGTCATTTGTTTTAAGGGGTTTTGCAAGGTATTCTTTTTAAGTTTTCGATTTGCAAATAGGAAAAAAATATTTGTGGGTTTACATTGTTATTAATCTGATTGTTTATTTATAATTTATTTTTTCTCTGGGAAGGTGATTATTGCTATTTTCCTCATTCAGGTACAGTTTAAATTTTATGAAATTTAATTTTGTGGAGTTTCATTATTTTCAATGATATTTATTTTGCATATGTTTTTTATTTTCTCGTATATCTTTAGAAAGTATTCGCATATTCACTACTGGTTTAAAATGCTTATCAGGTTCCAGTTACTCCTATATAAATTTTTTTCGTTATCTGCTGATTATGCAGTCGTTTGTATATCATGTTATTTTGGAAGCAATTGCAAATTAATGGACATACATTCTTTGCTCTACAGATACAAGAGTGGTTCATTTTTGTGTGGGTAGTCCTGTATATTTTAACACCGCCGTTCAGTATTGTCTCATACAATATCAGTGCATCTATTATTATTATTATTATTATTATTATTATTATTATTATTATTATTATTATTATTATTATTATTATTATTATTATTATTATTATTATTATTATTATTATTATTATTATTATTATTGTTGTTGTTGTTGTTGTTGTTGTTGTTGTTGTTGTTATTATTATTATTATTATTATTATTATTATTATGTTTTTTCTTTGTTTCTATACAATCAATTAGCGTGTCATTATGTGAAATGTGCGGGAAGGCATTGCATATAATATATGAATTATTTTTGAACAAATTCAACAGTGCTATGTTTCTATTTCTATCAGGGTTGTCATGTTATTTTTAAATGCTTTGTCTATAGATATTTTGAAATTACACAGTGTTAAAATGATTATCAATATAACTGTAAATATAAAATATTGCATTTATTTTCGTTTTCCGTTTCATGCTGCTTGTATTGTCTTATTTTGAGATATTCAGTAATTGCTGTACATTTCCTGCCGGTACTGACATATCTATGAAAAATCATTTATTTTGGATTAAAATACTTAATCCGAATATATGGTCTAGTGTTAATGTTAGCCACTATCAATGGTAATGTCCGAAGGGATAATGGCATCATGACATTCTGTTTGTCATTCTGATTATTTTTTAGCATATGGCTTAAGATAATAGTGACATAATTTCAAGTGAATATACGTCCTGATCTTATATTGTGGATGTTTGCAATCTTTTGGCGTCAAGAGGCCAGAGATTAAAATGTTATTATGCTCACCATGTTGTTCATTAATCTATATATTGTTTTTGCATTATTTTTCTATTCCGTTTGTCTGGTAATTCCAGGTAAATAGAATACATGTAGGCATAATAAATAAATATCCTTCAATGTAAGATCTGCACGCCAACAAAATGATGAGTTAAGAATAATCAAAAGCCAGTATACGCATCCATCTATCAATTCTAACGAACTTATACGATTCACAAGCATCAGCATCAAATTTGTGTTATATGGTGATAGGATATTGTTAAAAGCCGTGCATAATATTACTGGTTAAGCCCAATTTAAATTCAGTTCAAGTAACCCTGTTAGATCAGTGGGTCAATGATTGAAGCAGGTGTTCCTTGGAAGCTATAATAGAATACTAAGACCCCGTGGTGCCACATCGTTCAGACATAAACACTCTTGATATCAATTCATGATGCTTTCTTTCAGCTGGCTAATGCACCCTACGTTGGAAGATTGTGGGCATGTCTAAGAGGTTAAGGTTTGTTTAATGATAAGCAAATGTCTTGGATTGACCGGGATATTTACTGTATTTCATCTTAAATCACCAAGACAAATTATATATATATATATATATATATATATATATATATATATATATATATATATATATATATATATGCAGGGGTAGGAGAAAATTTGAAACGCTTGTTAAATTCAAAGAAAATTTAATTAATATGGAGTTGATCCTCATTTAGCCTCACATACAGCTTTAATACGTCTAGGAATGGAATCATACATATTCCGAATTTTCAGCCATTCTCCCATTAACATATGTTCCAGCTCTTTAAGACACGACGATGGAGGATAGCAGCTCCTAACTTGTTGCTCCAAAATGCACCGCAAATGTTTAATGATAATTATATGGGGATATTGGGGAGGCCACTCCATATGTTCTAGATCAATTTCATGCTCTTCATACCAATTCTTAACCACTCAAGCGGTATGTATTGGGGCATTATCGTCTTGGAAGATGCAGTCACTATCAGGGAATAAAGTCTGGGCCATTAGAAGAACATGATCACCCAAAATGTATCAGATAGTGGCCCAAACTATCACTGATCCACCACCATGCTTCACTGTTGGAAGAAGGCAGTCAGTGTTGTAAGCTTCTTTGGGCTGCCTCCACATATACACTTGCCATGAAGTTGGGAAAAGAGAAAAACTGGACTCGTCTGAGAATATACCTTGCTTTCATTGGTCTGCAGACCAGGCATTCTGATATCTGCACCACTTCAACTACTTCTGAATGTTGCGTGTGGAGAGAAGAGGTTTCCTTACGGCGGCTCTTCCATTATATCCAGCCTTATGGAGCTCACGACGAACAGATTTTGTAGACACTGGATTATTCAGATGATTATTCACCTCAGCAGTCACTTTGGCCGCAGTAGTCCGATGATTTTTCGACACATTGCGTTTCAATGAACGTCGGTTCCTGTCAGTAAGTTTGCAAGTTCGTCCCGAATTAATATTCTTGCTAGCGGTTTTACCCTGTTTCTTGAATTGCGTCATAGTTCTTGATATGTTAGCTCTTGAAAAAAACACAGTTTAGCAACCTTAGTGCTCGAGGCACCTGCAATATGAGCTCCAACAATTTGCTCTTTTTCGAACTCGGAGAGGTCACGCATTTAGCTTAAATTTTACTCAATTCTAAAAATAAATAAGCCAAAGACAGTAAATTAGATAAATAAACGTATTTACAATAGATATAACCTGCAATTTCGAAGTTTTAGTTAAAGTTCTTAATATAATAGGTCTTTGAAATATAGGAGTGGAATTTGCACCAGTTCCAATTATTTTGTCCTACCCTATATATATATATATATATATATATATATATATATATATATATATATATATATATATATATATATATACACACATATATATATATATATATGTATATATATATGTATGTATATATATATATATATACACACACACATATATATATATATATATATGTATATATATATGTATGTATATATATATATGTATATATATATGTATATATATATATATATATATATATATATATATATATATATATATATATATATATATATATATATATAAAATCAGAAGCGCTGTGAGACATTATTTATGGGATTTATTATTATAATTAATGTCGTTAATATTAATATTATTATTACTGTTTTCAATCCTTCGACTTCTGGTGTATATTCATTTCTTTCCGGGCCATGCTCAGAGACCTTATGTCAGAAATGACATCATGACATTTTCCACTGATCAATTAAAAAACAAAAAATTTCCATAGAGACCTTCGTAAAATGTGGACAATACTCGTGAGAACAATGTTTTGGATTTCTTTAAGGCATGGGTTCCCAGGAATACATTCCTTTTGTCTATTGGAATAGTCTTCCAACCAATCCGAGGGCTCCAACCACAACAGGGTCTGAACTGTTGATGTTCTTCTGTGGCTCATTTTTGAGATTTCTATTTCAATGTCTTTGTAGTTTGATAGCTTTTTGAAGATCTTCAAAGATACATTGCAGTCTGCAGGTACTGCCATATCAATAAGGAGGCAATTTTTTCATTGCAGTCTCTAATAATGATGTCAGAGCGATTAGTATTGATTGTTCTCTCAGTGTGTATTGAGCAGTCCCATACAATTGTTACAAGTTCTAAGCCCTTAACCGGTCCACTCTATCATGCCGTGTTATATATTAATTTCGTGCTAACATCGTGTAACCTGATACAAGATGGTCGATATTTCTGGATATTTATCTCAGAATCTGAATTAAAGTTCAACACATTTTTAGTAAAAGTGCTTGATAATTTCTATTTTGAAAACGTTTCTCCTGTGCAAGCAAGAATAAAATATCCGGTTTCAGATTTTCTTATGCACTACGTAACCACTGATGGTCCGCGCTTTGTTTACCTCAGTTTGTTAAGAAAGGGTACAACATTGACAATAAAGATACTTTTTTCTGCATTGCATGCCGCTCTAATAGGTGTATTATTGTATCGACATCGTCTGATGCCTTGATCTTGATCCCTGTCCTTCTCTTTATCCTTTTCCCAAACACTTCTCTTTATCCTTTTCCCAAACACTTCTCTTTACACTTACTCACACTCTCTTTAACCCTTGCGTGCTGGTGACACTCCTACCTTGCTTGGGACGAATTGCTTCAAAAACATTTGCACCTCTTCACCCGCTTAAAATTCCAAATTCAATATAACGGCTTCATTCTTTACTGAATAAAGATTATTTCATATTCTTTGATACAAATCGAAATCCAATCATGTAGATCCGAGCTATGTTTGAAGACCGGTTGTTGTGGGTTCGTAAGATGGCTCTAGTTGAAATCAATCCTCCGTCTCCTTCAGATCTCGACACATACAGACGATCAACACCAGCCTTAGGATGATGCATGTGATTGCAAATGAGAATCTTACAGCTTCTGACATCCAATTGCTTGATATCAGCTGTGGACCAATTAAAGATGTTGAAACTTTGTTTTTACCACAAGGATAGGTAATGTGCATATGGCTGGTATTCTGTTTTGTAAATTCAATTCACCAGACGCATACGTATTCTTTTAGTATGTTCTCCTTCATTTTCGTATATTGTAGTTAATCTCAAATATTTATAGACTTATTGTTCCAATTCCCTAAATTTTGTGACAAAATCTCCATCTATTGCGCGTGTTTCTGTAATACACACTTTGTTCAACTTTACTTTTGGACATTTATCTTATCCGAAATCAATATTGATAACCGGTGATTAAACATTTTCTTTTTTATTTGTAACCATTGTTATTAATGCTTAATGTCTGTGAATGTAGGAATTAAGGACAGTAAGAACAGAAGTGGCGACAGTGTGTCAGCTTGAAAGGTTCCTTGTCGGATATTCAAAAAGAGGAAGTGGCAATACCTTCGGTGTGATTTAGGTATAATATGATTTTCCATATTTACATAATATATATAAGGAAATTTACTATCTCCGAGGAGACTTTGAACATTCCCAAATACTTAAGGTACCAAGAGTGTGGCACACTATCAAAACCTTTTTTGTAATCAATCCAATGTGTACTGGGATATCTTCCTTTTTCCTGCAATCATCCAGGATCATTTTACATTGGCGACCTTTGCAAACATATGAACGTCTTTGATATTTCTTTTGTTCCATTGAAAAAAATGTTTTTATCAATAAAAGAGTAATCATACTTCGTCAAGGGATACGTGACATTTTGTTTGTGGTGGACAAACATGTTTTTGACCAATGACGTTTCGGATCATCTGCTTCGCCTGTTTTCGGTAGGAGATATTTAATACCTTCAGCGATCTACTGTGGAAAAAATTTGGGGTTAATAATTAGCATTGGTAAAGTTTGCGCTATATTTATATAGATTGATCACAGCTAATAGATCTAAAAGCTGGTTACCTTGTCATTTCCTGTGTATTTCTATTTTGTGGATTTTTTTAGAGCTGACCTAATATTATTCTTGGTTATATTTTCCAATTCTTGCAGAGGTTTATCCTTCATTATTTTGTGTTATCGTTTAATCCAATTTGCATTGGGTTCCCTAAATATTCTAACAAAATTGTTCCACTATAGATGTTGTTTTTTATTACTTCTATTACTGCTTTTAGAAGTCCACTGTAAAACATCTTGATCTCCATTTAATATAACTCATTTTGTCGATAGAACCTACAACGCTTTTCATATTGTCATGTTCTATGTGTCGTTAATTGCAGTTTCTACTTAATTATATCCTTGCTTCGTGGAATTTCATTTACTGATTTCATTTTATGTCTCCTCCTGAGGTTCAATATTTGCCGTATTGAAATATTTTAATTTCCAGAAATATCATCTAGTATCGAAAATTTGCGTCTGATTTCCTCGATTTCTCGTTGTAAACGTGATTTCCTCGTGGCTCTTTTTTCTGTTGTTTAATCTTTTACTGCCTTGACATTAAGTTTGTCGTAAGCTTCTAAATCTTTTGCATACATTACAAAATATACTTCTGTGATGTTTTCCGGGGGTCTGTCTGTTAATAATGTTTGGAATGCAGTGTTATATTTTAGCACAGCAGGTTTATTGGACTTCGTCGTATAAATGTTTGGAAGCCAGTCACTATCTGACATTTATCTTATTTATTTCTGTATTTGAGAGACTTTTATTTCACAGAATGAAACTGCGGGCACTGGCAAGCATATTTACTTAGAAATAGGGTCTTATTTTCGATCCTACCATATCTCTCCATATTTGGTCTCTGTGCACCGTGATGTTCCTTTGTGGGTTTCCGAGCGCAATGTAAAAAGATAACAGGACTTGTTTATACTATTCATGTTTCCAATTAATTCGATTTGCTTACATTGATTTAGCATTACGTCACCAGGTACAAAGTTGAAGTAAATATGGTTGTGGTGACTAGGTTTCTCATTTTTGATGGAAGATTTTTTTAGGGGGCGGGGTCTCCGTTTTATCCTTAACGGCCAAAGGTAATTCTATTAAAGATACCACCACTATGACGACTGTCGGCCAAAACTAAAGAACTCGTCCTGTCCATGAGATACACCAATTCTACTGCAGATATCACCTAGATATTTATAAGCCACATAGTCATCAGTATTATTATTATTATATAAAATAATTGTTCAGTGTTTATATTATGTGTGGCGTCCGTTAACCACGACAGACCATGGATATGTGCCCAAAATAATGTAACTCAACTGCTGATGGTAGCACAGCGTCTGTTATACTGTACAGGTCTCCACGGGAATTACAGTTTAGATTGCAATCAATTCACGTGAAGACGAACTCTCGCATATTGACTCCAATAGCGGTGTGTTGTTTAGATTACATTTCATGATTTGTTTTTCTAACTCCTGTAACATCACTAGCGTCACAGGGACAAAGTTCTTCTTATTGTGTACTTATCAAGACAATCTTTGTATTTCTTCTCTTCTCTCCAGCCTTAGGTGTAAATCGTGTCTCTAGCGTTAGCGAACTTTAGCGATATCTTCCCATTTATCGATGTCTATGTCCATCGCCCTCATGCCTCTTTTGCAGACGTCCTTGAAGCGAAGATGCGTTCGCCATCCTGCCCATTATCCGACGGCCAGTTCTCCGTAAAAAGAATGCTCGGTGTATATCGATCACTAGACTGTTTCTTCCTGTGTTTTCTTGTCATGATGAGGCGACGCTGGAGTGTCCTCTCAAGGGAACATGCGTGTGCAGGATTTTATGAGAGATCGGTAGTTCCTCATGCAGTGATGTTGTCCAAGGGAAATATACAGTATAATACAGCTTGGCAACAGCGTCGTTGCAGGTGTTGCAAGAACGAAGTCGAGCATCTTAAGGACTTAGGGTTTATTTACAAGGCCTTTCCCATGACTGGATATGGGTTCATGCCAGCGGTGATTTTAAATGAGAGTTTTTCTTTCTATTTTTTCATTATAATTATTATTATTAATGTTGATATATTTCGATTTCTGGTATAGTCATATTACCAATCAATACATAACTGGAATACCTAACGACTGAAGTTGTGTGTTTTTTAGACTACATTTCATGATTTTTTTTCAAACACCCATAATATCAATAAAGTTGCATGGACAAATTCTTCTTAGTGTGTACTTATCAAGAAAATGTTTCTATTTCTCTTTAGTTGAGATTTTTCAATACGTTGTTGTGTTCAATTTTTTATCATTTTTTTATCTTTCCAAGGGCTACTACTATGACTGGTAATATTCTTGTTTTCAATTTTTTTCTATTTCGATTTCTAGGTCTTTATACTTCGATAGTTTTCATATTCCTAGTTTTCTATGTTACAATCCGCTGGGCAAGCTCTATAAATTATTATGCAACTTCCTTTTTCTTTAGGGTTTTTGACAATTATATCTGTTCTATTTGTTTCAAACCGCCTGTCTGTTATGATGCTCTAAGTAAAATGTCGTATTTAATTTCCAATTTGAAAACAATTGTTATCATCGATGCTACAGATGCTAGAACAAATTAAGTTTATACAAATTTTATGAAATTTGAAATGGGGATGATATCATCATGCAGAAGTATAGCCGCTGTCTTTCATCTTCAGATTCTTTATATCAAACTTGAATGCATTATGCTAAATTTGGTGCCAGACATTCTGTCTGAGACAAAGTGTAAGACAAATTAATCAATTACTTGTAACATCAGATCTAAAAATTGTAAGCATTTTTTTTCATTCACTCCTACAAGTTCCATTTTTTATTTCTGTAATTTAGACGGTATTTTGGAGGAAATGCCTCTGAGTATGCGCCATTCGATGAATTGATAATGTTGATAATTACATCTTGAAAATTACGAGACGTTCGTCTTCACATAACTAGCTTTCTCAGACGCCAGAAAACATTATTATTCATTGAAGTTGGAAAATTAATCCACGTTAAAAAGAGGCACTGATATTTAATTGTAAATATCATACAATGTATTCGAATGAGAATTTTCATTTTTTTAAAATTTACAATCTACTAATTATCGGCTTTGTCACGTTCTCGATTCGTATTTTTGAGATTAATACCGAATGTGATTTCGGAAAACACATCTTCGTATATATTAATAACGCAATTAAGTTCTTCCTGAAACAATACACAAATATGTAATTCATCACATAAAAATAGCCATAGTAATGATTTTATATTGTGAATGTATTCGGATTAATATTGTTTATGTTCCAAGAATATTATGAGAGGTTGACATACTTGAAATAACAATGAGACATCAAAGAAACACTAAAGTGAAAAATGTGTTTTAATGTTAGGAATTATATTGTTTGTTTTGGGTAACATGAGGATTGTTGATTTTTGGCAACCTATACTTCATCTGCCCCATATGGGCTTTTAATTCTTAGAGATATTCATCACTGATTCAGGTGGGCATGTTGATGCTGTGTCCACTCTCTTATTTATTGGCAAAATATGCATTTATCTATATTTTAAATAAAATAAAACTATTTCTTTTTATGATATTGAATAATTTTAATTAATCAAATTGCATTTGAATGAAATTAAATTATTTATATCAACAGTGGAAAATTTATTTTATAAAACATTTAATCATAGAATCAACATTTATTAGGCAGATAAAAGAAATGGCGTAATTAAATTATCATAAAAAAATGGATCAGCCATTCGTATTAAAATTGTAGGCCGTTACTTTTACCATTAAATATATGGTACATACATGAAATTAGAAAACTAAATTGTGTCTTTAAGTCTAGCTAATATTTTAAAAATGATGTTAATTAGAAACATAATTATAATAATTCTAATTCATTTTGCACCTAACTATATGAATTATACAGTGAGATCTTTTCCCATTATGAGTGTAATATGTAGAAGAAATAAATTTCTACACTTCGAACACAAAGTAAGCAACGCATTTTGTGAAACTCAATTTCACTTATTTACATTACTTACATTGTTCAAACTGTTGTCCTCATCTTTATTGCCATAATCACGACGTTTCGTCCATGGTCCCCCTCCGGACTTCTTTAGGTAACTGGAATTTCGAACTAAACCATTTATTTTGTCCATCGGCGTCCAACTGCCGAAACGATGAGAATATGGTAATAAAGATGACGACAACAGTCCGAACAACGTAAATAATGTAAGTAATTTCAAAACCTAATCTCAGAAATATAGATATTCAACTCAGAATACATACGTATATATATATATATATATATATATATATATATATATATATATATATATATATATATATATATATAAATATAAATATATATATATATATATATGTATGTATATATATATATATATTTATTTATTTATTTATTTATTTATATATATATATATGTATATATATATATATATATATATATATATATATATATAGATATAGATATAGATATATATATATATAGAGAGAGAGAGAGAGAAAGAGATAAAGAGAGAGAGAGCACTGGACTAAATTATGGGGCAGGTGTATAAAAATTAGCAATATAAATGAAACCCATTTATATTATCGTTTATGAAAATGACCGTCGATGTTTATTAAAATTAACCTGTATTTAGTAATTGGTGTAAGCTACATTTGCTTTTATAATTGCCTTTATGCACTTTTGCATATTGAAACCATATTAGCACAAGTAGTTGTCTCGTTTATCTGCTATTCTTTATGATATTTGGCTTATAATTCTAGTTTTGAAAAATATTTGTGCACCCTCAATCTTGTACCTAATCATGGCCACAGATGTGCAATGGACTTCAGGCCAATTCTTTCATTTCAATGTAACACTTCGAAACACTGAATGTGTGGCATGATACGCTGTCCTTTTGTGAGATTATGCAATCTGGTATGTTATTGTTAAAAGGTTTCTCTAATGAATGTAGATAACATTGTTCTAAGATGTTTTTGTCAGTGTTAATAAGTATTTCTACCCTCACGTGTGAATAAGATTCCTCTCCCGGAAGACGACATGCAGCGCCAAACCATTACACTCCATACTCCAAATTTCACAGTTGGGACTATACACTGAACATTATATCTTTCCCCAACACTTCAGAAAACATAAACTACTCCAGGGTTTTCCAAAATCTGAGAAGAAAAATTGAAATAGTTTTCTATTCAATAAGAATACAGTATTAATATGCGTAATAAAATAAATTATGCCCAATAAATTAGTTTAAACTAATAAAGGAACTTACTTACTTTCAGCAGACCAAACAACTTTAGTCCAATCCTCAGCTGTCCAATTTCAATGTTTTTGGCAAAAGAAAGTTCCTTTTCCTTAACCTGAGACAGCAATTGATTTTTTCTAGCTTTACATCCTTTGAGGCCAGATTTTACAAACTTTCTTCTCACTGTGCGAGTCGATATCTCTTTGTTTGTTGCCTTAGCAGTCAGGTTAGAAATGTTTTTACCATATCACATAGAGTTACCCTCTTTAGGTGTCTGTCTTCCGTTGAGTTTGTATAACTTTTCCGGCCTTGATAGTCAGGACTTTTGAAAGAATTAGTTTATATCTTTTAAATGTTGTTTGTACACAATTACTTGAGCATTTCACTTTTCTTGCCAATTATAATCGAAATAACACTTCATTAAAAAATGTAATAATGTCAACCCTCTTAATTTCAGGAAGGTTTTTTTGGAGACATTTTCAATAAAGAAATATACTTGTAAATTGATAATAAACTAGATACGAAACGATTAAAAAAAGATTTAGTTCTACAGATTAAATTTCAAATAAATGTTTTAGCCACTAATGCTACATAAGTATAAATGAATATAAATTATTATTGTAGCCATAAATGCCAATGAAATATCAATTAAAGATTGCGTTTTGTGTGTGTGTGTGTGTGTGTGTATGTGTGTGTGTGTGTGTGTGTGTGTGTGTGTGTGTGTGTGTGTGTGTGTGTGTGTGTGTTGGGGCTGCAATTTAATATTTCACTAATTTTCTTACTCTTTCTCAATGCTTTGTATAAGTCCTTAAAGAAGAAATATCTTTGATCATATAAACAAAATTTATATATTGATTTATATTTTACTTTATGAATACTATAACTATGACATTAAAAGATTTGCATGGGGTGATGACGAACAAATGTATTTACTTTTAGTACATTTACATATATATATATATATATATATATATATATATATATATATATATATATATATATGTGTGTGTGTGTGTGTGTGTGTGTGTGTGTGTGTGTGTGTGTGTGTGTTCATCTGTATTCGTCTATATGTGTGTATTCATAAGCGAACTACCGAGATGAAAGCTATGGCTCGATTAAACCTGAATATAGTGTGTAATTATTGGATTCCGTTAAAATTTGTAGAGACGAAAATAAAGCCACATTTTAAAAAATGTGTTAACAAAGTGAATTTTCAAATCGTTGAAAATTCACTTGGGCCTATTTTTCTTTGCTCTATTAAAATTCCTCTGCACGTTACTTGTTAATCTCCGGACTGGATCAGTATTCAACATGTTTTTTCCCCCCGCCAAATTTTATCTTTTAATATTTTGTGCTATTTCTCTCCTTTCAAAGCTAATGCAATTCGATTAAATTTCTTTTCTTCCGACACTCCCCACGAATGCAATTATTCACCGCTTGGTTCCGCATCTCGCACATAATGCTGTTAAAATTATTTCATGCAAGTTGTATTGAGTTTTCCGGAGTCATGACTACTTTTTCGCATTCCGAATTCTAAGAATGCGATTATTTTTGTTGTTATTGTTTACAATTACTCTGGAATTTCCATGGTGAGTTTTGAAATTACTGGAAGTTCCTAATCCCTTTTATATATTTGAATCAACTGTATATATATATATATATATATATATATATATATATATATATATATATATATATATATATATATATATATATAATGGACTCTTCCGTCGGTTTTGACGTATGAGGATCTGACCGCATAGTTGATTCAGTTACGAAATTTTGTGCGATAATCTTAAGTAGCATTTAAGACCCGCTAGTGATTTACAAAGAAGGCCACATATGGAGCAAGTGTGACGATTGTGAGATGAGATAACTATTAGATTGGCTGACCTTTTAGATCTTGCCCTCGCTTCAGAAAGATGATTCAGACAAGAAGATTGAAAACTGCTGATTCCACTAAAACACGTTGTTCTTCATTCTACCCGCTCCAAGACTAAGCGCTCAAGGGTATTATGTGGTATATATATAAGACTCAAACACTAATATACCATTTTATATTCTTTTTGAATTTATAAATCTGATGATTTTGATCGTGATTAAGATTCCAATGTAATAAATTATAACCATGGAATATTAATGATTGAACCTTTTAATTTATATTCTTACAATGTCCTGGACATTCAGTTCTACCTTGATTCTATCCACTTGGGAATACATATATATATATATATATATATATATATATACATATATATATATATATATATATATATATATATATATATATATAGAAGATTTGTTATCGATAAAATTGCTGAGAGAAATAATGAATATGAGTTCACGGACGGCAATTCTGCCGTTGATATAATGATTATATATATATATAATGAATTCTGTTCAATCTGTTACATTGTTAACAACATTCGAACAGTACGTTATGTTGCATGAAAGATGTCAAAAGATATTTGAAGAGGACCAACATCGCAGAAAGTCTTTTCTGTCCATTATAGTTCATTCGATGTAAAAAATCATATCGGTTATGTTTACATTTATCTGTAAATTAACTTGACTGAAATGAATTTCAGTTAAAGTTAAATAATATATTCAAGATCTTTTTCACATGTTTGTCGCTGAAGTATTAGTTTGTTTTAATTTTTTTGATATGATCACATAAAATAACTACACTTCACGGAATTTTACTCGTTTACAACAGATTTACCTCACCTGAATCACATTTCAGGTTAAACTACAAACTGTAAAATGTAGAGGATATATAAAGAAATATCTGAAAATCATATTTATGCGGAGTTTTTGTTTTGTTTTTTGTTATGTTTGTGGGCTTTTTCTTTACGCTATGCTTTTCCCCTCGGAAAATGGAGGTATCTACAATAGGTAAGAACCACTTGCTAAACTCAGTTGAATGTTGGCATTTGTGTTTCTATGAGATGTTTATATTTCAAGTTACAGATAATGTGAGGCAAAAGTTGCTGAAATATCTAATATTGGAACAATCTCGTCGCAGCAAATTTTACAAAAAAGTTGTTTTTCTTTTTGTTTGTTTATTTTTTAATTATATGGTGCAAAGACATTAAAAATACAAACTAAATAATGCATGGAAGCGTAGGCTTGCAAGAAAAATTTCGGTATTATATCTTGCATGTAGTATTGGTTATAATTTGCAAACTTGAATCTTAAATATATGCCTATATAACTTGCTGTCTAAATAAGGAAATATTCTTAATCGTTCCGAGAAGTTGTCCTTTCGCGGGGCCTTATACGCACATTATTAAACAGGATATTTTCAGAAGAGAAGCAGAGTGAATAATGTAATTTATGATGGTTGGCGTTATCGATGGAAAAAAGGTGTTATCATTGGTGGGGGGAGGATTTTACTCCGGGACTAAAAATACCAGACAACATCGCGTAAATGGAATCAGATCACGCTATCGCGTGTAGTTTTTAATTTTACATTA
Source organism: Acanthosepion esculentum (assembly GCA_964036315.1). Taxonomy (NCBI): domain Eukaryota; kingdom Metazoa; phylum Mollusca; class Cephalopoda; order Sepiida; family Sepiidae; genus Acanthosepion; species Acanthosepion esculentum. Next base: position 133,623,036 of record OZ038475.1, on the reverse strand, counting down.
TCTTTCCATTTTTGAATATTTCTTTTTCATTTCAATGTGTGTCACCTGATGTTAGTTGGATTCATAATAAAGGGGAAAAAAGAAGCTTCTTTCACTCCGAGGTCATTATTTTATTTGCTGAATTATTTTCCTTTCGTATTTTATCACCCCATCAGACGTTAATCCGATATGTTTTCTTCTAATGTCAGTTACTAGGCTAATCTGAATTATTTTAGGAATAGTACTTATTTTTACGAAATTCGAAAACCTTAGTCTGCACTTTTTTTCAAGTCTGGCATTTACAATAAAGAGATATTTTATGCAAGGCAGCGAACCTTTGCTAGGACGGAGAAAATAAACTATTGATATATATATATGAATGATGCGTCAGAAATACTTCCCGAATATATCCCCCCAGAAATAACTGGCACGTAATAGTAAATAATAGTAATGTATTAGATAAATGAAGACACCATTTACCACTTGCTAACATACACGAGCATTAGAGTTTAAAATGTGGGATGCAAGTGTGTGTGTGTCTGTGTGTGTGTGTGTGTGTGTGTGAGTGAGTGAGTGAGTGAGTGAGTGAGTGAAAGAGAGAGAGAGAGAGAGATAGAGGTGGAGGAGAAATGAGAGGGAGATGACAAATTATACCGGAGGCAGAGAAGACGAAAAGAAAAAAAATATCTGGCATGAAGTCACTTAGCAATTTTCATCCTAGCTTAAAATTGATATATTTTCTCTGTATACCTATTTAGAAAAAGCTTCTTGCAGTTTCTTTCAGATAGAAACTATCGACACTGGAAAAATAGTCCTTGTATTACATTGGAATTATTCCGGTAGTTCAGCGTCTTGTGCACAAGAAATTAGGCAAGCATTCGCTACCATCAGTAGCTAAGATTAAGCAAGTGAAATCTTCATGGGATACAACTATCTTGACAGTGAATCGCTTAGAGAGCAATCGTCTTTCTTACACACTTGAACAGAAGAACAGCCGTAAATATATCCTGGTAGATTTTGCGGTACCTTGGGAAAAGAATATCATGTAGACGCAGCAGGCGAATAGGTGAAGAACTACAAGGCAACTGGAGGATTTATGCAAAGCAATAGTTCAAGTTGTTCGGGGCACTTGGGTCTGTATTCACAAGCCCAGAGCGTACAACGTTGTGAATATGACAATAATGATAAAGACAATAGTACGAACTATTGTGAAATCTCGTTGAAGATTTTAAGATTTCGTGAAATGTCTCAAATAAAATATTCCTCCTTATAGTTTATGTGAAGTAGACATTTTATAAACCACCATGTAATGTCTGTTTCACGCAAGGTTATGTCAGAATAGGAGGACGCTAGTATCACGCTTCATCTAGAGCCACCTAGCATCCAATAAGTGTAGATACATCTAACCGGTTCGACTGCTTCTGTGATACAGGAGTCATATAAGCACACACCAAACAGAGGTATTAGAAGGAGTCACTTAGTAATCGTATTGGAGCATGTAAGACCCACGTTTCTAATGAGGGCGCAAGTACCAACCATCGCCACTGTCAGAGCAAATGAGAAAATCAGATATTGAATAAAATATTAGATATTGAATAAAATATGATCTTAAAACTGAGATATTCCATTTCGTGTTAGCTGGTAAAACGGCAATACGTCTTTATACATAATTCGACAATTAATCATGAATGAAGACTCAAAATCTATTTTCCATTTAGTAAATTACTGATTTCTGAATACTGAATTCAGGTGAGCGTAAATAAATAAATGTATTTAATGATGGATATAGCGTGTTAGTCTTACGATAGGTAACAATTATTTTCCACCAGTTATAACCTACATGAATATGACATTTACACATGATTATTGATAGCATGTAAAATAATATTCGGGATTGTGGAAAAATTTGTATAAATTCTATATATATTTTCAAACTGTAAATCAGAAAACAACGAAAACATCGTCGAAGAAGTAAGGAAATAAAGTATTTCTCTAAAAGCGACAGCGGGAACTGTGGCATAAACCGTAACAGCTCCAAGCAAGCTTTTAATGAATACATTTTCCAATCAATATTTAGACGTCCCCGTCGCAGCACCACTTGCTTATATTGTCATTCCCTTGTCTTTGATCCATACTTGATTGCTTCGTCCTGCCATAGTCTCTTTGGAACAAGAGAATTTTATCAGCTGTTGTTTTCTTTCGATTGCTTCGTTATATTTGAAGATTTTCTTTCACCCACCCAACCTATCACATCACCAAGCCTTTTTCCATTATATGGGTTTCTAGAATGCTTTCTGTCAAGAAAGGACATTATTGTAGAATTGGAATCTATAAATCCTAGCAAAAACAAAAGAGTTGTTGAACTCAAAGTTTGCTGTCAATAATATTGATTTTTTTCAAAGCTCCTTTTTCGTAAGTGTATGATTGCTGTATTGAATTCTTGAGAATGGTCATCGTTTTCGCTTTTTTATGGGTAAAATATATAGTAAATAATTTTGTACGACAAGAGAAAATAGTAAACAAAATGAGGCAACAGAATTGATTCTCAGAACTTAGATGTTAAAACAAATTATATATTGTCATAAAAAAACACACACGTAAATATACACCTCTCTCTCGTTCTCTAGATAGATAGATAAATAGATAGATAGATAGATAAGGTGTGTTTGTGTGTGTGTCTGTCTGTGTCTGTAAAGGAAATAATAGAGGGGATGCTCTCAAAATTATCCCTCTCATTTATTGAAGTAATAGGTATCTAAAAGGCAATGGTCACACTAGCAGATTACTAGAGGTTACGTTTTACAGAAAAATGATTTCCATAGAGTGACGAGCATTGTCTATAGATTTTCTCTACGGAAAACCAGAAGTGTTTTACACATTTGCCACAAAATAAAACGTCATACGAGGAAATGCTTTAACTTTCGATATCAAATTCCTTAAATTCGGACTACGGTCAACGTAAACGTGTGAGATGTTTGATCTATGTCAATAAGTACAAATAATTCAACCAGGAGGGGGATTCAATTAAAAAAAATATTTTTCGTACTCGCATTTAATCAGGAAAAAAAAGATAAAGTGGTGTCTAGCCACTATCTCTAATATTGCAAATCTCTTGACATATTGGCTTAAATATTCATTGTATATTGCTATATGCAAACACGGTTGTTTCGAAACTTGACTCAAGTCTTAAAATTAATTTTATTTTAAATTTATAATTTAGAATACAGTTTCATTCTCAAGCGATGTTTTAGAATATATTTAAGCTCTACTTCTGTATCGAGCGCTGTTTTAAAAAATATATAAACATAACTTCTAAAGTACCTTGAATCATTAATCTACCTGTTCTTTTCTATTACATCAATACACACACACATATGTGTGTGTGTGTGTATGTGTGTGTTTGTGTTTAACGATATGAGACTCAGAAATGATAGCTAAGTAAACAAATATATGGAAAGATATATATATATATATATATATATATATATATATATATATATATATATATATATAAATATAGGTAACTATACTCGTGTCGAAAAACCTTCGAACTCTTGATTTAACAACAGCCAAATCAATCACGAAGGAAAAAAAAGGTTAAAAAAAGAAAGAGCCAGGAACATGAAAGTCTGTCGAAAATAATCGCACAGATACAGGTTCAAGGCCCAAAGAAAAAACCCCGATACGAGTAAACAACTAACTAAAGAGCTCAATACAAGCGTAGAGCAAACCTAGTCAAACCTAATAAGCCAGACACACCTAGCAAGGTTTCACTTATGCAGATCGTCAGGGTCGGCTGGCCAGCCGACCCTGACGATCTGCCTAAGTGAAACCTTGGTAGGTGTGTCTGGCTCATTAGGTTTGACTATATATATATATATATATATATATATATATATATATATATATATATATATATATAGAGAGAGAGAGAGAGAGAGAGAGAGATAGATAGATAGTGTTGGGGCGCACCCACCTTCACAACCACAATAGACTGATTCTATTATTATAAATATAACAGTAGCTCTAGAGACTGAGAGTAGTGTCGCATTGTACGCATTGTGCGCTGCTCCTGTCGAACTCTCTGCTTTGGCAGAGAGGAACCCGGACGAGGCTTTGCCGAAGGGCAAAGTGTCGTCCGGGGAGGTAGACAGTCCCTAAACTCGTGTATACGGGTTGTAAATGGGCATATTTTTGGCCGAGCCTACGGGCTCGGTAAGCCCACTTTAAACCGGCCTTGTGCCATATTCGACCCGTGTGGGGGGGGTTGTTAAATATCGTAGTGTTGTAGTGCAGTGCAGAGTGAGACTTCTGTAGTGATCAGTTACACTTCCGTTTCTCGACCGGAAGATACCGTTGGACTTTATTACTATTACTTATTGTTACTACTAACCTACGTTCGTTCTACTACTAATCTCTCTGATGTAAATACCTCTCTGAATATACCAGTATTTTTCCCTACAACTGATTTTGTTCGTTATTACCATATACTCACGTGGAAACACTCAACTCAACAGTGGCGACGAAGGATGTTTTATTGATCTCAACAGTCTTATTGATCCCAACAGTGACAACGAAGGATGTCTTTTTGATCCCAACAGTGACTTACGTTGAAAAATAATTATCGCAATAGCGAAGAGAAACGATTTCAACACGGGAAAATTCAAAGAGTTCAAGCGTTTTTTCAAAGCAAAAGATTGAAAAATTTATCGACAAAAGAAAAAAAAACTGTAATTTAGATATTAACTTATTTATCTATTGGAACATATAAAAAAAAAAAAAATTGTCGTGCCAGACAATTTGTTAAATTATTTTTTGGCCCCCCTCAGAAGAAAACTCACATAATTTCGTTTTCTTTTTTCTTCTCTACACATAATCATGGAGCAATTTCAATCAACTATGCTGGAACTCATTAAGTGTCAGATGCAGAGACAACAGGAGAGTGAAGAACGATTTCAGAAGGAACTACTTAATTTACAGGAAAAACAAAATAAAATCCAAGAAGAAAATAAAATGAAACAGTTAGCAGTGACTGAACTTATACGCAAAGCTATGCTGTCTAAGCAGAAAAACTCGGATGAAAATATTTTTCTCAAGACACAATATGGTCGACGATCGAAAGTTTTATCTATAACCCAGAAGAAATGACTTTCGAAAGATATTATCACAGATATCAGGACTTTTATGAAGTCGATTGCCAAACATGGTCAAATGAGAAAAAAATAAGATTATTACGAAAACTTGGAACGGCAGAGCATAATAAGTTTACAGATTTTATCTTACCTAAAAAAACAAGAGATTTAAAATTCAACGAAGCGATTGAATTATTAAAGGAGCTCTTCAACCCAAGATTATCATTATTTCACAAAAGGTGGAAATGCCTTAATATTCAAAATAGCGAGCAGGAAGACTACACAACTTTTGCGTCAATCGTAAATAAGACGTGTGACGATTTTCGCTTGTCCGAATTATCGGCGGACAAATTTAAGTGTCTAATATTCGTGCTAGGCTTAGTGTCTAAGAAAGACCGTGAAATGCGAAGACGCATTTTAGCAAAGCTCGAAAATGAACAAAACACGACGTTACAAAAGCTAGCAGAGTACTGTCAACAATCCGTAAGCATTAAGCAAGATTCAGAGAAAATTGAAGAAAGTGCTATCGCAAATGTGAAGAAAGTAAATAGAAAAACGCGTTTCCGTTCTCCATCGCCTGAACGGAAGTGGTATCCTAATACAAGAAGGAACAGAGAATATAAGAAAAAAAACCCTCCGAGTGCATGTTATGGATGCGGCCAGTGGCACTGGTATAATGACTGACCATATAAAAATAAAGCTTGCAGAAATTGCAAGAAAGTAGGACATAAAATGTCCAAGTGTAGAAAATTAAACAGTAGTCGAGTAAAAGTTACTAAGTCAGATGAAGACCAAGACCGAAATATTCGGAAATATTTACATGTAAAAATGTACAAGAAGGTTAAAATGCAACTGGATTCAGGATCTGACATTTCTATTATTAACACACAAACATGGAAAAATCTAGGAAAACCAACTCTATTAAAGTCCAACAAAATAGCCAGGACGGTAACGGAAAAGGATTAATTTTGCAGGTGAAATATGGGTGAACATTAATTTTAACAACAAAACAATAAAATTGAAAATTTTCGTGATGAAAAACACGAACAAACCTGTTTGGGACTGACGCAATCACTAAGTTCAATCTATGGGACATGCCCATTAGTTCTTTTTGTAACAACATTACTGAAAGCAAAAATAATATAAAAGATTTGCAAACAGAATTGAAAATAGAATTCCCCGAAGTTTTCGCTGAACTTGGACGTTGTACGAAAGCATCAGCAAAAATAAGGCTGAAGAAAAATGTTCAACCAATTTTTAAGAAAAAGCGGAGTATTCCTTTTGCAGCAGTAGAAAAAATTGAACAAGAACTCGAAAGACTAACGAGAATTGGTGTGATTTCGAAAACTGAATACGACTGGGCAGCTCCAGGTGTCTACGTAAAGAAGAAGCCCGGCGAAATTCGCGTCTGCGCCGATTTTTCAACCGGGTTAAAAGACGCAATAGAAGAGTATCACTACCCACTACCAAGTCCCAAAGAAGTATTCGCAAAATTAAATGGCGGAAAAATATTTTCTAAAATAGACCTTAGCGAGGCATACTTGCAAGTACCCATGGATAAGGACAGCGCAAAATTGTTATGCATTAACACGCATAAAGGCTTGTTCAGATACGAACGTTTACCGTTTGGAGTGAAGACAGCACCCGCAATATTCCAAGACATCATGAACACTATGTTAGCCGATTTAGACTACACGATAGCATATCTCGACGATATACTCGTGAAAAGTGAATCAGTGAATGAACACAAACACCATTTACGCAAAGTTTTTGAAAGATTAAGAAGCTATGGTTTTAAGTAAAAGAAAACAAATGCATTTTCTCCTGGAAGAAATCAAGTATCTGGGACATATTGTGAATAAAGATGGGAAAAAGCCAGACAAAAATCGTGCATCAGCAATAAAGGATAGGCCCGAGATTTTTAGGCTTGGTATCATATTACCAGGATTTTATCCCAGACCTCCACATTCTACGAGCTCCCCTTAACGATCTACTAAAATAAGAAAAACCGTGGTTATGGACAAAAGAATGCGAGCAAGCATTCAAGATAATAAAAGAAAAACTAACATCAGATCTATTTCTAGTACATTTTAATCCCAAACTAGATATCATCGTGGCAAGCGATGCCAGTACTCATGGTGTAGGAGCGTGCATATTGCACAAGTGGAAGGATGGTAAATTGAAAAAGAGGGATTGGCATTTATTTTCGCCGTAACAAAGTTCCATCGTTACATACATGGACGATATTTTACGCTGCACACAGACCACAAGCCTCTGGTAACGATATTCGGTTATAAGATGGGCCTGCCAACATACACCGCAAATAGATTGCTTAGGTGGGCGAAAATTTTTTTAAACTATAATTGTAATATAGAATATTTGTCCACGCACAAAATTGGTCACGCAGATGGTCTATCAAGACTCATTCCGAAAGCAACAGAACCTTTAGAGGATACGGTAATTGCATCCTTCAGAGCAGAGGACGAAGTTGAAGAAAATTTGGCAAACACAATTCGAGAGTTACCAGTATCGCTTAAGGACATCAAAAAAGAGGCAGTAAATGACAAATTCATCATTGAAATAAAAGACAAACTAGCCAGAAAAGACGTAAAAATTCAAGAAACATTCTCTCTATGTGATAATGTTCTAATATACAGTGAAAGGGTAGTAATCCCTAGTACACTCCAAAAAAGGATACTGAAAGACTTTCATGCAGGTCACCCGGGCATAAATAGAATGAAAAGCCTCATGAGAGCATACGTCTACTGGCCAGGTATGGACAACGACATCGCGTCTATGGTCAGCAGATGTAAAGGCTGCACTTTGGCTTCAAAATCACCACAAATTCTACAGAAGCCATGGCCCAAAACCGTCAGACCATGGTCAAGGATTCATATTGATTTTGCGGGTCCAATTGACGGATGGCATTATTTGGTCGTAGTTGACAGCTACAGTAATTGGCCCGAAGGTTTTCAAGTGAAGAGGCCAACATCACAAAATACAATAAATAAATTACATGAATTATTTGCAAGGTTTGAAGTGGTAGATACTATAGTTAGTAACAATGGTACCCAATTCACAAGCAATGAATTCACAGAATTCTGCCAGAATTTCCAGGTGGATCACGTGAGGATTCCTCCGTATCATCCACGCAGCAACAGACTAGCCGAAAGGTTTGTCGGTACCCTAAAAAGGGCTCTTAGGAAAGCAACGGGTACACCGACTAGATAGGCATTACAGTTATTCTTGCAAGTTTACCGCATTACCCCAAATAAATCTGCCCCATCAAGTCTATCACATGTGTAGCTAATGTTTGCAAGGAAAATCAGATCTGCATTCGATAAATTGATACCAAAAAATAAAATACACACACCAGTCGCAATGGTTCCTAAGACAAAATTTTGTATAAATGAAAAAGTTTTTTTAAGAACTATAAAAATAATTCAACATCGTGGGAACCAGGAGTCATTCAAAAGCGGATTGGGGATATGATATATATGGTAAAAGGTAAGGATTTTCCCATAAAAGGCACATTAACCAACTAAAGAAAAGGAGTACCGAAGAAACGGAAGAAACTCCACAAGTAGAAGAATTATTCGAACTATATGATACGTTTGACCTACAAGTGCCCCAGACAGAACAAAAACAACGCAGATCTGGGAGAAAGCGAAAAGCGACTAAACAATTCATTATATTGAAGAAGAATTTTTTTTTTTTTATCCACATCGAAAAAACAATTTTATTGGGGGGGGGGAGCACCCACCTTCACAACAACAATAGACTAATCCTATTATTATAGATAGAACAGTAGTTCTAGAGACTGTGAGCAGTGTAGCAGTGTAGTGCAGTGCAGTGCATTGCAGTGCAGAGTGAGACTTCTGTAGTGATCAGTTACACTTCCGTTTCTCGACCGGAAGTTACCGTTGGACTTTATTACTATTACTTATTGTTACTACTAACCTACGTTCGTTCTACTACTAATCTCTCTGATGTAAATACCTATCTGAATATACCAGTATTTTTCCCTACAACGTTATTACGATATACTCAGGTGGAAACACTCAACATCTCAACAGATAGATAGATAGATATTCGTTGTAAGGAACATGAAGGGGTTTGATACAATTAATAGATATTCTTATGGGATATTTTGCTTCAGGTGGAATGTAAGACAACCTTTGTAACCCTGTTAATATGTTGTCCTGATTGTATGGGAAATTGAGTAAATATATGTGGTGTCCTTACTGAAACTGTCAAGGAAAATGTTGTCAAGTGGTTTCCTTTATAATACTCTTTTATCTTGAAAAAAGAAAAATATTTAAATATTACAACCATTGCATATATACGCGCACTATACAACACCATGTAAAATAATTCACACTAGTGAATATTTGCTACGGAAAATAAGATTTTCATTGCAGTTATATGATAGTTACTTTATGATATTGACTGAGATTTGGTCATTTACACCGTCAGTTATATGCAGCACATAACGAAGGTCAACAATTCATGCAAAAATGTTGTCTTTGAGACATGCTTGTATAAGAATGTGATGAGATATCAGCGCATCCAGCAAATTTGTATTCTAAGCTGAAGTGCTTCCAAGATAATATTAACGTCAATATTGTGGACACATTTATATACTTTAGAGGTCTTTCCAATCATCCTTTCACTTTAGAGTACAAGTTCACACTCCACAACCATAATGTTATTAAGAGGTTTGGTAAATGGAGATGGTTTTTGGGCAGTTTTAGATATTAAGGTTTATACTAAGATTTTGTTTAATACACGATGATTGAACTATTTAGTCTTAATTCTTGTCATGACTGGATAAAATAAGTCAGGCCACTGGCAATACAACAGCAACTCTTCTTCCATTCAATCCTAAAATTATGTGATGCTAAATTCTAGGATATTGGAGATAGAAGCGTCGGAACTGGGGTGACCTGCCTAGCATTGAAAATGAAATCCGTAACACAGATTACGATAGAAGAGTCATTTTGTCAATGATGCTGATACCCACCAATCAAAACGAATAATTTTTCAGTAATAAAGAATTCCAAGGAACCAGTAAATAAGCCAAATTCCACTTTATTGATTCAAAAGACAATGAATTCTAAGCTTTTAATAATTTTCGCATAATATGGAAAATATATGTGACCAATATGGCTAAATCATTGGTCCAAATTTGGTTGTGCGCATATTGAAGGAGAGTCTTTTTACAATGAAAAATAAAAGTGATGTTTTCTCTTCGAAAAAATATAATGTTGTTTTAAAATATAATTTACCCAGTCGGCAAAATATAACATTATATTATCAGTCTATTAGTATTCACTAGAACTTTCGGCAGATGTTCCTTTCTTGTTATTTACACGTAACATTCTTGAGTTTCATGGATTTAAAAAAATATTACGTTGAAATCATATCTATATAGAAGTTGAAAGGTATGTAGTAAAATACATATTTTGCATTCTCGTTTCGATCTTGTTTCCCAAAAGAAATAGGAGTCATAAACAATGTAAGATGACAGCTTACATTACAAAATATCTGAGATGTAATCGAAGTAGCGATACCGGAATATTGCTTGTTTCAAGAAGAAAATATCAGAAATATCCTTGTTTATGTATATTCTAGTATTTCATCGATATTTTTTATCATATAACATTTCCACAATATACCATAGAAATTAGAAATATAGTATTCATCTATTGACCTGTGGCATAAATAGTCGAATTGCATATATAAAAACCTACGTAGGAAATGCATTTTTCTATGCTGGTGTCTTCTTTTCTCTGTAAATACAGTGTGTAATTTCAGGAAATAAGAAATAATTTCTGTATAAAGTCTTGATTTTTGTATATTATTAATAATTTCATCTTCATGAACAATCTTTTGCATCTAAAACTTGCTCTTACCTGCATTTTCTCAAACTTAATTCCTTCTACTTTTATAGATATCCAGACACATAATGAACCAAGATATTGTAATTACAACCCTCTTGTACGAATTTGATATCTGTGCGCATTAATAAAGAGACATGCAGAAAACTGAAACATTCCATCAAATGAAACTTCGTAAAATCCCGGGGAACAAATGGCGAGACCGGATCACAAATATCGAAGTCCTCCTTCGCGTAAAGATAGAAAGTCTAGAATCCATCATGCCTCACCACCGATTTCGATGGGCCGGGCACCTTGCTCGAATTCAAGACATCCGCCTCCCCACACAAAACCTCTTTCTCGGACCTCGTATGTGAAAAGAGAACACGTGAGCCCCACATAGTCGATTCAAGGATCAGCTCAAAAAATCCAGGCTGACGACAGATATCGATTTGTTCAATTGAGAGACATAAACTGCAGAAAGAACCAAATTGAAGAAGAGCCTTCCACGAAAACATAACATCCTTCGGAAATATCAGCAGACAAATAGACGAGAGGCAAAAGAACGCAAAGAAAAGCCAGTGCTCTCCACCCCTGAAATGTCCTACCCTATTTTACGTTCCGTGTGGGCGTCTGTTCAGAGTCAACTTAGGACTCATTTTATACAGAAGGAAATATCGATGTGCACGCCAATACTCGGCCACGGCTTCCGCCAACGACGATGCTTGCTGTGTGGTTTGTGATTCACGATGCATTCTTCCAGCGCTACATGTAAAAAATATTACAGACACTTCTGTCAGTTGTTAATTGTTTAGGTGTAGTCCCCGGTAAACTTAGATATTCATCAATAAGCGCATCCTCGGTCAATTGTATTCATTTATTTCTTCAGTGCAACCGCATCTCCGTT
>OZ038475.1:133586139-133606139 GCA_964036315.1 Acanthosepion esculentum | reverse complement strand
AGAATGCTTCTTTCAAGACTAGTGTTTATCATAAACCTACATTTACTGGAACTATTTTGTTCCCAAATCCCGTAAGTTAAATTTAATTTCTACTTGGCCACTCGTGCGTTGATGATGTGTTCATCTTGTAAACTTGATTGTGAAATGGAAATAATTCACGTTATCTTCCGGCACAATGGTTACCAAGAAAATGTTATTAAACGTGGAATTAGCCGAATGGTTAAGAGTCTTATGTCGCTACCTATATTTTGTCCAGTTTGTGCTCAGTGTATCTGAAACTTCCGTGGTTGGGGTGGGTCATCTAGAATCTGGCTAATAGACTATGTTTCAGATTTGAGCCCTGTTTTCCTGACATCTGGTCACGTGTTAGTTTTGGCACTGACCCGACATTTTCTACGTTTGCTAAAGACGGTGTGGTCTTTCTGCAAATTAGTTTGGTCGTTTATAAATTTACATGTCAGTATGATGCTGACTTACATAGGGCAGACCAATCACCGCCTTGAAACTCATATTGCACAATATGTTCCTACCAACAACAGACAGTTTATGAGGTATTTCATGTCTTACGCAGAATGCACGGGATTTTGCAATTGGTTCAAGCCTCTAAGGTAATCCAGAGTGCGCGAATAAATACAATAACTCTTGGTTTTCCATTTTGAACAAAGCAAGTTCGGCTAAAAAACTGAGCATCTTCGAGGCAGTATTTATAAAATTGCATCGCCCTTCTTTGTGCCGACAAAAATTTTAATTTGTTGGTTCTCTTTCTCTACTGAGTGGGTTGTGAGTATATTTTAAAATTCATTAGAACTGTTTATTCCCCCACTTTTTTCTCTCATTACCATATTTAATATTATATTTTGTTTTAATCGTAGCTCCTCGCCTCCGAATATCGTTATATTATAATATTATCCTCTTATTTTTCTGATGGGGTCTTGATCGGAAAAAAGTTACGTTTTTAAAGTAAAAATATGCAGTTTTATTTTATTTATCACACACTAACACACAAACACACACACACACACACACACGCAGACACACACACACACACATATATATATATATATATATATATATATATATATATATATATATATATATATTAGCTGTTTCGTTTTTACTTAAGAGCTAATAAGATTTTTAAAATCGTTTATCAAAATATCTAATGAACAAATAATAAACTTTTTATCAATTATTATCATATTTTTTCCAAAATAAAATTATTCTCACTTATGGCGTATGAAACAATTTTAAACAAGTGACAAATTTGGCATCTAAAATAATTTATGGGACGTAATTTTTATTATATCTTTGAGAACAGATATATTAAAAAGTGTATATGAATGTATCATATATTAAAATATGAAGAGGAAAATCAAAGAAATTATTAAGTTAAATGGATTTTTTTCTTCAGATCTCAGTCGAGAAAATAAATATAAATTTTGGAAAAACGACTAAAACTCGGTGAATAGTTTACCAGAGAATATTGTGCATTACGACAAAACAGCCATTGCATCTGCTTATAGAAGTAATGGCGCTAAGATTTTAATGTACAGTCCGTATGAAGTTGTTATACCAACCGAACAAACATCTGACTCGAATTCACTTTCAAATGTTTTTGTAAAATTAAGAATGTTTTATTTTGACGTCAATGCAAAAATGGTGTTGAATGTTTAGGTAGCTTGAACATGTTATATTTTCAATTTATTGGATTTGTTATAAGAATTATTGTCAGAAGTTATTACGTAAATTACATTAATATTAGATTACGGCTTCATAAACCTAATAACGATAATTTATATGCTTTTTCTCCAATATATATTGAAATATGGGTAATGTAAATGATGCAACACATGCTGAAAAACACAAAGTACGAATGTTTTTCTGTGAGGTAATGTCCACATTGGATATACCAATGGAGGTTAGTAGAGGTCATCAAACGATATAAAATGCTGCTAAAAATATAAATTAAGAATTAAATTCAAAGAGAAAGACTTGTCTCATTGAGGTTATCATAAACTAAAGCGGTTTATAGAGAAAGAATCATTTCTGAGCTGTGCTCAGGTTTTTGAACAGGCAAGAAGTAAAGGAAACAAGAAGGAAAATGTGTAGAAAACATCGTAAATTAGAACCTAACACGAAATATTCTAAGCAAACCCCTCTCAGGTAGACAGATATTTCAAAACTTCAAAATTGGTCCAAGAAATATATTAAAATCGGTTCGCTAAAGTAGATATCACGGAAAAAATTCGGATGACACATGATGGACATGGTGGATAGGCTAAAAGATGGATTTTATCCGATGCATATATACTTATGCTTTACAGAAGGCCGCAATAAAGGGGCAATGTTAGAATATGGCTCAGAATTGTCGATCAACCCAATTATTGGACCTTTCAAAATGAACATCCTAAAGTGGACAATCCTATCTCTTACGATTTCATGATTATGCCTTTCGTTGATAGGTACATGTCACAATTTTGCGATTTCAATGTGAAATTAATTATTCATGACAATTCTCCTTGTAGTATATCTAGATTTATATGTGACTTTTTCAGCTTAAAAAGTTTTACAGGAGAGAAGATAATGGAATGAACACTCTTAAGTTCCGACCTGAATCCGATGGAAAACCCATGCGTAGTTTTGAAAATGACATTATATGAAGATGGTAAAATATATGGAACTAAAACTGGCTTATCAGAAGCTATTGAAAATAACGTTGGAGACTGAATCTGCTAAAGTAAAAAAAAAAAAAATTATTAGATAATAGACAGCTAAAGAGAAATAATTATATCAATATAATAATTAATTATATTAATATGTAAATTAGCGGGACATATGGAATTTCAACGGAACGACTAATAGGACGTTGAGCAAATAAACTTTTTTCTATATATATATGTTTGTATAAAAATAACACATTAAAGTAAGAGAAATATCTGTATATATAAAAGAATGACATACTTAGGCAGCAAATATTAAAACTAATTGGTATATTTACAAACGCATAAGATTTATCTATTAATTCTATAATCTTTTAACATACAATACTCATAAGCTGGGAAAATAAACAACACATAGAGGTAATTGGATGTGTACACCATGTGTGCAAAAGCATTGCCAGTGCCAATCAGTCCGTTGTACTTCGTCTCCCAAATTAGAACCATGCCAGTTTCCTCCGCTATGAATATAGAAAACAATAGGCCTATATATGTACAAAACTATGTAATGCATATAGTTTCCTCTTTTGAAAGATATATAAACCAATGTCCCATACCTAATGTAATAAAGGTTTGCCAGAATTTCTGAAAACCCGTTTCTCCTTCAAGGCAATACCTCACGGCACACAATGTTCTTAGTACAATTTCAACCTATTCTTCATCCTTGTCCGTCACATCGTTAACCCTTACATCTGAGAGTTTTTCAGCTCTGTAGTATGCCACAAACAATTTCCCGAAACAAAAATCCCACCTTCTCAAATATCTGCCTCAGTGACTTGTTTATGTTCATGGCATTTGACAAACGAACAGGAAACTGTGTTCTCTCGAAGGTGAATGTTAAGTTAGAGTGTCTTGGAGCCAGCTTTATTCTGACGATGAGGACAAGTCTGCCAATTAATAAGCCTCTAATCAATATCGCCTCAGCTGGATGTTGATGTATTTCCACCACTTCCAGCCTTGTACCATTGCAGAGTCCATTCTGGATAGAAATATTACGAAGAAGCATTACTATTGAGCTAGTTTTAAACTGACTTTATGAGAGAGTATTCCTGATGATGTCAAAGAGTTTAGAAATGAAAGTGAGAACCGTTCAGCCTCAGCAGGATCATCTATGAAAATTTTACCTATAATAAATATATCCAGCAGTCATCTGGAAGTTGTCTTAAAACTTTTCATTCATCGGGCGGAAGTCTGAGTTATTTGGCGAAATAATTACTCTGCTTCTCTGTCCTAATCGGATATATTGTTGAAGATATCCACCAGAGAGTCGTCAACGCATAAAATTTCAGACATTTATATGGCATCAACAGCAAGATTATGATCTTATGAAGCTGCTGATGTTACATTGCCAAGATGCAAGAGACATGCTGCAAATTACCTTTGACTGTGGTTGTGGTGTTTTGGCTTAATCTTTATTGAATGAAATTAAGCGATAGTTGAGAACTTTTTTATAGAGATTTAAATGGTTGACTGATGAGTTCCTCTTGGGAATATTGGTAGGGCTTACCCAAATTCTCCCCCTGCAAAGAGCAAAAATTTACCACCAAAAACAGCAGCAATTCCAGTGATATCTCGCAAGTTTTTCTCATTGGAGGATCACAGAAGCCTCGCTGAAGATGATCAAATACATGTTTCGTACATAATTCGCATGGTCTAACGTGACTGGTACATTAAAAACGCTTGCCTCCGTGAGTGGGACATGCAATTTGAACAAACTATGTATAGTCTTTCAAGCTGACAGTAGTTTAAAGGCAATGTCTCTCCAGGCACCATTGCACACGTTGTAGTTGTTCCTTCGCAGATAAAAAAAATGATGATATTCAACATAAACTTTTTGCCACGAACTCCTGGTGCATCTACATTGAAAAAGGTGTACTTGAACACCTCACCTTCCCTCATCATGTCTACAGATTCAAGCACAGAATTAGCAATTATTCTTCCGTTCATCAGTACGTGTTGCCATGCTTGCGTGATCGATGTCTTCATGATGGACAAGCTGCAGTTCTCCAATCATTTCAGGCAGCCGAATTGCTCATCAGTTAATACCATCGCATCATTTGAGTGCTGTGCCCTTTTTTCTGCGCGGTCTACAATAAAGCCTGTTTGCAAGAAATCTTCAATCATGGAATCCGTGTGATTGCTCCACCAGTGAAGAGCATTTGCAGTGTTCATATACGTGCACAGGGCAGCAAACATAATACGCAACTCTAATTGCATCCGACAGGCAGAAGCTTCCAGCAATGCATGTTCCAGTGTGTCATCGTTTGAGAGAAGACCATATCTCAAGCATGCTGCCGTAAAGGTTGGCAAGATTTTACCTTCTAAAGTGTGCAAATTATGGAAGCTCACGGCGCGTGAAACAAGCAGCTGAAAAATACGCAACTAAAACTTTTCTGTCTCGCGGGTTCACTACATACATTCTACTGATGTTATTAGTATTCTTTTACCTAATGTCCATGCTCTAGTGTGATTGTTAAACGCATAAATCAGCAGAATGTGAAGGCACAAGTGGTTACTTCCATCATCATCATGCTCATTCAGTTTAACCCATGCAGTGATGGTCGTGTCACTACCTCTCTTTGCATGAGCAGCTTGCTTAGCGTTGCCTCTGTGAAAGTAAATTCTTTGCTGGTTTTCAAGATGTACAGCAAGTGCGTAGACATTTTGAGATATGTCATATAACTTGAACTCTGACAGTCTCCACACAGCTTCCGGAGGAGAAACATATCGGCAAGCAAGATAATTAGTAATTTCAGCGTGAGCTTGATTCTGTTCACGATCTGCCGCTGGGATAACTCTTACTTCAACAGAAGCACAGTCATGTACCTTGTACACGTACTTGTAGATATATTTAATGCTTTTTACTGATTGAACAAATCTTGTTGATGCAAAATGCAACACAGAAATGAAATGAAAGAATTGCAGTCCCCAAAAAGTTGATTGGGTTTACCAGTAGTGGAAAAACAAGTCTTAAAACACGTGACAATTTAACGATAATGTCCTTTAGATGTCACCACATATTTTTTTCTGAGGCCAATTTAATTTTTCGAAATTTCATGAAATTAAGTAATTTGTAACAGATTAAAAAAAAAATTATTTCTACTACAATTTTCTGTAAAAAAGAAAGCAAAAATAATTTCATTCATTTCCAATGTCTTGAATATTATTAATTTCAAATGCGAATTAAATAAAGTTTTAAAATGATTAAATTAAATATTAGATTACCAGCTGCAGGGACTGCCATGTCAGTAAGAAATCACTATCTCTTTTTTGGTCTTTGATTACGATGTCTGCGCGATTGACTTTGATTGTCTATTATTATCATTTTTTATTATTATTATTATTATTATTATTATTATTATTATTATTATTATTATTATTATTATTATCATCATCATAGAGCAATCTAAAATCAATCCTGAACATCTATGACTTTCAAAAACATTGCATATATGCATAAAATAATAACAGCAATTTTTGAGCGTTGTCAGGATGCTTCGAATACACAGAGCGAACGCTAATAATATTGACAGAACATACTTGTAAGATGAAATAATATGTCGGAGAATTCATCCACGACTAAAAGAGGAAACCTGCAACGCACATCTATTATAGAAAGACAGAAAATTTCCAAATCATAAGCGACATCATCAATTGCCAGCCCGAGGAGAAAGAATGTAGCAAGAGCAGATGTAATTGCAATGGAGATCTTCGCAGACTTAGACGATTTCGTCATTGACAAAATTACAGAAATACAAAATGAAATATACAGTACTATTGATATAATTGAGATCTTACTTGATCCATTTTCATAAGGCTCCGAATGAAAGCAGGTGTAAATATATGTCTTCCTTGGACAATCGGCCTAATGAGTCACATAACGAAAGTATTAATCCGAATTCTGATGAATAGAGCGCGAAGCAAGATGTAGAACGGAAATAGGACACGAACAATGCGGTTTCTTTAAAAATATTAGAACAAGGCATGCGATTTATATGCTCAGAATGATAGCAATATATATGCACGAGGATGGGGCACCCTTCCGTGATGTAATGTTTCGCATTCTTGTCTCGTTAAATAAATTGCGAATGTATAGTGAGTTCAATCCTCACAGGGTACCTCATGAATTCTTCATGTAACACACATAAGCTAGGATTAGATAATCAGCATATGCAAAAGTATGTATTATAGAATATTCAAAATAGTTTATGTTCTATAGACTATACAAAAACTTTCATATAATGATGGTCACATGGAAGTGAAAGCTAGCAGAATAATACAGAATTTATACTGGGAGCATATTCGGTTAACATATTCATTCAATGCACAAACATATAAAGGCGAGTAAGAAACGTATGTGTCTTCACACCTGAAGATTTCAACTTTTACGACGAGCAGATCCTGAATTTGTTAGAAGTCCTCCCACAATTCATTACTGGCGACCATACTCTTAACAGCAAATGATATTTAGATGAAACAGTGTTGATAAGAGACAGAAAAAAACAAAGAACAAGAACTCTTAAAGAATGTAGGAGAGCAAAACGAAACGATTAATCAGTAATTCTTAGAAGACCGAATATATAGTTGTCTGGAAAAGAAAAATCCCAAGATACGAACTACGAATTGGAAATACCAAATGCAAGCAAATACGAATGTTATTCTTATCTGGATAGTGTTTTAACAGAGGACAGGACATGTAACTTCTAAATCCGTATTGTAATACCGAAATAGACCTTTCAAAGGCTAAGTATAAAAAAATGGAAATATTCATTAGAAACAAATAAATTAGTATTAATCTAAGATGTAATACTAATCCACATTTGTGGCATTGAATGTTGGACAATATCCTCACAAAGTAAGGAGGAACGTGAGGGAAAAAATAGGGCCCTACAGAAAGTAGTTCAGTATTTCGTGAATATGTACGTAATTATGATTTTTTTAAAAAGGTTAATGGAATGAAAATATACGCTAATATTTAGAATCAGAAAGATATCCGTTGCTAAAATTGTTGGTGCTACCAAAAACACTGCTTCTAATGTAAAGCAGATGTTATAGGATCACAATTTATTAGAAAACTTTACTGATTTCTGATTCGTCATCATGTGTCTTTCTGAGGATTTCCAGGAAGAAATTGATCCAATTCATGTAAAATATTGTGAAGCTATAATGACGTAAAATGGGATACAATCGTTATTACTCGAATGTCGTCAAGAAAAAAATTAAACAGAAGAACGAATATAAATTACTGATACCTTACGAGTAAAGACATATTCCCATTAGGTTTCACGTTTCTGCCTTATGGCATGTCAAATAAGCAAATAATATTCATAAATAATTGTGTACATATTCAGAGCTGTTTGAAACGTAGAAAAGAATAAAGAGTAAAAGAAAAGCGATCAAAAAGGATAAACAGTAATAGAAAGCGATCTAACTATCAATAAACATATAAGATCTTCAAAACTTGTAAATAAAAGAAAATCCCTACGTTAAGAGACAGATCAAACAAGACGCACTAACAACAAACTTATAGAAATGGGAAAATAAAGAATTAGAAATACTCAACAAATAGATGGGGGAAAAGAAGAAAGCTCTGCAATGATTAAAATACATTAAAAACAACAACGCAACATGTTTATGGACGACAGTAACGTATTTAATTCTATAGAGTTCATGTAGTTCAAAGAGCTTATATATGACGAGGCCCAATGTTGAAGAATAATGTTTATAGTACCGATAGCAAGCTCAGCCGAAACGAAGTTAAAATAAACAAGGACATTTTTTTTTTCAGAAAGACACAATCGCATCCAATTAAATGGAACACGCTTATTGGAAAACATACCCGGTAATAATGAATTGCGAAGCATACACAGTAACACTAAAAAGAATACGGATAGAAATATCCGAAGAAATTTACCAAAAAGATGGTTAAAGCTACCAGAGAATAATTTATCTGATTCCCAGAAATCCACACTCATCACTCTAAGAGACTTTATCAAGACATAAAAACCTGCTGTTAAAATTAAAATCGTTTTCGGAATTGACAATCTGCTGACAATTGTATGAGTAACTATAAGTGAAGAATTGTCTGAGTGTAATATTAGAAATGAAGTACGGATGCGCAGAAACTAGGAAACTAGAAGATCCAGTAATAAGGGAAACCGCAGTTATGACTTATATTATTTACCGCGACGCATGTGAGTCGAATCCAGTAGCTACATAACTGCATAGTGATACAAGTCTGAAAATATGTAGCATCATCTTGTTAAATACTCATCTAAAAGTCAACCAAAACGAAATCCTTTATTAACAAATACATATTGATCGAGAGCGTAACAACAACATGGGAAGAGTACATAAAAACATATACAGGATACCCCATACAAAAACAGGAAATTTGGTACAGTTTATTTAATTGCAGGAATTTTTGTGGCAGTTATTTGAAACAAAAGCAAATGATAGACATTTAGTACCTTAAAACAAAAGCTCAAATGTTAGATGTGATATTTAAAATAAAATAATTAATTTTATATGTTA
This sequence comes from Acanthosepion esculentum, assembly GCA_964036315.1. NCBI lineage: Eukaryota > Metazoa > Mollusca > Cephalopoda > Sepiida > Sepiidae > Acanthosepion > Acanthosepion esculentum. Next base: position 133,596,888 of record OZ038475.1, on the reverse strand, counting down.
TTTTTTATCATATAGTAAATCTAATATATTCTGTTTTTGCAGGGCAGTCTATACAAATTGAGAGCAGAGAAACATCAATCATATTATTCTGAAAACATTAATGCCCAACGTAATTAAGTTAATAATCATTAATTTATTTAATAGAACGATTCCGGTATTATAATCCAGTACTATACAGTAGCGGCCATAATATAACGAACGGAAACAACAAAGGCATAAATATGTTTATTACTTAAAAAGTAATGCCTGATTAGCAATGAAATTTTTCCCGAATAAAGATTAGGGTGTAATGCATAAATATTATACAAAGTTACGAAAATTTACATAATACACATATTTATGTCTTTGTGGTTTCCGTTCCATATATTATGGCCGTTACTGTATATGCGAATGGTAATCGTTGTTATTTCCTTAAGAGGAATTATTTGTCATTTTTTACACGTGCAGCCAGTGATAATTTCAATTGAAGAATACGGAATATATTTTTAAAACCATTTTTCAGCGAAACAGGTTACTCTACTTCACTTGATGTTATAGCACATTGCATAATTGATGGGGACTTTCTTCCTAATCTTTTTATATGTAAGGTGTAACCCCAACCTCCTGATTTTACACGCTTCGTCTTATATGAGACATTCATTTTCGTTATTGCTTAACTCTGTATTATAGATTATGCAAAAGCTTTTTGATGAAGTCTGAGGCAGTGAACTTTTTGAGCTGCTAGGTAAGCTGGATTCATTTGGGAAATATATTCGAACAATCACAAACTTATTCTTAAAGCAAATTGCCAGTACAGGGAAGAAAACGAATACAGTAAATGCACAAAAATAGAACATTTTTTAAGAAATGCATATGCCTTCTCAACGGAACTATTAAATCTTTACTGTGAAGCGATCCCGAGAGAATTGGAAATCTTATCAAAATTAATTATTGGTGGCCACAATCTTAAGAATATTTAATGTGCACATAACACTATATTGAAAGCTAGACACGGACAGGAAACTACAATAACACATACTGACGATAGTAAAAAAAAAATTAAGATGAAATTACTAAGAATAAATATAAGAAAACAAAATGTTTGGTTGTTAGCAAATGGAACCGCCCAGAATACAAACTTCGGTTGAGAGACAACATAATCATGAAAGTTCAAAAAATTAAATATGGAGGAAATACTTTACTAGGAGACAGAAAACGAGACACCATATTACGAAGACGAATTGAATAGTGAAATATGACTTCTAAAATGTAACAGAAGTATTAGGAAATAGTAAACAAAGAAATGAGTACAGTATTGTTATGTAATATTGTTCCTCCTATAGGTTAGTGAATGTTGAACAATCTCCTCATAGATGAAGAAGAGACTAGTGGCAATAAAAATGTGATTCTACGGAGAATTAAATGATTGAACGGGTGCGTAATGGGGAACGTTTAGGAACAAGGAAACTAAAAAATGACGCTTCACTAGCTAAGAGCAAGCGGTTCTATTTTCATGAAGACAATTTAACTATTATTTTGGGAATGATGTTTTATATTTTGGAATATGGAGATTAATCTTACCCCAAATATGAACATCTATCTCATTGGCATACCACCGCATCATATGTACGTGCCTTTTTGATGGAATCCAAAAATGCCCTTTTCTATTAGGGGTTTATAGTTGTACACTGTGAAAGATTTAAAGAAGTTAATTTAAGATGTAACAAACTTGCAATAGAATAAGATGACAGCATTACTGGGTATTTTTTATGAGATGCATATTCGACTGATTAATGATGACTCACTGAACTCCATAGTAAAAACTGGGTCATTAAGGTAAACGCTGAAGAACAGTAGTAAAAGAGATATTGCATTCGAAGTGATTTTCCGTTACTTTTTTCATATTCACAATACAGCTCCGTAAATCTAGCTACGCCTCCTGCTAGTAAGTGTTTTAAAAGACCTTATTTAAATTATTATTTTTAAGCATATCACCACAAGCAAGGCGGGAGTGCCACTAGTATGCAAGGTGCTACAGCAAGTGGGAGCAAGAATGAAAGGGGTGTTTGAGGAAAGAAGGAAAAAGTCGGGGATCAAAATCAATGCATCAGAAGATGCAAATTGACATTACATTTGATTTTTTGAATATTGCATCTATCAGGGAAGCAAGTAAGAAGAAGGGTGTTCCAATGACGAGAAGTGCGAGATAAGAAGCTGTTGGAGTAGAAGAGACGGCTACATTTAACCGTTTAGACAGTGAAAGTGTGGGACCGAAATTCCAACCTAGTAGCTTCAATTCATGCTGTGTAGGAACCAGTGAAAGTAGCTCCTCGGAGCAGTTGCTATGAAAATACTTGTGGAAAAGACAGAGGGTAGCCACAGTACGTCTGTGAGAAAGTGACTGTAGACGAGATTCGTGATCAGGACCTATCGCATTACAGATCTGTCTCTGGATTTTGTCGAGGACCTCGAGATGAAAATCAGGGGAACAAGAATATATATGGCAGCAGTATTCAATGCAAGGACGAATGATTGATTAGTATAGATTAAGGATGGACTATTTAATATATATTAACAAAACATAATTTTGGAAAATGAAAATACACTGGAATATCAAAATAAGAACTCTGTGTAAAAAGTTTTGCTTTCGGGCCGCAATGTGTCTGATCGGAAGGTTAGAGATTTTGATGAGCATAGAACAAACTCTTAAATGCTGTTTTTCTCAGGTTCACCCTGATTCAGAGTGGTACAACTAGTTAGGGTCAAATATACAGGCAAATGCTGACACCCGCCAAACAAAAACAAATCATAATTAAAGTTTAGGCAATACACTTTTATAGTAGAATGACCAACAAAATATGCTTATAGCAGAATTACTAACAATATATTTTCTGTAGACTGTGGCATATAATTGCATTCAAAATATTTAGATTTCGGTAGTCATTAAACCACGCAGGTTAATATGCTGTGAAACAGATTCAACGAACCAACAACGCGTATTTACAATTAAACTCTCAAAAATACATATTTATAGTATATATTTAGTTGGAGCCATACATATGCGTACACAATATTTAGAATTTGACATTAAATAACACATAGAGTTTGATATGCCGCGAAACGAAATCAACAAACCAACTTAGAACTTTTGAATATATGGAAAGATAATGGCACCAAAGTAACCTAACGCCGCGTGGATATGTATCACTTGTCTGCAAAAACTAAAAATTCCCCAATGGAAGAAAGAAATCACAACCTGTATCTGGATTATATATAATTATTTGCTAAAAATATGAAATATTTCGTAACAATAACAAACGAAGTTAAACGTTAGCGACATTGTAACGGAATGTCAAACAAACAAACGTCTAATGTTAATATTGCGAGGAAGAACTCCAGTGTAAACGAGTGAGAGGGAAAAGCTGGATTGAAAGCTGGAAAGTTTATTAAGTGCAGGAGACTGAATAAACACCATGGTATACTCTAATGTATATTGATAAACAAAAAATATTTTACAAGACTGTGCAAGCAGTTGTGCTGGCGAATCAAGAGTTATGATGAAGGTGTATGAAAAATTAGTGTTATACCTTAGCTAAAAATTATATGGAATTTGAAAGTTAGCATTGTGGCTAAAAATATTAGATGGACGTAGCGGTGTGAAAAATAATGGAAAACCTGATTGATGAGTTTTAAATAAAAAGATGATTTGTCACTGGTACCTTGTGCAAGAATACAGAGAAAGCTTTGCTGTCACATAGCATATGGCCAAATATTATGTGATTGTATATAATAATAATAATAAGAAGAAGAATAAGTAATTGATAATAAAAAGCAGATAACATAATATCTACAAATAATTACCAGTTTCATATGGAATCTTTTAAAGAAACATTTCTGAAAGGAAAAACTATGATTATTTTGGTGTATTATTTTATTGTATAGACATTAAGCAAAGGTAGATATAATTTTTGGTGTCAACATTATTACAATAGTTTTCAGTAGACGTATCTATATGCCATCTATACAATGGTTATGTAACATAAATAAAATTTAAGTTAAATTTTATTGGTTAAAATCTTAGTTGAAATGACTGCAAAATGCTTTCTTCACCCAAACGTAAAGGTAGAAGCACACAATTGCACGCAGGGAATTCTTTATAGTCGACGAAATAATCCGGTTCCCGTTTTTATATGATTCAGTCCCAGTTTTTCTTGACTTGAAGGTTGGCTTATTCGAAATCGCCCAACCCCAATTCTTAGTGTGTGAATTTTTTGGCCAGATTACTTTTGCTTTGCAATATTACTCTTAATTTGCCTTGCATATATTGTTTGTTTGATATATATATTATGTTGTACCTGATCTTTTCTTTTTCTTTCTCTTGTTATTGTTTATTGTAAGCTTTGCCAATTCTCTTTATTGAATAGTTCTCTCATATATTTTACATTTAATCATGGCCATCCCCTCCTATAATATCTTGTTAATTAACTGTGCATGATATTGGTTAGTTATAAGAGGATTACAATTACAGACACTAAAATGGATCCTCAGTTCTACAATAACCTGAAGAAAACATTTGCATATTTAATATTTCTTACTGATACTCTCATTCCTGTCTGGTGTAAAACTAACAAATTTAGGCCAAATTTACAATCGATATTATATATATATATATATATATATATATATATATATATATATATATATATATATATATATATATATATATATATATATATATATATCGTCGGAAATCAGTACCAGGACGATAGTTTTATTAATATCCGTATAGAAAACGAGACTCCAGTAAAATGTGTAATAATTTCCTCATATTGGAATATCAATTGACATTTTCAAATTATCATATCCGCTGTTTCAATGCTTGGAGTCAATTAACGAGTGTCAACTACATATAAGATAATAATCGAGTTCTTTGGGGAAAACTGCAAATTGTACACGCGCAGAGAAATTGCAATTGGCAAGAAGCCGAGGAAAATCAAAATAACTTTTTCCTGATTCAAGTGATTATCAAAGTTCACGCTCACTTACTTCTTTGGCACAATATTAAACAAGTTTTGGCGGCGTTTATATATCACTATATTTATACATATACTAACCACGACATAATATATGTTCTTAGTAGATAATATGTGGTGATTAATTAAAAATAATGAGGCCAGCGTAAGGCGGTTTACACACTTGAGACGAATTAATGATTGTACGTCTATTTGTAAAAGAAGACCCGCATATCAGGTCTGCTATTCATTAGTATTTTTTGTATGAGAGACTTATTTAAATTAAGATTTTGATTTAGGTGGTCATAAATATTAACTGCGGAGATGTATGCCTATATTCAATGCATTGTCTCAACTAATGATCTCTATGAAATAAATGTATGCAAAAATTCTCTATTTCAATCAATGTTATTGGATATTTTTTCTCATTTTAATAGATCTATTAGTTTAAGATTTTAGAGTAACTTATTAATCTTTAACATATTTATTTATATTCCAAGATATGACAACATCTTCCAATGAGGAAATGATTCCATATTTAATAATATTTTCGATTTAATCCGATTAACTTTTCGTGTGCGTTTCGATTTTAAGCACCTAAATAACTCATGTTAAAACCGGTGTTGCATGGAATGAAAGAACTGATACACGCAGGAAGTTATGTGATGAATAGGTAGACATCATCAATCAGTTTCTTCGACAAAATGAAAAATTATAATCACTCAGGCGATAAGTCACTTGAACCAAGCGATTACTACTGTAGCATTGCACTGTAAAGATCCTGCAAATTGTAATTCTACGGAATAATACCTATCCTTATATGATTGAGTTTAGTTCGCAATATTCATTTTGTTTTCTAATTGATTACTATTCGCCGTGTGTACTAATACATTCATTTTCGTTGCCACCTTTAACCAGAACAGATCAATCTTAGTTCATGTCGGATGAGAATGTGATGTACTTAAACAATGGCCGATGTATATTTGAGTAATATCTCTTGTAAAATGTATATACAGATTAATATATATTAACTTATTCTATTTTTAGCATTAAGAAAAGGCAGTAGAATCCTTAATTAACATTTCTTTTTCATACTGTTTTATATTTTAATGTATAATCTTCGAAAATCCTAAATCGTAATAAAATCAATTTTCATTGGATATTATTAATGAGGTCAAATTTGGAAGCTAATATAAAAATGTAAAATTAATTATTAGTCCTATTTTGCATGAATTTCGGACTTCTAGACGCAAAGCTATATGACGAGATATAGAATTCGAAAATATTTTCAAATGTGTATAATATAAACAGAGCAGACACTGATGATTCATTCATTTCAAGAATTTCCATTTTTTTTTAAAATTTTTTGTTTTAAACTGTTAATTCCTTTTCAATGGACATACTCTTTTTTATATGGATTTCATATTGTAAAGTATTTCGAATCAGAATACAAAAAGTAATCTCCGATCCTAACAAACTTATTTAACTGCTTGATGAATAAATCATTTCCATGCCTGAGGAAAGTGGAATGTGTATGACCAGTCTTCTCAGTATCATCAGTAAGCTTTTTGAATCGTTAATCAGCAAGAAGGTCGTCGAACACCTAGATAGGATCGAACTCTTTTGCGACGAGCAGAATGGGTTTCGATCATCGCGATCCACTGCTGATTTCCCATCATTACATACAGAATTGGCGAGGTCCTTGATGGATGACAAACACATAGCTAGGACCATAGCATTAGTTATCTCGAAAGCTTTAGACAAGTTGTGGCAAAAGATTTGCTACGCAATCTCTTCATCTATGGAAACAATGGAAGGGATTAATTCATTTAAAAAAATCATTCCTCGCAGGTAACTGAAGGTAGTTATTTAAGGGTTTAATTTATTTTAGAAAAACATTCCTAGCAGATTCCTGAAGGTAGTTATATATAGCTGTGGTAGTTATTAACGGCTACTCCTCCGAATCCCTGACGGAAAACGATGAACGATTGGCCCATTGTATCAGCCCCATGTAAGTATCTGAATCATCATAATATCCTCTACCTTAACAAAAGCCAGATCAGGTCGAAGATGGGGTATTGTTGTCATATTTGGGCGGGAGCTGCCCAGACCTCTTTTCCAATTTGATAGATTTCCACCCACTCAATAGAAGTAAACTTCACTGAAACAGCTTCTTCCTACGAACCACTGCCCTATGGGACAACTTCCCAAGATGGTGTTTCCCAGATCACTACAATCTTAATCTCTTCAATTTCAGAGTTAATCGTTATGTTTCCTTCTATGCATATGTATTACCATTTAACCTAACTCTCTACTTCGAGTCTCTCTGGTTCCTTGTACAGAGTGATCCCGACTGTAAAAATGTTACAATCTTCTCAGAAATAATGACCGCTTGATAATCATATAAACACATGCATGTTTATCAAATCATAGTAATCACATTCTATTTGCACAATTTATTATCGAAAGGATGATATCAAAAAGGGTTTGGTCTATATTTCTGAGATGAGGTATTATAAGGATTTACATAGTTCGGACTCTTGTTCTCATCTTTATAGCCATATCCACGATGTTTCGGCCGTTGTAATCTCCAGCCTTATTCAAGTGGATAAAAGCCTTGGTTGGATCCAGTGACTTGACTGAAAGAGTTTTCAGTTCAATACCTGGCTACTTCAATGCCGAACAAAAATTAGAGATTTGAGTTAAAGGGAAAAAAACTGAGATATAGACAAGAGGAGTTGGCATGACAAAGACAAGTCTATGACAAAGACACCATTGGAAAATTCGTAAACATAAGGAATCAGCACATATGCATAGCCACAAAAATCCCCTGAGCCGAACAAGCATAGAAATGAATATAATATGGGAACCAGTAATATTTTGTTCCAGAGAAAAGCGATATTAACAAGAAAAATTGCAATATGAGCTCTGGTAAAAATATGTTATGATAACGGCAAAAATTGCAATATGAGCACTGGTAAAAATGGTTGCTGAGTCATTAGTTTTATAATACCCAGAAATGCATACACAGGACACATGGTACAGTGGATAAAGTCGTTGACAAGAGGAGTTGGCATGACAAAGACAAGTCTATGACAAAGACACCATTGGAAAATTCGTAAACATAAGGAATCAGCACATATGCATAGCCACAAAAATCTCCTGAGCCGAACAAGCATAGAAATGAATATAATATGGGAACCAGTAATATGTTGTTCCAGAGAAAAGCGATATTAACAAGAAAAATTGCAATATGAGCTCTGGTAAAAATATGTTATGATAACGGCAAAAATTGCAATATGAGCACTGGTAAAATGGTTGCTGAGTCATTAGTTTTATAATACCCAGAAATGCATACACAGGACACATGGTACAGTGGATAAAGTCGTTGGTTAGTAACAGTGAGAGGACCCAAAGAGTGTGAGTTCAGTACCCGGTTAAGGCAGTGGAGAACATGCAGAGGGGATTTAAAAGGAAATAACTGATAACTGACATTTATTAAACATGGCGCGTGGGACTAGGGCAGTCTAATCGAGTGAGCGAAATAAAGATTTCAGTTCTACATTCCAATCACCTGAAGAAGGCCGGAGCGTACAACGGCCGAAAAGTTGTAATAAATATGGCGACAAAGATGTAGACAATAGTCTGAATAATGTAAACGGATTATAGTTGCAATATTAGGCAATATTAAATTTAAAAGATTATTGTTATTAAGCAAAAGAAAAATTTATAAAAATCAAGCTGCAATTAGACTGATATTTCTGTGACATTTTTAAAAAAGCTAAGCAATATCGAACAATATTTTCAGAAAAATAAAGTAATTTGATATTTCAGCTGTTTCACATTTTGAGAAAATTACTGGAAAAATACTTGTAGTTCTGTAGAATTTTCTGGGTCTAAAAAATTAGAAAATTGAAGAGGAAAACAATAATGATGTTGCAGCAAATTTCATGTGAGTTTCAGATGTACACATCAATAGATATATTTCGTTGATTCCCATTAAGTTATCCAGAAAACTGTTATGATCATTTCAGGAAGAATATCATTATGATTACATGAGTTACTCACGTGACTAATATATTCTTCCTTAGAGTCTTCAATACAAATTCAAACTCTCATCATGCATTTGTGAGATATCCTTCCAAAATTGTACAACAAAATGTATCATTCATGTTATCGAATTATAGTATAGGCAAAGTACAATATCTTGATTTAAATCACTTCGATAATTGCAATAGGTTACCACATCTGATTTATGCTCAAGATTGCTATAATCATCTATATGGAACAAATAATATATTCATCCTTCCTTGTCTTTTACAAAGTTCTCCGCTAACTTATTAAGTTTGAATGCAAAACTAACTTCACATAAGAGACCAAAGTGTCACTCACATTTTATGAAAAATGCATTGTCTATATCAACTGACTTGGGCATGGCAAAATATTTAGAGTCAAATATAAGTAAATATTTATATTTTATTATTTTTTATATCAACAATTAAATTTGTTATGGTTGTAACTGAAGTTAGGAGATAATTTTAACTTAAGCGATTCATATATAATCGTTGCTTATACAGAAAGCTTAATATCGAACATTGAGATTTAATATACTCTCTAATGAATATGATACGTAAGTCTAGAAAATTGAGCTATTTAAGTTATACTAGAATCATGTATCACAGCAGTGTGTTGGAAAATTGCATCACAGACGAATAGGTAGCTCAACTAATTCGGTATGCGTAAGGTTTAAAATGATTTATTTTTATAAATGAAAAAGCTTCGTGAAGCTATTAATTTAGCTTTAATTGAAAGTTAAAGTTGTTCAAATTAACTATTTCCAGTATGCAAAATAGTCTGTGATGAATTCCAAACTGAAATTATATTGATCAGAATCGATTTGTTTTGAGTAAAATCGAAAAAACGACCATTTTGATACATTTGTAAATAAATGTTAATTGTCAGTTTTGAAATTCTTTCAAAAATAAAATATATAATACTGAAACATTACTTAGAAGAAAATTACCAAAGTTAAAATTAAATTAATCTAAATTGAATTAAATATTACGTAAGTATAGCATAAATTGTTGTATACAAACATTTCCTAACTATGCTGTCAGACATATAAAACAAAATCGAAATTCTTTTAAAAATATTCGGATTCGTTAGATTGTAATAATCTTTACAATATATGATTAGTAAATATAGACTTACTTAATAATAATATTTCTAAGTGTTATCACAGTAAAACATAATTTCAAAAGATTTAAAGTAATTATAAATTATTCAATATAACATTGTATAAAAGGAAATCAAATCTTGTAAAAATTAATTTTTCATCGAATGATTCCTTTTTTTCTTCAGACAATATAGACTTATTTTATATTATTCATAAAAGATAATTAACGCATCTCAAATTAAATAATGTTTTAGTTTTATTGTTTTTTTTATTTTTCGATTCAGAACCGATATTTGTTAAGACGGGATCCGATTTTGCAAAAACATACTCGGTGATTTAATTCTTCAAAGAATTCTGTTTTTAACAAATATAGTTAATAATGATTATCACGTTCAATTTCTCAAGTTTTCATAAAATTAAGTAAGGTGGAGAAACATGAGTAAAAAATATCTTTACCAAAAATTTCTAGTAAAATAAAAATGAAACACAATTTCCTTCATTTATGAAGTCCTAAAACTTTCATTAAAATCCGACAATTATTTGATTTTTGTAAGGATTTTCAAATTAATGTGCCTCTCACTG
>OZ038475.1:133551139-133581139 GCA_964036315.1 Acanthosepion esculentum | reverse complement strand
TTATCCCTTGTGGACCACCAACAGCGTTTGCGGAATCCACTTGCTCAGTTTGTACGTCTTACCTAGGCGGTGCAGGTGAAGTCTAACTCTTTCATCGGAAACCATGAACTGCCTTGCAAGTTCACCACGCTTTAGACTACTGCCCTCTTGAATGGCCGCCTTCAGGACTCCGTCAGTCAAGACCTGTGGTCGTCCACTGCGAGGCTCATCATGGAGAGACAAATCTCCGACTTGAATTTTCGAAACCAGGGCCTTGCAGTACGTTCATCCACAGCACTATCCCCAAACGCTTGACATATGCGGCAACTTGATGCAGCTGCTGATAAGCCCACTTTGAAGACATAAAGCAAAGAGCACCGAACAAGATCTCTAGACACTTCCATCCTTCTCACAGCTGCCCAGCTTATAACTGATGGCCGGGCACGGTGCGCGTGTTTTGCATAACTTCTGATGTTCCTACCTCCGGCTGTCCGAATTTGAAAACAATTGCTACACGCATGTATTATATATTTCAACTTCATTCAATGAATAATCAAAAAACGGACATAACTTTTTTGTTTTCCTTGTAAATTCAACACCCTCACTTGAGGAGACAAAAGTACTGATTTTTAACCGCCGTATCTGTTCAGGTAGTAGACGATCCTGTATACCGACTTATTCCTCTTCTTAATTATCTGTAGATTGCCATATCTCTTTGGAAATATATATTTCGTCATTTTTCTCAGATTTGAAATGCAGAGACTTGACACTCTTTATGGTACCCAACGATAGAGAATCCTGTCTAAGCTTCTGTTAAAGCCTTAGCCAGAGTGAGATGAATAAATGCACACTTTTAAAATATTTACTAGTGAAATTACCATTGATTCGTAAAGAGAAAGTAAGGGCCGTTATATCTATGAATAAGTACATCAATTCACTTGAGCTATGGGCGCTATGCAATTCTTACTTCATTTTTTGATAAAGTTGGTATTTATCTTTCTAAGAAAACAAAATGTAAATATATAGAGTAAAGTTTCAAATTGGTATGCAAAGAGAGTAAGAGGTCCGTTATTGTCCGTTCAATATCACATACATTTGCATTACAATGTCGTAATGCACTTAAACGCGAGAAAAGAGAAAAAAGACATTAACTTGTCTAAAAAATGCATTATATATATATATATATATATATATATATATATATACACACACACACACACAATTACGCATTGCTAGTTTTACGATATATCCGTGCATGAACAAAATCAAATCTCTACAAATGAACTACAATTTTTTGGTGTCGATGAAAATACATTTATTTTCAGCACATGTATATTTATATAAGAGTTCTTCTATAGATACATGTATATACACAAATCAATATATATTATATATATATATATATATATATATATATATATATATATATATATATATATATATATATATGTATATATATATATATATATGTATATATATGTATATATATATATATATATATATATATATATATGTGTGTGTGTGTGTGTGTGTGTGTGTGTGTATGTATGTATGTACACACTTATATACATTTTATATTTATAGCAAGATATCTTTGGTAAAATATATATGATTATTGGATCTTTTTATCGATTACAATCTCATCAGTATGCATCAACACTCCAACGGCTAGCGGTCTCAATAAAGTATATAATGTGTAATACATTCAAATTAATTTTTATATTTTATCGTTATAGTGAGATTAAATATAAAAAAATACTATTTGATTTAAGAATTCATAGAAATAATGCACACGGTTTCTTAAAATGTGAAATAAATAAAATTTAAGCTATAATAAAATCAAATTATAAGAGAAAACTGAACATTTCTCAGTCCGACCAAGAAACACTTCACACTAATCTTAAAGGTTTGATCATTTATTTAGATTTTGGTCGTGCCCTTCAGCACACCGTCTTATTATATTTTTGATTGTAAATATATATATTCCTACTGGGATATAGCAATAATCAGTAATTCGTTCTCCTGTTAAGAAGGTCAGAAATTATATCAAAATACGGTAACACTCAATGCAACAATTTGAATCAGTAAGTCCATACCTATTTGACGATATTGATTCTGATTTCTCTTGCTATATGACGAGCGGAATGGTTGATAGAGTTTTCAGAAATTTTACATTTTGCATCAAAATATGTAACTTATCGATGCCCTTCTGAAAGACAATCTAGAATCCAACGCACAAAGGCAGCATAACTGTCGACTTCTTGAAATCTCCTGAGATTTCCATAATAATTAACTTACGGAACTGCTCCAGAAGACAGACAATCAGGTTTTCCACGATGTTAATATATATCATCCCATTACTCTCATATAATTTCCATAATTGTAACGAAAATATGATAGAATTAACATAATTAGTTTTTACTTAATTTTATTCAATAAAGATTTCATTACTTTATAAAAATGACTCATTGAAAAACCCAGAGTCCCATTTAAATAGAAAAACATGTCCTCCAATATATACAAATAGACTTAAGAAATATGAACATATCGATAGATGCAAACGAATGTGAGCTATCTGTCGATATTTCTGAGATGAGGTATTATGTACATGATTTACATTATTCGGACATTATAGAATGTCGAACTGAACCCTTTATTACGCTCACTGGGGTAGACATTCCAAATACCTGAAGAAGGCCGGAGCGTACAACGGCCGAAACGTTGTAATAAATATGGCGACAAAGATGAGGACAATAGTCCGAATAATGTGAAGAATGTGAGCTAAATTGCTAGGCAATATTAACCTCCTAAGTGAAAACTGGAAAATTCAATCAAGATGATAACCTGCCATAATGTCAATGTGTTCCTACAGAAGAATGATAAGACTGTGTGGCATTAGTAATTTTTCAAGGAAAATGGAAAAAACATGAAAATTCTACTTACATAAAAAAACACAATTGAAATTTTTGAGATTGTGGAAAACAAACTGGGAGAATATTAACTCAAGTCGTATATTTTAGGCAAAAGAGACGGAAGGACGAATTGAATAACATACCTAACAGTGTTGATAAATGGATGGCAGAACAGGGTCATTTGGGGTTAGAATAAAGACAAATGAAGCTATGACTTACAAAGGAAGGGAATTTGGGGAATGCTATAATCAAATATGTTCAGAAGGAAAACTGCACAATAAAGAGGAAGAAAATTTTTTTTTATCTAAATCTGAAAAGTAATATATTTCTGAGAAGTTAACGGTTTACCGATTAAAATCTCATCTGATACCATCGAGATTTCTTAGTGAACCCTGTTCCGACAATTGTGTAACAACTAGGCGAAACTAGATATTTAAGAAAAAATGCTTCGCTACATATTGAGAAAAGTAAAAATGTTTCACGAAATATTGAAGATCTTAACGAATCTCTCATAACCGTGTCTACGGATATATCTAGCTGTTTCAATAGTAAAATAATGCGACCTAATAACGAGTCTAGTAGTACGCTTAAATTGCACTCAAGAAACGAAGAAGGTTAGCTCATTCTAACAATTGCCACGACAATATTTATAGAGAATACAGAGAGAAATCGTATCATATTGTTTGGATACAGACATAGGTCATGATGGCAGGATACTGCCGATAATACTACTAAGCCTATAACAGGAAAACGGATGAGACCTAATTGCCAATCATGGTTTATTTCGTTCACCATTTATATACCATCACATTTTTTTATTTTAGATAATGTAACAAACGAGATAAAGTCTAAACTTTTTTAACATTCCTGTCATATATCATTTGATGATATTCTGGAAGGTATTCTGTTAAAGTAAAGAAACATATCATAATCATTTGTATAATGTAAAATTATTTCGAATCATTGATCAATTTGAAAAAAAATCTTTTATTTGTCTATGTCATCTATCCATTCATCGTCCTTTGAAATGTATGCTTCGTACAGTACCATGGAAACCTTGTGAAATTTTTGTTATTCAAAACAATATTCCATTTCGTTATTCAAAAATATATTCCATCGTAAACGCATGGTTTGACCATCCCATGTCGCACCAGATCAAATGGCATAGCCTAGATAAGGTAACGAAAATAATTATTGATTTCACCACATCGGATTCTAGGATTAGACAATTTGTGGAGGATGTCAGATAATCTAAAACCTATTTGTATCTGATCATAGTCGACGTGTAACAGAATTGACAACACCAGCCATGAAAATAGTTTACTCCTGCTTACAAAAACCAGGAAATAAACAGAAGTATAACATACAAACCATTAAATCCAAAGTGTCAAATTAGTTTGCTGTAATAAACTAGAGTCCAAATTAATATCCCTAAATCTTGACAAAGACAACATAGAGGAATAAAAATAAACAATCATATCTTTCTTAACCGATGCATATGAGATCATTACAGGAATGCCTACACAGTATAACATATACACCCGGGCTGACAACCCTTTGTTAGAAAAATGATACAAGAAAGAAACAATCGGAAGAGGAAAAAGAATGGCGGGAGGAATAATAAAAAACAATTACCAAGAATATAAAAATAAAACTGGTTTATGTTCTGTGAAACCAATATCTGCGGAAAAGTGGAAATCTAAATATCATAGACAATGTGTTGAATTTTGGAAAAAGCAAAAAATCTCAATAACATCATAAAATAGAAACCAACAGATGAGAAACACTTTTATTCTGAGTAAAATCCTGACCATATAAACGAATGTTTTTCACGGAATATATAGAATATTATTCAATCATACTAAGGCGATAATATCACTAAGACGCAAGGGTTAACTGTGAGTGAAAGATAATGAGAAGACATTATTAATGAGAAAAGATAATAAAAGAAGAGTGTTCAGGACGACAAAAGATGGCGATTGATGTTGCATTTAAACTTGTCATGATCGTATTTGACAAGAAAGCAAGAATTCAGAAGTGAGTTCCACAGTGCAAGGGAAAATCTATTAAAACAGAGCATTACATCTTGCTATTTCAACAGTAAAATTATATGAACTAATTCCCACTCAAATATTTCACTTAAATTCATGAGGTTGTTATACCAAATAGTAAAGATCATAAGCACAAATGTCATATAAACATTTATAGAAATGACACAAGGAAACTAAGTTACCTTGATTGAAAATTGACTGAAGCCGAGATTCTGTCTCCGGACCGAGAACATTACAGAACCTTCTTTGAATTATGTCAATAATCCTAAGTTATATAGCAAGAACACCAAACCAGATGTGACCACAATATTCAATACCCGGTTGAATGGTTTATTTATATATGTTCAAAATGAATTCTGTCTTGACGAATTGTCTGGCACGTCAGAGTAAACTAACAATTGTGGCAGTAAATCTATGTAGTGTTTCAATATAATACGTTCCACCCTCATGTCAGTGAATACCATTAGCCCGAGAAGGCGCAACGTGTTGCTCTCCTTGAGGTTAGCTTTAGCTATGCTAATGGAAGTTAAAAATGGTTCTCTAAGATGACTGAAAGACAGCACTTTGAATTGGTGGCGTTAAAATCTACAAGACACCCTGTTAATTCATTGAAGAATCTTTCCGAATCCAGTTTCTAGTTGTTTTATTATATAATCTTTTTAGAATTACTATTAAGAATATTTTATCTCATTTTTTGGTCGAATAACATGAATATAAGCTGCATACGGTCATATTACTATATGGCATTGGGCGCCCAAAGTTATACATAGATTATATCTATCCAAAGAACATGTATTTCTACTGTACAATTGCAAGTTCTACTTCACAAATCCTGGAATATTTGTCAGCTCCAAGCTAAAATTATCTATATATTCTTTTCTCCATCAGTAATTCAGCAAAAGAATCATACTGCGTCCTGTTCACGGCTCATGGACGCCATAACGAAATTTTCACTGCTCAACTATCCTTTTAAATTTCGCATCATAGATTTAGTTCATTTCTACAATTGGATTAGTGCTAAAGCGTCAAATGTACTGAGGTATCTAACTTTGTTGCACAAAAGTTTAATTTTAGATGTTGATTTACTGCTACTTATCTGAAACAATATTTTTTGAAAGTCGAAAATGATAAAAAGATGACAAATATTCATATCTGTCCATCTCGAAAATCAAATGTTTGAAATTTGTTTTGCTGAGTTTTTATGGGTAGATTCTTGTAGGAGAAATTATGGAAGCTGATAACTAAAATTCATTATCTGCTGGAATATATATTCCGATTACTAGTGATGTATAGTAGAAAGCATTTTAGCGTATAATAATTGTATTCGAAAAATGAAAATTGCGCAGGGAAATATTTGTTCCTCATTTTAATTTGGCTGTTTAAAAAGTTTCATCCATAATGCTTTCGTATTTTATTTTCATTTCTAAGAAGCTTATAAATTGAAATTATTTTAATGTGACCTATTTTATATCAACATATAATGTATATGCAGATATCAAAATTAATTTTAAAAGGTTCTATTAAATCCACAGACATCTTAATTTGCAACAACTATTAAAATGTGGAAATGTATAGTGTTTCCATATATGTCCGTAGACTGAAGATGTCAGAGACACACACACACTACGGGTAAAGTTTTCTAAAGAAAAAAGAAATTGGTTTTCATTAGCCATTGATTTTCTGCTGCTATACAGCTCAAACACCAACGGAAGAGGCGTCAACCGACAATCACAAGTCATTGCCTGAAACAATATGATATAATTGCACTGCATGGGACAATACTAATTTAATTCTGTGAAATACTGCCATGTCAGCCTCCGACAGAACTATGTCACAATGTTTGATATTTGTTAAAAATATCGGTCAAAGTTTTGACTATCTGTGTACAGCTGGACAAGAATCGACGGAAAAATTAACATTCCTAAAAATTGACGCAACTTTCTCGCGCCATCAGGTGCGGGGAATTGTGGAATAGATTCTACTTTAGAGAGGAAAGGAGAAATTCCAACAGAGCAGATATTGACCTGAGAAAATCATTTCCGATTTTCCTAATACACAATTCACATGGTTGATAACCACCCCAAATTTATCAAATCGCTCGAATACGAGCTCTAATTGTTGCATTCCTGAAATCGAATGCAATGCACAATAACTCGAACAACACTTTTATAGCAGTCTTCGGAATACGCTCTGGCTTATATAAATATATTTTCCCTTGCTTAATGGCTGTTACATCGTAAGTAAGGGGGATAGGGTAACAATGTGGTTTTAGAACAATATTTAGTGCCCTTTACTCACCACATGCAGCCGATTTCCACTAATTTACGTACAATTTGTAAGGACGAGGCCAGCTATTTTCTGGTGGACATATTATTCCTAATTCTAGCATTTGGCTAAATCCACTTTTTCTACTCTAAATTTTTCCTGCGCCAGCCGCTCAAGGCGACTGTGAACTGAAGAGCCACTGGCAATAATAGAATGCGTAACTATGGAGGGTAATGTTTCCCTATGGAAAGACGGTTTCTTGATGCCCTCGAAATTTTTGAAAAGTTCGAAAAATAGAGGAGTGTCACTCGTCTTTGCCACGAGGAGATGTAAATGGATATTATTGTGAATAAATCCTGGTGATGTAATATTAGTGACAGTATCTATCACACAACATATGTTGATATGAATAAGCAGGACATATTTATGGAAAAATAAATTATCCAATATATATTTGTCTACATCTACTATAATACTTAACATATGTGAAAATTCGTCTTAAGTCTACGTGAGACACCTATGGCTGTAAGTCTGGATAAACGACTGGATGACGACCTAAAGCGTAACTTCCCGTGGCCACTTTAAAATGTCCTCTCTCTTAGCAGGTATTATCGAAATCTGTGCGCCAATGTCCACCCGAAAACTGATACCAGTAGTGCAATCAAACACAAATAGTAGGCGACAGACTTCTGACACATTGATGTACTTAGTCGCCTTGGGTTGTCAGCTCGGTCTTTTCCCAAGTCCGAATTGAACGAACAGGATAGCTTACACTCATATGGTTTATCCTCATACTTCCTGTGTAACCGACACTGGGGTCATTCTCCTTTATATTAAACGATCGGAGAAGCGATCCCTACTAGATGCATGTGGAAGTGTCAATTCATCTATTCTTCTGTTTAATTCATGTTTTTATTTCTAACCATTTCTAGCTTCTAAAATTTTTACTAAGTGGTCTGACTCCAAATTTGGGATGCCATCTATATACATTATGTGGGTGGCAGTTACATTCACTATGTTATCGGTTATCTCCGCCAATTTCTTTATGGGTGTATCCCTCCCTATATAGTATAAGACCGTAAGATACGTAGGAGCCGGGCGCTGGAGGAAAATACATCGCATTAAGCTGTCGTCTGTGCTTTCTCCGGCTAGGTGCTGCATACAGCGTAAGAATTGCGAAGGTGTGCAGTCTCCTATGGTTTTCTCATTAAGAAGTTGGGACTATTTCTTTCCTTGAAATATAGAAGTCCTCGTTATTAGTTTGTCCCATAAATTTTCATACGGATTTACTGCAGATAGGGAATTTACTATTTCCCTAATTTCCTGGACCGCCTCATGAGTTACCTTTGAAACTGCCATATGAAATTTTCTTCTTTGTGAGTTAGTTCCCATCAGTTTACAACCCGACTCGATTTGAGCAGAAAATAGGGCAAACACCGCTTCGTTATACAGTGTGTTAATTTTACTGACATCCATAATGCCGGCAGAAATACCACCTGATACATGGTGGTTTAAATTAATATCATGAAATACCGGAAATTATCTCCGAAAAAAAACTATGGTAAAACTATAGTGAAATGCTTTGGGAGAGCCCGATAAATAGACGTGATAAAAATTAAATTATTTAAAAAAAAAATTAGATATCATCAAATTTACCTACGTAATAACCCCAATTGGGTTAAAGAGATGTAGTTTACATCTAGGTGTTGTACGTCATGGTGGAAGAAGCAGATGAACTACTGGGAGTAGGACAACTGTTAGCCAGGAAGCACGCCAAAATCAAACTCATCATCTGAGGAAGACGGCGGTCATATTGAAGAATATCTAGATTCAACGCCATAAATATATGAGAGAGTTTCCTATCATGAATTGTATTTATAACCGCGAAATTACTGTTAATATCCGGTGATCAAGTAACGAAAGTATACATGTAGATGAAATTTCTCACAATGTCGAAAAGCAGCATATAAAAATGTATGTCCGATAAACTTGACCTATTTAGTAATAGAAAGTTTCCACATGGTGAAGACCTTTTTACGCGTGAAAGTCCTGGAAACGTGGTAAAAAGATATGCTACTAACATTATCACAAAACAACACATAAAAACCATTAGTCAACTCAGAAACTAGTATATAACTTTGCTATAGTCAAACACAAAATGCTTAAAATAGAGACCAAAATGATCAGAGGTGGACGAATTTGATTCCATATTCAATCTCAGCATGAAGAAGTTGACGGATAAATTATTTACACGTAAATTACACCAGTTAAAACGTCAAGAAATGATAATTATTTAAATTTTTATCATGTTAGACAAATACGATGATGTCTTTCAGTTCTTACGACAATAATTTAACCTTTTCTGATCCGACATTTATACCGTGATGAATATATATGTGTGTCTGTGTGAGTGTTTGTTTGTGTGTTAAAATCATTTTCGTTAAACACCCGTTTTCTGAAATAAAAGATTTCATAATATTGCATTACGTGTTCGAAATGAAACTTGTTCCGCAATGTAACGAGAGCTTGGGAAAGAAATATTTGTTTTCCCTAATAAGCGGAAAAGCTATACTTAGCTGACACGTTTCGTCGTATCAGGGACTTTATCAAAGCAATGTAGGTTTTATTCTCCTGCACGTGTTGTTATACAGAGGCGCCGTTGTCAGTGGGTTTTCAAGGCTTATAAATTAGAGAACGTCCACGAATATTCTTCAGTTTGTTGAAAGGTAAGTCAAAGCAAGTGGAGGATACAAGCCAAAAAACACAACAAATATGTTGGGAAATAGAAAAAAAATAATGGTAAAATTCATCAATACAGATTTCTAATATGCAAAACACAAACGCCCATCTAATACAATAACAATCTAATCCCAATCCAAAAATATTTTATTAAAAAAACATATTGAATATTATGTGCTCACTTCACTTTTTACCAGACTTTGAATTATGACCCTTTGTCTCATCCATATACTAAATATATATAGACACATATACTCAATCTGTATGTCTATATAATTTTCAGTTAGAGAAGTATCAGACAGCATTTCAAACAATATTCACCATATTCGAGTAGGTTTGTTATTTTAGAGTTTCTTTTCCTTTCTCATGAAAATAATTGTATTATATCATTTTTTATTAATTTACCAGTAAGACTAATAAATGTAGACATTACCCTCCATAGCATAAGGGAAGATACGCTCTGTGTAAAGATTTTCATGACTTATACTACAGACGATCACTTCGTTTCCGAGGGAACATAACTAGAGATGGCTGTCGACAGAGGTTAAGTCTGTTGAACTTCGTTTCTCTTGATCTATTAATACCAAAAATAGAACGGTCAGTCGATATTTAACACGTATCGGTACGTATATTTATTAATATACAGTGGGGGGGGAATAAATATCTGTACACATAATTCTTTTTATTTTATTGTATTTCCAACTTTGGAATAAACATCCTTTCCATATAAATAACAGTACACAGATGAATAATAAACAAATATGCACAGAGAACAGAGATAAATTTTGATTTAGTAGCAAATAAATTTATCCAATTTAAAGAGTGAAAAATTATTCGTACATTGAAAGTTCAGATATTTAAAAATTTAAATTACTTTAATATTCTAGATTATTCGAGTGCAATATTCTAGAATGTTCCAATAATTTTATGATTAATTATTGTTAGCCTGAATGTACAAAGAGAACATTCTGTAATTGATATTCGTGCAAGATGGTTATCATCATGGAAAGAGGTAAGTAAGTGACAGATTTGCAAAAAGAATCTGATTGTTAAGCGCTGCAAAGAATGTAAAATTTATAGGAAAATCTAGAACAACCTGAATATTCCATTTACTACCATTAGTTCATTCATTGTCAAGTATAAAACCACAAAACTTTTGAAAACCAAAAAAGAATAGGTATTCTACCGAAGATTTCCTCAAGATCTTCGAGGAAATTAAAGCTGCAAAAAAAAATTACTCATTCAGTGTTGCAGGATAAGTTGCTTTCATCAGGAATCGGTGTCACTAAACGAACAATAAGAAATAGAATTCAGAGGAATAATCTAAAGTCAGGCTCCCCACGGAAAACTCCACTGCTATTGAAAAGACACAGAGATGCCAGGGTGAAATTCGTCAGTGAACAAAAAGATAAGGAAAAATCGTATTCGGAAGGAGTATTATGGACTGACGAAAACAAAACTGAGTAATTTGGACGTCATTCTAGATATCATGTATGGAGGAAACATGGCGATGCCTTTTAAACAAAAGATCACAGACTGAACAGTGAAATTTGGTGGTGGAGCATCATGGTTTGGGGTTGTTTTCTACAAAAGGTACGGCAACGTATCAGTAATAGATTGTAGAATGAATTCCCCAGCGTATCAAAATATTTTGGAATCAAATTTAATGATTTCGGATTGAAAGGTTTAACTTCCTCCTGATTGGATCTTCCAACAAGATAATGATCCTAAGCACTCTACAAAATCTACGAAGAAATGTCTTTCCGAAAATAATGTAAATATGCTGAAATGGCTAATTTAATCCCCAGATTTAAACCGAATCGAGACTCTGTGGCGTTATTTGAAAATCCAAATCCAGTCGAGAGCTCCAACAAACATCCCAGATCTGAAGATCATATACGAAAAAGAATGCAAGGAAATACCAACTATATATCAAATCGTTAATTGAGAACGACAAAAAGATGCTGGTTGCTGTAGAAGTGAAAAATAACTATTATAGATAGTATTAAATGCAGATTATGTATGCTTTTTGTATTGTACGAATACATTTCACACATTAAAATTGTCAAATGGGATTTATTTTTTAAAATCAACATTTTGTCTGTTTAATAAGCTTATTTACTTCTTATTTATCTGTGTACAGTTAATTATATGAAAAGTGTATTTATTCCATAGTTGGAAATACAGTAAATTAAAAATGTGTATATGTACGAATATTTGTTTCTCCCCATGTTATATATATATATATATATATATATATATATATATATATCTATATCTATATATCTATATCTCTCTCTCTCTCTATATATATATATATATACATATATATATATATATACATATATATACATACATATATATACATACATATATATACATATATATACACATATATATATATATACATATATATATACATATATATATATATATAAATGAATAAATATATATATATATTTATATATAAATAAATATATATATATATATATATATATATATATATATATATATATATATTGCTATCCAGAGACAGTATGCTTCGTTGTATCACAGCTCATCAGTGTGTCTTGACGTCCGGTTACCTCTAGCTAGGATCGAAACCCGTCACTCGGAGAATCTATCCCTAAACCGTTGGCGCACAGCAGGGATAAAGGTGAATTTAAGCATATTTATTTTTAGATAAACACGCCAGTGATTAAGAGGACTAGATTCGTTTTATCGAAGAATATTGCGTTAGTAGTAATATAATTATGAGATAGAAAGATAGAAAGGAGAAAAATGATGAAAGAACGAAATAGATAAAGGATTAAAGAGAGAAAGAAATAAAGAAAAAAGAAAGAATACTCATTTTGATATGAAAAAGAATGTTGGAAATTAACTATATTAGCGTGATTAAAATTACTAAAATAATAATTAATTATAACCTTTATTATATAAATATGTACTGGTTGGTCCGAAAGCCATGTCACGCCCTACAAAAAAGTAATGAGAACAATAAGAAAACATTTATTACAGCAATACAAAGTACATGTACTGGATTCAATTTATTCACTCTCATTAACGCTATCACACATTGAGAACGTCTATATGAATACCAAACTTTTTGTGTTAGCCATCTACAATAGAAAAATTTATTATATAAGGCAGACAAGAATTTCGGACGACGCTGTACATTGTTAGCCTTGTCATTAACACAAATAATTCACAATTCCGTTTTGTTTGAAAGGCAAAATGGAAGAATCATATATGAGAGTGTCGCTGTCCGATTATAGCAGTAAAAATGTATATATAATAAAAAGAAGGAAAGAAAGAAAGAACTGGGAAGATAATGGAAACTACAAACTTCTCAGGCGTTTTATGTCACCTTAATTGTGAATTTGGTAATTAGTACACCTTTATTACCTTTATTTTTTTTTTTTGCAATAATATATATATTTTTAAAATTTTGGCTCATATGTTTAAGGATGTATCAGTGAAAGGTTCATGATTTATTTGTTTGATAAAATTGGAAATCACAAGGAACAATTATTAATTAAGTATTACCACTGATAGCATTATTCGAGATATAAGCGTTTTGGAAAATTTGTACGTGGACATCTAGGATTTTATGAATTTCTCACACACACACACACACACACACACACACACACACACACACACACACACACACACACACATATATATATATATACATATATATATATATATATATATACATATATATATATATATATATATATATATATATATATATATATATATATATATATATATATATATATATATATATATAAAACCATTTATTCTACATTCAAAATCATCACTTGATAAGACGCCGGATGGGTTGAAACAATATGGCTATATTTGTAGTGATTTTCTAACATATTTATGTTATAATATTTAAATAAACAATTATATATATATATATATATATATATATATATATATATATATATATATATGTGTGTGTGTGTGTGTGTGTGTGTGTGTGTGTGTGTGTGTGTGTGTGTGTCTGTGTATGTGTGTAACATATTTCCAATCATATTCCTTCTAAAATCACAATGTTCTCCTTCATTATTGATCGATATACTATTTCAAATAACCCGATCAAAACATAGCATATTAATACTGAAGAATGTTTTCCATAATTGTGGCTATGTTAATATTCATATTGTATAGAAAGATGACAATATTAGATAAATAGTTTTGCATTGCTATCATTTTCAACTTCGCCAGAATAAATGAATAGATATAAATATACAAAATAAAATAAATGCGACCAAAAGATTTCGCAACATACAATATATATTTGGCTATCTCCTTCCATCAGTTAACTTTGACGAGTCGAAAGTGGATGCTCCGTAATATTATAGATTAAGGTTCGTTGTATTTTCTTATAAAAGAGGATCGATAAACACAGCAAATCACAGATTGTTGTGGAAGCAGTCATACGATTATTACCTTTATTTCACATAAGACTGGTGGTTCTACAATGACAAATTAATCTATTCTAGACAAAGAGACAAAAATATCGGCTTCGGTATCAACGAAATCAAATAAAAACAATAATGCAAACTATCGAAGTTTTCTCCTTGTAATTATTTTCATTATTATTATTGCTATTGAAAATAGTTTGGCTTTATTTGGTGAATAAGAACTTAGACGGCAGACAAGACGTAAGAAAGTAAGTTCTAATAAATTGTCGGTGTTTTCATTGTGAAGTTTTAATGAATCTTTAAATAGCAATAAAAATGTAATTAAGGAATTTTTTTAATAAGTGATGCAGAACTATTTGATTATATATAGATAAATATGTCGATATATATAAGTGTGTGTGTGTGTGTGTGTGTGTGTGTGTGTGTGTGTGTATTATGAAATGGACAAAGTCCGACAATTATTTTAAGACATTTTTATGCTTATACATTCTTTTTTATAGATAAAAATATTTAAGTAAATGCTCTCTTTATAATAAACAGTATTAACAACATTTACCGGCCTGAATGTCCGAGAAATTATCATAGAAAATATGCGTCCTCCGACAGCAATCGAACCTGTATCCTATACGGAACAGTCATATAGCTTGGCTTGCTTTTATCGATTTCGCCACAGACGGACTTAGTCCATTTCATAATGTCACTTTTTTACATTTGGATACACATCGAGCAGGTATGAATGTACGTGAGAAAATCATGGAAAATTGTAGTTTAAAAACAGTAAAATCGACCTTGCTAACGAATCGCTCCCCCGTGGCGATATCGGTAAAAGCACGTCAGGCTACATGACGGTTGTGTATAGGGTACAGGTTCGATTCCTCTCGGATGACACATATTTTCTATGAAAATTTCTCGGAGATTCAGGCCGGTAAATGTGGTTATTACTGTTTATAATAAACAGATTATTTACTTAAATATGCACTGCACACTATAGTTTGGGCAGTTGGGCGCCGTCTGTGAGAGAAATAATGCCACGATGCAATTCACGCTGCCATAAATTTTGAAACAGCATTCTTTACTGCTTGCCATTCCCGCCGTTAGCTCTAATACGAACATTTCCGAATGATTTGGTGTTAATCTGTGGAACGTTCAGAAGATTTGAAAGGATTTGGATGAATCTAATGTTGCTTGCAAACATACGGCTGCTCGGAAAACCTGTTCTGATCGTTCTGATATGAAAAGAATTCCCATATTTATTCGTGAATGTCTCAGACGAAACCCAGAGGTTAACATGAACTGCCTTGAGCGAATAGTGCTTGCCCTGGGTCAAGAGGATGTTTGCTGGGTGACCCTTTCTCTGGCAAAAGGACACTACCCCATATCACACCGGCAGGAGTACTCAGCCATCACATATAGCCACCTAAATCCGCAGACCGCAACACCCTTTATTATTTTGTGTGGGGCGAATTTGAACGAGCGTCCAATAAAACTCCTTGTAAAACCAAAGAAGCACTGAAGGCGAGTATTTTGGGAATATTTACCAAATTAAGCAAAGAGACCGTCCAAGAAACTTGCAGAAGATTCCGAAATCGTCTGTAGGCCGTCGGTGATGTCCAACATTTACTCTTTAATATTTCAACATATTTTTTTACGCAATATTGGTAATAATATCTGTTAAAATGTGATTTCAGTGTTGCTTCCATTTTTGCTTAATTTAGACGACAATTCATCAATCGCACACTGTATATGCAAACGTCACCTGATCTTAATATTACATATAATTATTCTGAATTTAATTTGATGATATTCCTCTACAATTGTCGAACTAATTAAAAGTTTAATATTTTCATTGACAATAATGGACACTTAATTTTATTCATTCATTAATTTCTATGAAAGTATATTTTTAAATGACTATTTATATATTAGTATTATATCCCTTCTGTCCATAATTACAAAGCCTCCTAATATTTATATAGATTCTTATTAGGCCCCTCTACACTTCGATCATTTTCTATGCAGAATCATTTGAAAACTGTAGCCTCCGTTTAGAATTGTTTATACTTTTAAGGCTTAATAAGAAGTTTTCGGGTGATTCTGCATAGAAAATGAAGTGTACAGTGAACTAATAAGAGTCTATATAAAATCTCAGATGAATCTCTGGTGTTTCAGAATCTCTGGTGTAGGCTTTTCGAAGTCTAATTATATTTTAGATTACAGGAGGTCATTTATGATATCCGGTATGCAAAAGTGATCCATCTAAATACTGACACCTGTGTTTTCAGCGTGATTTGACAGGAAGCCTCTCTTTAGGAGTATCGATGTTTAATTCAGGTAACAAATATTGGAATAAATTTATTTTCGACAATTCTACATCATTATTCTATTAAGGTGAATTTTAATTTTTGATTAGCATCTTCTTAGAAGAATTATTTAAGTTCAAGTCAAAGAAAATTATTTATCGTAAAATATGTTTTTGAAATTACAGATTCCTAAATTAGCAAATCATTCTCTACTCAATTCTGGTAAATCTCAAGTAAACTGTCGCTCGTCATAACACTCATAAAAGTACGTGTACGTCGCCTTGTTGAGGTTGTTTTATTTATTCACTAATGCTAAGTTCTGTCTTCCACAATCATAACATTGATGTTAAAGACGAAAAATTAAAATGTATCTCCTCTGAAAAAAATAATCGTACGCCAATAATCATTTGCTTTATCCGAAATGTGTTTCCGAAATCTAAATTGGCAGTATTATGTTTCCTTCGTTAGTGACATCAGTTGACCAAATCGTCTTTGAAATTCTTATTGGTTCAATAAATTGAATGTATTTCGTTGTTTAGATCTTTTTCAGAATTCTCCATAACTTTTCCGTTTACATTTAAGACAAACTTCTTGAGAACACTATGTTTTTTTTTTGCTATTTTAATCACGTCTGATGAAATCAGATTTCCAGGGTCCGTTTTCGCAAACATATTAATTAATTTATATTTATGAACCGAAGTGATCTTATGAAATTGGATATGTTAAAATGCAAGGAAATTTCCATGTAACTTTTCCCAGATTGATATGCCTCAATAAATTACGTCTTCACTTCCTAGGAATTTGCATTGGTTTTCTTCTTTCGGTAAAACGAAATTAATGCTTGCTTCCAAAAATATACCGATATGAATCATTTAAAGTGATATCGAGAAATCAAATATGCAATGTATAAATAAACGTGTGAATTTTAGCTCATACTATTTCCTGGTTAAATTTTCAATACCGATCGAATATTTATTCTAAAGTAGCTAGTATTAATTGGGGAAAAATAATAAGATATTTCATTATCTCAATTCATTAACAATTGATGTATTAAAACACGTAACATTAATTGTGGTGTACGTAAAATTCTTCAAATTATATCCGGAATGATAGATTGATCATTTTGTCTGTCCGACAGATTTTTTCTCACTTTAAACGTTATTATTATTGAATATTCTTATTTGATTAGACGCTCCGTTTATATATTATACAGTATATTGATTTATTTCCACCTACCGACCTAAATGTTCGAGAAATATAATTAAATATTGTTTTGAGCTCTTCGGTTAAATTGATAAAAAAAAATTTCGGATCAATAAAAATCCATGCAAAAATATTTGTTTACATTTGGATACGAAACGGTGTGCAGATGTGAAATACTTCGAGATATCTTTGACAAGAGAAATATCGCTAGGAAAGCATAAAATTGGCTTCCCCTGGCAATCTGTTACTTCGTGCCAAAGCGGTAACGCGCACCGAAAACTCTAGACTGATGGATTCAAGTTCAATGACAGCATTTTTTTTCAAATAGGATTTCTCGAACATTCAGACCGGTAGTTGAAAATAAATAAATATTTTTTTAAATAAATAATCGGAGCATCTATTAAATGCGAGTATCCACTAATAATAACATTTAGTGATAAAAAATACGTCGGATTAATAAAATTCCATTGTATATAAATTGAGAATTTTAAAGAATGAGAAAGCTTTAAATAATTTAATTCTCAGAAAGTCCTTGTGAAAGAGATATTTACTTAACTCACGACCCTTTTCTATTGTTACCTTCAAATTACTCAACATGTGAAATTACGTACGTCGTAATACATTTTTAGAAGGTTTTCCAAGTATACATTTCAAAGTCACGTGTTTCGTGATGACGAAATGTAGTTCTTTCATGCCACTTTTCAATTAAAAACATAATCAGGCACTACATGGCATTAAGACTAGTCATTCGTGGAGGATTATTCAATTTTTGTAAATGATTTCTTTGCACCACTACTGACCTTATAACGCTACATTTTGCTTGTGGCATATCCAGTTGTTAAACTGCATTTCGGTTTTCTTATTTCTATATCACATATTCGATACTAGGCAAAAAATTACATTTTTGACCCTGAATAATTATAAGCCACCAAACAAAACTTATTTTCAGGTTTATTTGATTCTGTCACAGCTATTTACTCCTGACATAATGCTATGTCTAATAGGGTCGATATGGTCAATTTGCCAGCGGATCTAAAATATGGCCTACTATCTGATGGTAAGTGGGACAAGAAATGGCTTGTTAATTGTAATGCCTAAAAACCGAAAAGCATCTATTTTACTCGTCTTATTGAAACATTTTCCTTGTCACCACCTGCCTTATCTGTCGCTATGTGTATGATGACAATAAGTGGAGAGATTATATTGAATCAATTATTAGGTATTTACTAGGGAATTTCGTTCACCCTATTATGCTATATATTTTTTCTTACGAGATTTTTTTTTTTACATATTTATAGGTTAATCATTAGTCTGTGCATTGAACTTTACTGGCATAACTTGTTTGGGGTTTCTATTATGTAGCTAGAGATTCATTATAAAACCAAAAAAAACGAATATGCAATATCATGGGTCTGACCTGGCGTATAGGCTTTAACGTGTTTCCCACCGCAGAAAGGTATGTTCGCTGTTCATTTTCCATAAATATCTTCATCGTAATTGCTTTGATGATGCATTTTGAGTTTATGTTCAGTACTCAATGGACATCTATGTCTCATAAGGTTACACCTACAGTTGTCAGATGTAACAGTAAGTTCTACGGTAACAGTTTCTCATCCTGCATTTATCGTTGTGGTACTCGTTTCTGGTTTCTATTTTCCAGTCAACTTTGAATATTCAAAGATTTAAATGCAATGTCAATCGCTAACTTCTATTCTTGATACCTGTTTTTTATTGTTTTACACCTAAATCATATTTTTTCTGTTTCTCATATTCTTTCACAATCAGTAACGACTTGCATCGCAGTCGCTTTATTACCTTGCTGCGACAATTATTTTAATGATTGTCGGCATACAGGACCCAACAATTCAGTTTTCATTTAGTTATGGTTAGTCTTTCACCTTACTTTCTTTGACTGTATTCTCTAATACTTATTTCAATTGTCTTTCAGATGTTGCCATCATTACTTTTTAAATCTGCATAACGAATGAAGTTAAGCTTACGCTCCCAATAAATCCTAGTGAATATTCCAGTCCCCTTAGAATAGCTGCACATTTAGATTAAGTCTGATTAAAGTATGCATTATTGTAGGTTTTATTTGGATTATTTTGTATCCACTCTTTCTCCTTTGGAATCAATCTGTTTATTCTCAGGTTACGGATTAACAATTCAAATCTATATTCCATCATATTTCAAGGAGATCCTCATGTTGTACATCATCGAAAGCTTATATAGTAAATATACCATATGAACTTCAACAAGTACTATATCTTCCATTGTAAATAAATATGTGTAAGGTATGATATGCAAATCCGTATACCAAACTAATATTAGGTAAACTATTAGCTTAAATGACAAATTGGTAAAACAACCAGATTTGTTTCGACTCTAAATGATAAAAAAAAATCATAGGTCAGATGGCTACCTCAATAATGTTAAACGTGATCGGGTAAGATTTTATATCGAAAAGTCAAAAGACACAAGAACCCTTAGCTTCTCATTTTATTGAATCTATCTCACCAACCAAAACTTTCTACCACTTTTTCTCTTAGTTTTAACGCTATTGATTTCAGATATATTAAACTCTATCAGTATTAATCATTATGGAAAGAAGGTATTTTATTTGATCCTAGATATAACCTTAGTGTAAAATATTCTGGAATTAGTGCATTTTCAATACATTTCTTTTAACTGGGATTACATTTAAGTAATCAGAATTATGGTTACATCTATTACGGCGGATATCTAAAGTATTTATTTTCCAATGCGTCCACGTCGCTGTAGAATGTGACAAAAGGTGGGCGTTTAATGGCAATAACGTGGAAAAATTTCCCAAGTCCCCGCACCATTTTTTCCTATTTGTGGAAGCCACAGGCTTCGTTCAAAAAACCCATCCTTCTCCCGAAGGATAGTTACAGCATTGGGGAATGCCACCTGATGCTTGAGCTTAATATTATTTTATACTTACCCGGTATGTACCTCGGAATATGCCAGGAAATATATGAATAATGAGGTTTTTGTTCTGAACATCATATCATTTTTGTAAATATATTATATTAAAATTCTTTCAACTATATATTATTTAGATATTTTTCAGGATATTTTATCATTTCCTGCTTCAGGTTTGGTTTTAGCATTTTATTTCACATTAGATTTCTTATTTTTGTTGAATTTTAACAAGTTTTATATTACATTTAGATGACTTCATTGAATTGTAGTTGTTCATAAATTGGTTTCGTGTTTTCACTATAAGAATAAAATTTGGTTTAATGAAAGTATATTCGGATTGATGAATGTATAGCATCATTAAATTGTCCTGATGTGTGTTCTGGGAGGAGGGGTTTCTTCATGGATATATGAAATAACAATGATAAATTAGAGTAGAGGTTTGGGCTAATATTAAAGTATTAAAATCGTATATTCCTAGATAGGTAATGATACTATTAAGATAAATACAAATAAATATTTTACGTTCTTGGAAGTTCTGTTTTTGAATGGCACTGTTTGCATCCATGTGGCTTTGGTGTTAATTCCAGCTCTAGACAATGTTCTTTCACTCTCTTCAAAATTACTATTGCTCGCTTTACCAAAGAAGACTCACGAAACCAAATTCATGGAATGATCCCATACTCTCCATATATTAATCAAACTTAAACTTATGGAAATTCATTAAGCAATGCCTAATAGAATAGACAATAAACCTAAAGCTAGGATTACTTTTTGGTAATAAATAATATTTTGGATGTAATGTTGATATCGAAACAGTAGAATATCTAATATAATCAATGGCCGATAATCAGATAATATTTATAGAGCTCGTATGAATATATATAATAATGATATAATTTATCTTTATTTACTGTGTCAGTAATATAAAAATTGATATTGGCTGTCGGTCATATTTAAATTCATATGGCCTATTTAAAAATAATCATTTATACTGCGTTTATTGTATTTGCATAATAAATCATGAAATATAAAATATATCTATCAATTATTTTTTAGTATATTTCATAATAAGAGCTTCAAATTATATACTATATTGGTCATATAAATATAAATAAATCCTGATATCTGTACTAACATCGGTTGGGTAGTAACAATTTTGTTTATGGAAGAACGCCTTTCCATTATAAAATGTAACATAATAAAGAGATATTATATCATTGATCTTTACCTTACTTGTAGCGCTATTTATTACTATGTTTCCCAGTATATCATTCAATCTTATACACATAAAGTGCCAGTTATAATTTTCTGGCTAATTAATTTATCTTGTTATATCCTTGATCATTAAAATCAACATCTAATGTCGACAATCTCTTTGCCCTGTATCGTAATCGCTTATATATTTGGATTATACACTTGGAAACTTTCCAACATTGGTCACCATCAGGTCGACCTGTAAAGGGCGGCGAATCAAACCTGAGGACAATGAAGAAGCGCGGGGAGGAGATTGTTCAGCCATGTGCATTGTTGAGCAGCATATCTTGATTCTTCAGCCATTGTCAGTTTCAACTGTGAATGGCAACTGTCCAGGACAAATTGCCTGAATCTGAGATCTTTGAGTTAGGGTCAATGGATAGATAATATTCTAAAACGAAATTTCTAGTGTACAAAAATGTGTACGTATATTGACCGATAGAATTTAAAGTAGTGTAAACGAAAATGATTTTATTGATTGATGCCTAAAATAGAGATGACGTAAATGATAAGTTCGGATTTTCGGAATCTAAATACATTTTGAAAGAAAGGAATATATATTTTAAAAATGTGTTAAATTAATTCAGTAAAATATGATCTCTATATTAAATATAATAGTCAAATATTAATGTTTAAATTTAAAGAAGTCTGTGTTTTCCACTGATAAATCTGAAAACTATTACCAATCACATATTTGTTTTTGAATGATTTGTCACATTTAAAATGTTGTAGTAATCAAAACAAAGGAATGAAGGAGTCGTTCGTCGTCAAAAGGTCTCTGGACATCCTAGCTTTCTCCGAAACTAGCATTCACTCTTCAATCACCTCCTCTGATTTTTTTTGGTTCCTGGCTACCTTAATTCCCTTAGAATGTACTCTAAGGTCCATATGCATATCATGGAGCTTTTATCACGAACATTTCCAGCTGGCTATGGAACTCTCTCTTGAATATCCAGAACATTCGTACACGTGTCTCCGTCCCCTTCCCTATAACTCAGTCAGCTCTCTCTTCATTCCCTTCCATTCCCATTGCTCTCAAGACTGTTGCGTGCTAGATAGTATTTCCAATAATATAGACAAGCTCATCACCATACACCCGTTTGTAAACATATTTACTTTCGGTGACTTTAATGTCCACGATACGAGATGGCTTCAAAACTCTGTCACTGACCTTGCTGGCAGACAAACCCTTAAATTCTCAAACACTAAATCTCACAGGCAAATGGTTGATTTCACCACGCGTTTTCCAGTAACCAGTTTCTATTATCGATCTCCTTGTTGCCTCTATCTGACTCTTTATATACGAGGCAGATCGACCCACTTGGCAAATCTGATCATGGGGTATTGACTGTAAACATCACCTTCGGTTTCTCCACCAGCGAAGAACCTCCTACCAACAGAATATCCTTCTGTTATTAACGAGCAGACTGGGGCCCGTCCAACGATTCTCTTCGTGACGTCCATTGGAATGAAAGTTTTATTCATTCTGTTAAAAAATGGGCATCTGAGGTTTCCGCCTGGGTGAAAGCCACCATCGATGCTTTCATTCCAGAAAGGAAATACCAATCCTGACCACATTCACCTCCTTGGTTCTCACCTGCATACTCGGCCGGTATAGTCCACGGGAATCACTTTTTTCCGGCTGTACTAGATCGTCATAATTAATTACAACGAGGGACTCTTTGTTTCTGCTCGTAACAAATGAAGCAAAGTTACTGTTTGCTGACAGAATTTTAAAAAAGTACAACATCTCGTAAGTTTGGTTCTAGAGATTAGTGGCGGCTATCCTAGAGTGTGCTGAACAACAGCACATCTACAATCCCTTCTCTACTCAATCAATTCGAAGCGCTACCATCTAGAAAAGATCCGGTTGAAAGCTTTGCTCAGAAATTCTCTTCCAACTTAACTCTCGTCTCAACTGGTGTGCCCAAAACTGATTACCCTAAAGCTGAGGATATACTGAATGATATAAGCATAACACTCTCACTGTTTTCAGGAATAATTTTTAAATTAGACTCCCATACGGCAAGTGGTGGTGACGAGATGACAGCCGTCGTTCTAAAGAAATATTTTCCTTATATGGCTCCAGTTCTCTCCAAACAGTACAACTGTTACCTTGCTGCTTCCTACTTTTCAGCTTTCTGAATGTTCTCTGTAGTTCCAGTTTTTCAGAACACTGAAGAACATTCTGAACCCTATATCTCCCTATTGGTCTCTTACCGCGTTTCAGCAATGTATTCGAGGCTTTAACCAATTTTGAAGTTGGTAAGCATCTTCTCTCTCATACAAACAGTATGGATTCTGCTTTGTCCGGTCTATCGATTTTCTTGCTTATAGAAATCATTGAATATGTATATCAATCTCTTGATAATAACTGGGAAACGAGCTGTGGCTCTATATATATCTCAAATGCGTTTGGTAGGGTTTGGCATGCTGCTCTACTACGTTAGCCTCGGTATTATAGGATGATTATTTGGTTTAATCCAATCATCCCTATCTAAGCGGGAAATGAAGTTCTTTTTGAACGGGCACAGTTCCAGATTCTTTCAACGAACGCAGGTGTTTCCCAAGCATTATCCTGTGACCTACGCTGTTTCTGATCTTCATCACTGATTTTCTTAATATCATCAGTTTCTAAGTAGGATATTATGCTGATAACACTACCATTTTTATCTGCCTCAATAGCAAATCTGTCAGAGCTGACAATCAACCTGGCCCTGCCCTTAAAACTGATTACCAATCAGTGGTTAATTGGGGCAGTAATGTATTGTAAATATTAATACATCCAAAATTAAACAGCTCTCATTTTATCACCATAGAGTAATGTCCCTGCCTCATTGTTTCTACTTGGCTTCAGGTTTTCAACTGGCATAAGTGGAAGAATTACATTGAATCATTAGGTTTATTGTGTTGTGGCAGAAAGTTTTTCTTGTCAGAATCCATCATGCATATTTACCATTCGTCAGTGCATTGAATATTGGTATGGTATCCCTGCTGTACTTCTATAGGTCCTTGACATAATCCAAAGAAGTATCTGCAATGTAATCGATCCTGACTTGGCATCTCGAGATCAGTCATTTTCTCACAGACGTTAGGGATTTCTCTCCGTCTTTTCTGCAAATATTTTCATGGCAACTACACAAAAGTTTTTTTGTTCCCTCTTGGGCCACGACTGCATGAATTTAAGCGTGCTATTAGATTGGCTTCTAGATCTAACCTTTTCAATTTTGAAATAGTTAAATCTATCCGCCACTTCTACTCGAAGAGTTTATTTTTTTCTCGCATTTCCCGACAGTGGAACTCCATTCCGTTTACTTGGTTCCCCGATCAGTACAATCTCGCAAAATTTAAATTCAAATCAATTGCCATCTGCTGTTATCGTGAAGACCGTTCATCTTTAATCCTTTTCTCACTACCCCGCTACCCAGTCATTTCTCTCAACTTCACTGTCTGTAATCCACTGCGTACTATTGGCACACCCACCTTGCATGGGGTGAAATCATTAATTATCATTATTATTAATATTATCATTTATTTATTCATTTCTTTCTTACATTGCCATTAAATAAATGAGCTGCTCCATTATTATTACAGCACGGCATATACGCGTACACACACACGCGCACACACACACACACACACACACACACACACACACACACACACACACACACACACACACACACACACACACACACACAAACATATATATATACATATATATATATATATATATATATATAAATATATATATATAATATACTGCGTTACTTAAAAATCGAAAACCGAAAAGAGAAAATATACAGTGTAATAAATAAATAACGAAAATTATAATAAATTGATCTAAATACATCCAAATATATAAATAAACTAACAACCGATACCGATAAACTAGCCGTTTAGAAAAAAAAAATAAATATAATCAATCCAAATAAATAAATTAAAATCTGTTCCCGCCAAAATAATAGTCAGAACAAACCACAACAATCAACCCCAAATTCAACAAATAGCTTTATCTTCCCAAACAAAAACAAAAGTATTAAATAAGCTATATAAACAATTTTTTATTACGTTAATAATAACACCGATCAAAATAAAAATAATAAATAAATAAATATATAAGATAAAAATAAAAATAAAATAAATAAAAACAAGCAAAATAATTTGATCCAAATGAATAAACAAATAAACAACTTCCGGTAAAATAGCCGCCATAATAGACTGCCCAAAATAAGCTATATAAACAAATTTTTACTACCTTAATAAAAACACCGATCAAAATAAAAAATAAGAATAAAATAAATATAAATGATAAAAAACAAAAATAAATTAAATAAAAACAAGCCAAATAATTTGAAACAAATAAACAAATAAACGACTTCCGATAAAATATCTGCCAAAATAGACTACCCACAATGCACCACTGACCCGCATCGTATGTATAAATAGCCGAGAAAAATAACAGCACTCGTGGCCTGTAAAACTTAGCTAGAGTGAGTTTGTTCATTGGCCCCCTTTTTTTTCTGCCCCCCTTTTTATTTTCCTTTTGTTTAACTCCCCATCCCTCCCCGCTTTAGGTGCTCAGTGATTTTAGTTCTCTGGAGGATGCGGGACGCCTTTCGTTTCGAGTGTGTGAGCTTTTCGTATGTTTGAGGCTGAATCAGTGCGTGTTTGTGCGAATGGTTGGGATGGATAAATGTTTATTTTATAAAGTCCCGTGTCGATTTCGCCCAGGAAATTGATTTTACTGTCACATTTAGGAATTGTGGGGGGGTTTTATTACTAACATGATTTTGTTTAGTTTCATGTATATAATTTTAGACATATTGTATATATTCATTGGGGATATTTATTTGAAATTTTTACTCCCGCCCCCCCACAGACTTTATTGTACATATGGGGTTATTTAGGACTTTCATAGAGACCATGAGGTATTTTGGTGGATGTAGCATGAAAGGTAAGTATGAATGTGGCGTTTTGGTGAAAGGAATATTGTTTTGTATGTTTGGGTCAGTGCTTGGGACTAGCTAAGTTTAAGATTAAGACCAGTGATGACCTTCCTTTTCCCCAATCCCCCTTTTGGCCTTGTGCCGTATTTACTGTACATAACAGTAATAAATATTGTGGCCTGACGATTGCATCTAACATGAAACAGACTGTCACCTCTAAGTGTTGACTTCTATGTTCACTTTTATATATATATATATATATATATATATATATAAATGGATACAAAATAAGTATAAAATAACAATGTTTTTACTCATATTCCACTGAACAAATACAATGAATGAATGAAGTTATCCATCTGCTGACAGTTTACTCTAATGAAATTTGATGTACACAGCCTAGAGAAATCTAAGGCGGTGGACAGGGAAGCTCTATGTAAAACAGCGACCTATGTGTCATTAAATCCCGCGGCGCAGTCCGGACTTTCTGATAGATGTTGTACAATGGAGGAGTCGTGAAGAGATTGGGTGGTACTCAATAAGCGACTGTGACTACTAGATCGTAAATAAGCAGGCATGTGTTGCATAATGCGAGTTTACATGATTTGATTTGTCTGCGCTATGTATACCGCATCACAATGGCATTTAATTTTGTATATAACAGATCTATTGTTTAATTAGAATGATCGATATGTATTAAAGGATAGAAACATAGATCTAGTAGGAAAGTCAACACGCATCTTAACTGTGTTATTACACGAATTATTGCAAGCCGAAATGTTGTGGGCAAGAAATTAGTATTTTCGGTATATCCATGGCAATTTCAGATAAACTGGGTAACACCTGGGCCCTAAAATTACTTGTTTTTTTAGAAGCATGATTTCACGCTCGATAACCATCTTAATGTTATTTGAAGGAAAACCGTTTTCAGAAAAACATTTTCTGGATGCCTGCAAATTCAAAGTTTAAAATGCTTGTAGAACAAATAATTAAAGCAGGATAAACCAAGTGGGGAAACTAGACCAATCTGGCGAAGATTAGGAAAGAAAGTGTTCTACTTTGTATGCAAGCCGCCAGTGAGCGTAGGCTTTATAAAAAATACTGATGACAAAAGAACCATCCTTACGTTCTACGAGAACATCTAAAAAGTGCAACGTACAATTTCTCTCAACGTTTCGACATCTTCAGTGTACACACACACACACACACACACACACACACACACACACACACACACACACATATATATATATATATATATATATATATCAGAGCGATGAATAAAATTGCAACGTTCAAAACATTAATTTGAAACAGGGCTCAATAAAAGAGTTCATACGAAATTAGGACATATTTTTTAAAACTTAATTGACAAACATATGCCTAATGTAATTCTTTAAGTCAACTTTTCAATCGAAACAATCTAAAACGTAGTTATATTTCTACAAATGATTAAGAAAAAATAATTAAATCACATAAAAGTATAATATTGAATTTATATAACAATAATAAGCGTAATGCTAATGATGACCGTAATTTATCCCATATATATAACCTATGTAGTTGTAGAAATCCCGATCATTGCTTTTTATCTAACAAGTGTTTAACTAAATCCCTTGTGTATATACGTTCAATTTCATCAGTGGAAAATCCAAGTGATTTTAAAATATATATTGGAAGTATAATGAATAATTAAAAAAAACATTTCTATATTAATCTCTCATCCTTTACTAATGCGGATAAACGAAATATTACTTCACTTTCTAAATATGTTTGTAATTTGAAAGAGGAAAATAAATGTTGCGGCCTTGTTAGGACCAGGAATAAAGACACAATGAAAGGAATTGAGTTAAACAAATATATTAACGGAAACAATAATACAAACATATACAAACTAGTGTGTTACAGCAGGAATGTTCGATCCGACTCTCAGCGATGACTGCTGGAATCTTCCCTCGTCAAAAGCAGTACCTGCTCTTCTTTATAGCTGGGGGAGTCCATGCATGCGTGTGTAAATTACCATAACAATAAAACACCTACAGTTAAATGGAATATTCTCAAAAAGCTGGAATATCTAGAGCGGAGAACGAACCATGGTTCCTCTGGCGGCTAAAGAAAATGGAAAAATTGAGTTCTTGAATAGTGTCATAATATTAAACCAACAATATGAAACTACAGTAAATTGTAAACACGTTAAAGAATTAACATTACAATCTTGCTAAACTTTATATCTCAATAATCACTTCTCTGATGTTATATTATATTTATATAAACATTTTAATGTTATCATCAGGGATTTATTCTATTTTTAGGTATTATATTAGTTTGTATTCGTAAATTACTGGTAATATGTGTAATCATGAATTGACTTAATATTTTTATTTTTTCTCTTGGTGTATTGAAAATATTTTCTAATTTAAAATTAATATAATAATAGTAAATGTTTAAAATTCATTTTGTATTCTAATTTATAGTGTAAGGTTGATTGGATTACGTATTGTATTGCTTCTTCAAGTGCCCTTTATTCACGTTCTATGAATAAGTTTGTTTTAATATGTGATTTCATAAAAATGCGGTAAATTTGAAGTTCCGCAGTGTAAGCAATGTATCTGTTGTCGTTTCATTTCCATTTAAATTTGAATTCTCTTAATCAATATAATTTAATTTCAGGAAAATTAAGCTCGCCGCGGTTAAAAGTTACTGGTATATTTGCAGCTTCCTTGTGCTGGTGCTGGCTGTTAAATCCTCTCAAGGCAAATTTCTTCTAGTGTCCGTGAATGTTGTATTCTGTTAAGGTTCCTGTCGTATTCAATACCAGGTCGAGCCTCTCATCTGTTCGTAAGGATGTTCTCCCCATTCATCAAGGGAATTCTCTTATATATAAATACAACTGTGGATTCGAAGTCAACTACATCGGGAGGAATTTCCAACGATTAGATGAACGAATATACAACAGGTAAGAT
>OZ038475.1:133541139-133548639 GCA_964036315.1 Acanthosepion esculentum | reverse complement strand
TATCAGAGAAATTAAAATGCCACGCCGAAATTCAGGAAATTACAGAAAAAAGTCTTTCCAAAACATAAAATAAATTATTTAGAAACATGAAAATTACATTAAAAACCACAAAAAGAAAATACCGAACTCTATGCGTCCTATTAAATATCAGCGACTGCTGGACAATCTGCATACAGATGAGGAAATAACTTGAATCAACAGCAATATGATCTACAAATGTATTTTATGAATACTATGTATTGCAAATTTTATAGCGCATCCACGGATTTTTAAGATAAATGTTAATCCAAAGGAGATATTTGCACAGAATCAGAAAGGGAGATTTGAAACTTGGAGGTCATCTAATGAAGAATGAATGCTTGAGGAATGCGTGGAGAAGGCTTGAAGATTGAACGCTTGAAGAATTCTTGAATAATGAATGCTTGCATAATGCTTAATGAATGAATGTTTGAAGAATGCTTGAAGTTTGAAGGCTTGAGGAATGCTTGAATAATGGATGCTTGAATAATGAATGCTTGAAGAATGCTTGATGAATCCTTGAAGAATACTTGAAGAATACTTGAACAATCTATGCTTGAAGAATAATGCTTGAAGAATGAATGTTTGAGGAACGAATGCTTGAAAAATATTTCAACAATTCTTGAAGAATGAATGCTGGATAAATGTTTGAAGACTACTTGAAATGCAAACTCGCAGGATATACGGCAGGGGAATCAGTTAATCTACCTAACTAACTTGTGTATATGGTTGACAGGACTGAAACTAGAAGGAATAGAATAGGAAATACTTTGCTCAAGGATACCTAGAAATGAAGCTGTGGATAGCCAGGATACTCTGGTTCTGAAAGTACTTTACACATAGCAAATAATATAACATATAAAATATCACAAATATGATTAAACATATTCCCGTTTTGTTTATCATATAGTTTTAACTAGGTGCGTATTTGTACGTGTACAGCGATTTTACAAGCGATAAAATTGACTCACCTGAATTTTTACTTAACATTTTTCCGCCTATTGTTTTTTGGGTCAAAATAATTGTTAATGTTACTAATATAACGACCCATTCACGACCACCTAGTAAAAAAGTTTACTCACCCTAAGGTATTCTATTGATAATTATAATTTTGGATATAAAAGAGATTTAGGGAAAAACTTTGTGACTCACTTATTTCCTGCAACTAGTAATCAGAGACATGAGCGAACAGCTCTAAACAAAGAATAATAGAGGTATAATTTATTTATAATAGGTAATATAGTTCGAAATATTTAATAATCTATGGGTCCTACTTTATATTGAATAACCTTTTTAACCATTTTTGGCATTGACTTGATTAGGTTCTGGCAAATCTAAGCATTGAATTCACTTTGGTTATAAAATTCACAATCAAATCCTCTATGTTGCTCAAATGCTTTCTCGAGAGCCTGTACTTTATAATGCTACATAAGTTTTGTATGGGGTTGAGGTCAGGATATTGGGGGCGGCCATGTCAAAACACTCACCTGCTTCTGATCAAAGTATTCCTTCATCATTTATGTTTTGTGAGAGAGAGCATTATCCTGCATAAAAATGAGCTCGGTTGGGTCGATTTGCACCCTTTCAGGAGAAGTGAGCAGACAAGACTCTAAAATTCCCTTGTACTGCTCGCTCCTGAGGGTCTTTTCAATAGGTTTTAAGAAACTAGTTCCATGAAAAGAAAAGCATCCCCAGAACATTATACTGAACGGATGCTTGACAGTACTTACTGCTAAAATCAAAGAGTTTTCAAAGCTTATTCCTCTGATTTTAGATCGCTTATCCTTTGAATTTAGCTCAACTTTCGTTTCACCGGAGAAGAGAACAGTTAGTAAAAAAAATCAGTTGAGTCACTTATATCGAACAACACTGTATTTGTGTTTTGTGTAGGTTTCTGTGTTGAATATATTAAATGTCATATTAATAGACGTATAGTACTAAATTACGTGATACTCACAAACTGGTTGATTGGTTTCTTTCTGATACATACATATATATCACGCCTTTAAATTCCTTGAGGATCATATGGCGCTTTCTATTTCAAGCCAGATTTTAAGAGAGTATGTTGTTTGCCTAATGGACAAACCCCAAACTGGTGGATCAGGTTTTGAATTCAGAGTTGTCCTTCTCTAAGACCAGTTGCCTCTCAGTGCTATTTACCCATAGCTGGGGGGAGAGATGGGGATTCATACATTTCCAAAGGTATTAGCATGTAAGTGAATGTAATGGATTCGACTGGAATTCGAACTCGGCTATCCATTACTCAACCGTGCCTCCTTCGACTGATATACATAACCGTTTAGTAAACGTTGCTTCTTAAACGATGAACAGGCAACGTTTCAGATAACGTAACCATTGAATCATATACGTAAGATAGCACAATATCTAAACATTGATGATTTCAGAAGGTTAAATAGAAAAAAAAATATATGTGAAAGGCACAATTACATGCCCGAAATCAAGAAAGTAGTGGTTCCATTAAATATATATTTTAGTATGTTTACTGTTGAATATAAGATTACATCAATTACAAAACATACTAATTATTGCCGTATTTATTTTGCAAAAGTAGCTGAAGTCTTCCAATGAAACATGTAATTTACCCAGTAAGTCATTGACACGAAGAATATTATTAATATTTACAGGAGTAATCATTTTTCAAATGTCTGAATTGTAATAAATAGTAAAAACGAAAATCCTAAAGCAATCATTCAAGTATTAATTTGTTGCAAAGTCGAATCCAATATTGCTTATTGATATTTGATAAAGTCAGTTTTGCTACCTCTGGAAATATTTCATTTGATCTGACCGGGTCACAACTAATACACTTCTGTAAAAGATTTTTGAACGACACAGAAAAGAAAAGTTAGTTGGAAAGAAATAGGAAACACTCTTTACGTATATCTATATCTTTTTGATAGGATTTGAAATATAATTTAAGAAAATAAATTCAAATAAACTTTTAAAAATGAAGCCCGAAGAAATATTCAATAAGAATATAATCTGATAATGAGTAAATATTTTTTCCGTTAATCATTTTTTTCATAACGAATAGGTTTTTTTTTATAAATTACTTGTAATGTATTTTCGGATGAATTCCGTATTTTAGTTAGGTTCCTTGTTTCGTTTTGTTTGTTTTACGGCATATCAAGCTGAATGGGTTATTTAATGCCAATAAGATTTTTATTGCTGGTAAAATTATTTTCTAAAATGTATTGCCTGTAATAATTTATTTCTGGTAATATTTTTCCTTAAAAAGATTTATAGCTGGTATTAATTTTTTACAAAGTAAGTATTTAGCCATAGCTGGGACGCTAACAGGTGCTACCACCCACGGTCAGGTTAGAACAGGCAACACCATGAATTAAAAGGTGGTTCCAGGCTCCTCAAAACCTTCTGATCAGAAGTCTTGCTGTTTGATATAGTTTGTCGTCATGCCCAGGACGGGTTAGATTCCTAATGTATTTTTAAATATTGAATGTCAAAGATCATTTCAACAACTTGATACTATCATGATCCTTTCTGGCATTCTCTTTTGCTGATATTTCGCTGATATCTTATATTCAAAATATCGTATGAAGTTGTTCGTCTTTTTCTGTTTGACAATTATCTAAGAAAATAAAGCAATGCAGATATTAGAGCATATCAACTAGGCTTAACTGACAACATTTTAAACAAGTTCCATACGTGGATTTGAGTCAAACATCTGCTTCCAATAACAATGGAATAGTGACGAATAAAATTTACTCAGGCTATGTTA
The DNA here is from genome assembly GCA_964036315.1 of Acanthosepion esculentum. NCBI lineage: Eukaryota > Metazoa > Mollusca > Cephalopoda > Sepiida > Sepiidae > Acanthosepion > Acanthosepion esculentum. The sequence goes on along the minus strand of OZ038475.1, from coordinate 133,544,861 downwards.
AAATCTGTTACGTACAAAACGTGGTTTGATCTGAAAGTATAAATCACAAATAAAATAAAACGGGCTAGTTTACACCATTCCACAGAGACACTACTTCATTAATCTTTTATGTAGGCGAATGCGGTGAAGAGTTACAACACACACTTGCGTGCGTGAGTGCGTGAGTGCGTGCGTGCGTGTGATTCCGTGCGTTTGTGTATGCGCGGGAGAGAGAGAGAGAGAAGATGAGAGAGAGAGATGATGACCCGATGGGTTAATATATTAGTCAATTTGGAAAATTCATCAGTGAAAAATTCTCAGACACAATATCGATATTGTATAGATAACAATATTCTTCCCATCAATAACTGAAATTATTATGAAATATTATAGTCGATCTAGACTCTATCAATCTTTATTTTATTTTATTTCTTGTTATCTATTTAATACATTTTAATACTCCACAAGAAAGATATATTCAATAACAGTTAAAAACGGAATCAATATAAAATAAATAAAAACGTTTTCATCAGAAGCGGAAGTCCATCAAAGGCAATTAAACAATATTACCCAAAATATATTTTGTGGCTTAACGAAAAAGTATTCGAAAATAAAAGAGACTTCAAACTGAATTCAAACCAAACTGCGGGACCCTGAAATATTTTGGCTCAAATGTTTTACATGGAATACGAGGATTGTAAATAACATTTTAAGAAAAGTGATTTCATTAGCCATTAATTATCACTCCATTACGATTAATGTATAGCCGAAATACTTCAATTCGTTCATCCGTTACTCTTGCTAAATAAACACATGTGATGCATTGGAAAATAAATAAAAATGTCACAAATGAATAAACCTGACTTTAAATTCATTATTATCTACTTTTTATAACGTTATACAGTAAACCTCAAAATCTAATTCACCTCTACACTTATAACATATTCGCCTAATCTCTGAAATTTTATTTACACACATATATACACACACACATATATATATATTTATTATTAATATTTTTATTCTAACTTGAAAAAACATTCAACGTAGTTGTAATTACTTAAATAAAGATTATTCTCAATGAATATATAGTTTAATTAAGATTTGTTAATTATGCAAAATTAGAGACATTTTTTTTAAGTATTGTCTTGGCGGCGTACTTACGTTTGCGTAGCAGTGTATATGACACAGTATTGATAGCCTATATGTACAATAATTCATGCAGAAGGTAGTGAAGGAATCCGAAAAGAGACTGAACCTGAATCGCAAGAAGACAGGCATAGTTGTCAGTACCAAGAACAACCCAACATGAAAATTACAAGGTCAAGATACCAAAGTCATACAAGCACAGCATTTTTAATATCTGGCAAATGTTTTAACAGAGGACGGGAATTGCGACAATACGAATGATGCCTACTTTAAAAATACCAAAATGTTGAGAGAAACAATAAAACTTCATATAATACAAAGATAAAAGCGCCCGACCCCTAGAATTAGAAATATTCCTGTATGTCAGTGAAGGCTGGAGAAATTCGTTTCAGAGAAAGTGTAGTCTTGAAGCTACGATTTTCTACGGAATTCTGACAATACAATGGACGGTCTGCGAGTAACGAGGGAATTTCATGCAAAACAAAACAAAAAGGACGCCTATATTTATAATCAGAAAGCGATGGTTGACTGTTCTCCAGGGAATAATGAGGAAAGGCAGCTTGTAGAATGTAACACTTACAAGATGTATTTAATGCAAAAGGAAAATAGTGATTAAACTAACTTCGAAAATTTTGTAAATAGATGGTACAAAAGAAAGTGGGAGAAATATAAAGAACTACTAATAACTACAAGAACTACAAATGATAAGGCATTTGTGTGAGCCAGGGAAATCTACGCCATTTCTATGTAAGGACTTTCTATAATTATTCATCATTGTAATTTAGTTGTTTTTTTTTTTCAGTCTATCCGCGTGAATGTTTGATCTTAAAATATTCACGTTCAAGTATATCATGGGATTCCAACACAGATATTTTACAATGAATTATCTAGGAAGAATTATTTGGGAAATATGTCTAACAAATAAAAATATAACCCCAGAAACCTTGTCAAAGTTAAAATATTTTCTTTATATTTTAGTATAAAAAGAGACTTCTTTTTCTATTCTAAAAATATTGATTAATATCTAGTATTTGCTAGTTAAGTCCAATGACAATCCTTCTGTAGCATTCAAGCCAAATATACAGAATAGGTTGTTTGAAGTCTTGATGATATCCATGCAACAACTGTCTAAAAAATAGATGAGTTAGGGTAAGTTATTTCAGGCCTTTATTAAGCACGTCCATCAACATAGATCAACCAGTTGAGTCAGGTTGAAGTTAGGGCCGGAAGTCATAAAAGCCAAGTATGCCGGATGTGGCAGCCGGAAGTAGTAAAGACAACGAATGCCGGAAGTAAGAGTAGAGAGGAATATTTCCAACAAGCGTCCAGTTGGCAAACAAAAATAAATAGTTTGTAACTCAATAGAGAACCAGTCAAAAAGACCAGAAACCTACGTCCCTCCTCTTCTTTTACGCATCGTATTTACATTTTATTGCATAATATTTAAGATTTTCTTCTCGATACATAAGTGTACATGAATATTGTTCAGCTAAAATCTGCTGACATTATTATACTAGACGGTCTCTTTATAGATGAAGAAGAGAATTAAAGTGGCTGAGAATAATGATATCGGTTGATGTAAGAAAAAGACGCATTGAACAAGCGATCAACGAGGGAATTTTAATGAGAATAGAAACTAAAAATCCAATTAGACTTAGACTCAGAAAGCTAGAGATGGGTTTTCTAAAACACATAAGACGAATGAGTTCACGAATAACTTATTATAAATAGGTGATTTCTGAAGGCAACAGAAACAATTGGAAATAGCACGGAACAACGGAATATGTGTGAATGTATCGCAGAACTAAGGACTAAAAATGATTGTAAAATGTCAGAAGTTACTTAGATCTAAAAATAACAGGAACAGTGTTTAAAGGAACATGAAATATACGAAAAAAGTTATATCACATAATACAAAATTTAAGATGTTAACAATTGTGTTGTAATATTTTCAAATATGTTTACATTGTATATTCTGTCTCTAATATTTCTGTCACCTTTCAGTAAACAAATAACCAAATTTTTCTTCGCTGTACTTTCAAATTTAAATCAATATATATAGACTGGTAATATAAAATTAAATACCAAATTAAGTAGCTGCTTAAAAAGTAAAAAGTCATAATTTAAATAAGAAACTCATTTTTATTCATTTTTGGAAAATTATATTTAATATTTTTAGTTTTCTAACGTCATCTCATATCCGATCATATCAAATTCAATACAGAAAATCCTATTTTTGATAGCAATATTAAACAATAATCATTCTGTTTGAATCTGATGAAAGCTATTACGGTTATTGTACACAATCATTTGACAACAAGAAACATACCTTTCCGCAAATATAATACTTTTCTAGACTCTTGGTATTTAATACAACGGTATTTTATTTGACTGTTATTTTATCTAGCAAGTTTCTAGTTCTAAGGGTTTTATCTATGATTTCGTTATACTGAGTGACCTCCCAAAAAACGGGAACTTTTTAACAATCCAATAAAACTAAGAGTGATGGAAGAAAAATATTTAATTCTTAGTAATTGAAACCTTAAGACATGGCATTTAAGAAAAAATGATGGAATTTTCATTTTTTAAAATTA
>OZ038475.1:133516139-133531139 GCA_964036315.1 Acanthosepion esculentum | reverse complement strand
AAACGAGTCTAGTTCAATTCTAATGAAATTTGGCACTTAACTCGGCAGGGGTCCGGGGATCATTATTTGTTGAAATGGGTTGAGGCATTTTGTTTTCTTAAATCTGTATACAGGATTAGAGATTTAATAGAACGTAAGAGATACAGGAATTTTTTTTTTTTATAGACAGTATTATTCAGTCTCATTGAAAGTGTGGTTCTCTCTCAGTTTTGAGAACGTACTGAAGGCTCGAAGTATTTGTCTATATACAAATTATAATAGAAGCACTGAGCTAAGGGTTATGGTAGTTGAGAGAATATGGGCTCCTTAATCTACACTGTAGTGGGTCCGAAATGGAAATTATTTTTTCCGTATTCTCTCTAACGATTTTGTTTCATTTGAAAAACGTTGTAGGAATTATGATCTATAGCCACTTGTCAACAAAACAGATGCAAATTCATGTTTCCATTTTTCTAAAACATCAATACCTGCCACTATTAGATAGCTAATAAGGGCTTCTGGTGCTAAATTTAAATATTTTCTCTTGTAATGCAATTACACAAATGTGTACCTTCATTCGCTAGACCGCTAAGATATTGATTTACCTACGATAGGCAACCTGGATGAATATATCATTATTTGGCTTCTATGATTTTTATACTTTTTATCTTATCGGGATTATTTATCTTGAAAAAATAAAAAAAATAAAAACATCTGTAGTAAACTAATTTATTTAAACATACAGTTGGAGATTTTCACTTAATGAATTAAAAATGTATGCTTGTATAATCAATGACACTGAGAATGATAAAAATATACGAGATAAAATCTAAACTTACAACTCCCACCAAAAATATGAATAGACTCAGTCGAAATCCTTTTCTAAATTGCTGATAACATTGTTTAACCGATGAGATATGTCAAGAGGTTTCTTCAATTTATCAACTGACAGATGCCTACATTTTGATATCGAAAGTAATATTTTACCTTTAGACAGATGTTATCTTTTGGTCCACAATACGTATTCAGTATCGTTATCCGTTGCTTCTTTTTTTAAATAGATCCACACTGACTAAATATTTTCCAGGTACAGCTTATAACTGGAAACTTTTGAGAACTTTCAGTCTGTTCAATGGTTGAGTTTTTCATAATGTAACATTTATTAACCTAATAGCACCGTTTTACGTAATATTCATCTATTTTCACTATATTTCAGATTAATAATGTCGTCCACTGTCGTCAGATTCCAGTCCGTGATGAGAAATAATTAATTACGAGATTTTAATTGTACACTAATCTGTATAACATTAGGCTTATTAACATATATTCAACTTCTTCTCTAACATGATATTTTTCTCTTCCACGCCACTATTTTCGTTCGTATATTCGACTGAAATTTGTTCATCTCCAGTGAATTACATTTACCGTCCTATCGTGAGTACTTTTCTATTTATTATTGTTGATTGATCTTGCCGAATTCACTGATAATGAAAGTCCTCATTCAATCTTTTTTTTTTTTGGTTCCATAGACATCATTACTCCTACTCAAGAGAATAACCTCTGCTTTGCATATATACAGTGGCTAAAAATAAAACGATTTCGTTGTGGAATTGAAGAAGGTAATGTAAATATTACTCTGTGCGATTTGTTTGTAAGAGAAAATGATGATTTTGCTAATACGTAAAAACGTATTAGCATAACCAAGCGTTCTAACTCTTTAAATAGAAGACGCGCGCTTGCTCCAACTGTGCAAATTATATATGGTCTATATGTAGGGTTGTTTTTATGCATGATAATTAATACTGAACGCTGGTGCGATTGATATCGACGCTGGTTTATAAAGTGTTCCTGTCATCAAGTAACCATGGATGCAATCCATTTAGCTTTGATTTATGTGAAGTGGTATGTATTTTCCAGAATCCTGATTGCCAGTAAGATGTCTATATATCGCCTCTTTGAAATATATTGTGTAGTTTATTTTTAAGAATTTTCGATTCCCACTATCTCTCTTTCTCTCTTTCTCCGTGGTATACACATTCTACTTGTATTTGTCGTTTCCGTTCGAGACATTGGCGACCATGTCTACCCGCACAATTTCTTGTCCGTTGTGGTGCTTAATATTTTTTTTACCATCTCCCGTATATTTTGATCCGCCATCTCTTTATTCAAGCTCGCCACTTAGGTGTGGCATTGCTTTCCTGTACTTCAATATGTCCGGTCAACATACAATTTTCTAGGCACCCTATTTCACATATGTGACGCAGAAACGTCAGTTGTCTCTTTTTGATGTTAGGTATCAGTATCCTTTTTGTTTCCATTGTCTTTAGAGGAGGCAGAGTGGAATAATTGATAGCGGCTCGGATTGAGGAATCGTATTCTGGTCGAATTCATTACATACACTTTCGTGCTGTTATGCATTCCCTTCTTCATCCCCCAGCTATGGGTAAATAACAGGACAGACCGGGTTCTGTAGCCTTGGATGGCAACATGTCCAACGGAATTAGAAATGACAAACTACTGCGAGAAAAATCTGCCTCGTCTTTCATGTATCGAAAGATACAAGATCGGCTAAGCGTGTATCACGCATGGGACATAACTGACTGTCTTTAGAACATCGTCGTTGTTTATTCGATAGTATTCTTATTATCCTCCTGTAGAACTATTTTTTCTCACTCAAGTCTCTTCTTCATCTGTAAGGAGATTTTACAACATTCATTGCCATATTGGATGATTAATACTCCATAATATTTCAGTACTCTTTTCTTTGTTCCAAATATATTTTTATCTGTCGTAATTTTAGGTACATAAATTATACAGTTACACGTTATAAGGATATGTTTAATTAGAACTCTTTAATTAGAAGACGTGCGCTTGCTCCAACTGTGCAAATTATATATGTTCTATATGTAGGGCTGTTATTATGCATAATAATTACTCCGGAACGCTGGTGCAATTGACATCGACGCTGGTTTATAAAGTGTTCCTGTCATCTAGTAACCATGGATGCAATCTATTTAGCTTTGATTTATGAGAAGTGATCTGTATTTTCCAGAAATCTGATTGCCAGTAAGATGTCTATAAATCGCCTCGTTGAATTATATTGTGTAGTTTATTTTAAGAATTTTTAATTCCTCCCTCCCTCCCCCCTCTCTGTCTGTCTGTCTGTCTGTCTGTCTTTCTGTCTGTCTGTCTCTCTCTCTTCCTCCATTGTATACACAGTACGTATGCTCTGGTTGGGAAATATACAATTTATAGCGGATAATCTTTATATACACAGTTTTATTTCAACAGTGCCGTACAACTACACGCAAACACAATTGGGATAAGCAAAGTATTAAGAAACAAAAACCCAGTGGACTAAAGCGTTGGTTCGTAAATTGTGAGTTCCATCTCTGATCCGGTTAGTGTCTACATAGATTCAGTGGAAACAAGGCGAGCAATAACTGAGCAGTAACAAAATCACCTCTAGGTTACCTGGAGCGTGGTACACCTGTGGAAGCCCGGAGGGCACAACGAACGAAACGTTGTGATAACAGCAAAAATTATGGCACTTCTCCGAATGAAAATAGTGTAAATAATGATAACTCCTCATACGAGAAGTAAAACCAAAATGTATTAAGAGAAAGGAATGTCTCTTTAATATAAAGAAAAAAAGGCTGCTGTAATATTGATTCCGACATATAGATATTATCATAAAAGACAAAGAATTCAGGAAGTGTATGCTTATTGACATAACAGTACCATGGAAATTCCCCGAGAAATTTTCCAAAAACAATGACATGGCGATCGAAATTTACAGGCTGTGGGAAATGAAGACTGATACTGTATCAGTATTAGTCGGAGCTCTGGGGCCCGTGAGAAAAGGAATGGACAATTTTACTAAAATTTCCCCAAGTAACATCAACATAAAATTAGCCCAGAAGATCTCACTACTAGGAACAGCACATACACTAAGAAAAGCGCAGTCAATTAAATGACAATTCTCCTATAAGGCCTAAGGAACTTAGTTTAGACGCAGCCTTACTGCAAACAACGCAGGAAACACAACATATAAAAATAATAATAATAATAATAATAATAATAATAATAATAATAATAATGTATCGATCGTGCGCGTTCGATCATTTAGTGAGTTAGTACAGAACACACTCAATAGATTTTATCACAAAGATTAGGGAACTGGAACAAGATGAAACCTATAAGCACCTCAGAATTAGCGTAGATATTAAATACAGCATACCCAAATTAAGGATAGATTACGAAATGAATACTACTAAATACGTGTGCATCAGTGATGAATACCGAGCTGAATTCCCAAAACATTATACCAGCCATAAACACATTGGCTGTCTCTGTGGTGCAATACACTTTCAATATACTTAATTGGACCATCGCTGACATTAAGAGAATGGACGTCAAAACGCGCCAACTTTTCACCTTCCACCGCAAGCATCATCCCAATGTTGCTGTTGATCGTCTGTATGAGCCCAAGTCCAAAGGAGGCAGAGGATTATTTCAACTATAACTGCCTTACAAATCTACAAAAATTGGCCTTCAAAGATACCTGGAATCTACAGAAGACTAGATGATGATATCTTTCAAAGAACATGAAAGTAGTATGCGAATTTGTTCAGTAAAAAAGGAAGAAAAGAATTTCAAATGAAATTTCTGAGGAGTGAAGAAATTCAAGTACGGCTTAATACAGCGCCTGAAGCTGCAAAATAATTAAAAAGAAAGCAAATGCAACCGACCAGATACAGAAACGATGGCAAGATCAACCGTTTCACGGTCAATGCTCTGCCCGTAATGAACAAGCTGATGTAGGCAAATCTCATATCTATCATTGTCTATATAGTACAGGATTAAAATCTGAAACAGAAGGTTTTATTCTTGCTGCAAAGGACCAATGCTTGCTAACTAGAAATTATCAAGCACATATACTAAATAATTGTTTAGCATAAAATGAAGATTCTTTCATAAATATCCAGAAACAATTGACCATCTTGTATCAAGGCGCATGGTATTGGCAGCCACTGAATATAAAACATGTCACGACAGAATGGGCCAATATCTACACTGGAAAATCTGCAACTTCTAGAGAATGGAAACAAAACGAAATTGGTATGAACAGCACCCACACCCGGTTACGGAAATAGGACTTGAAAATACCACAGAGAGAACAATCAAAGCTAATCGCCCAGGTATCGTTATTAGAGACCGCAAAAAAGTGCCTCCTTACCGATATGGCAGTCCTTACGGGATGCAATGTATGTTCGAATATCTTCTAAGTTATCAAAATGCAATGAACTTGAAATCGAAATCTCAAAAATATGGCAGATGAGAACATCAACAATTCCATTTTTATTTGGAGTCCTCAGATTGATAAGGAAACAATTCCAATATAATAATTGAAAGGATTCCTGGCAGCACATGCCTTAAAGAGATACAAAAAATTGTTCTCACGAGTACAGCCAACACCATACGAAAAGGTTTATCTATGTAAAATATGTGTGATTTCCTTTTAAATTGCACAGTGGAATATATCATGATGCCATTTCTGATCTTAGGTCTCTGGTCGGGATCCGGAAATGAATGCGTACACACCAGAAATCAAAGGAAATAATAATGATAATAATAATAATAATAATAATAATAATAATAATAATAATAATAATAAAAATAATAAAAAGACCACAAACAAAATAAGTGCCTCCTTATTGATATGGCAGTCCCTGCAGACTGTAATGTATCTTTGAAGATATTCGAAAAACTGTCAAAATGCAAGGACCTTGAAATAGAAATCACAAAAATGTGGCACATGGGAACATCAACAATTCCTGTTGTAGTTGGAGCCCTTGGAATGGTTGGAAAATATTCCAGTAGGCTGATTGAAGGGATCCCTGGAAGTCCATGCCTCAATGAGATACAAAAAATTGTTCTGACAAGTACAGCCCACATTTTACGAAGGGCTTTATCTATGTAATTTTTTTTTTTTTTTTTTTTTTGCAGTGGAAAGTGTAATGATTCCATTTCTAAACTTAGGTCCCTGGACGGGACCCGGAAAGAAATGTGTAAACGCCAGATATCAAAGGAAATAAATAATAATAATAATAATAATAATAATAATAATAATAATAATAATAATAATAATTACAATAATAATAATAATAATGTAAGTCTATTGAGAATTTAGCCTAAAACTTGACTGGAAGTTGAGTTAACAAATATGGAGGAGACGTCGTGTTTTGTTATTCGGAATAACAAATAAAATAAGAATTTGAGTAATTACGTTTTGGACATGTTCTCCGCTTTACAGATTAAGAACCTGAGAAAAGACCACTCCTTGTGAATCTTAAATGTTAGGTGGTTTCTACTTTGTAAACTTAATTTCAAATTTATTTTACATGCAAGAAACGAAACTTTACATATTTTTAGGTACTTCCTCAGTTTTTTTTTACATTCTTTACTCTATACTTTAACAAGTGTTTCTCTCTGATCCAGCAAGATCACGCATAAACATACATTTCAAAGAGAAAATGCATTTTATAAATGTGTATTTCTGTAATATTATCAAGCGCATGTTGTATTCTTTTAAAATCTACAGTTGGGTATTAATCGTGAAACTGATTATTTTTCCCAAACATTGCCTAATCTCGGCTGTCATATAAATATAGGTGCCGTAATAGTGGGTTCGATTAAAAAACACGAAAGGAAATAAAGACAATGATTAGATATTGCTGATATGTAAAACGAGAAAAATTTACATACATGGTGCTTCAATAAATCGTAGAATGAGAAAATATTTACAAATGCGTGTTTCTAAGTATAACATGATATTGAAAAAATAAAATTAAAAATAAATATCATAGAATGTTTTTAAATTAAAACTTTCAAGAAAACATCGAACATAATTACATTAAATTTTACACCGATACAGTATAAATTAAATAAAACATTATTTACATTATTCGGACTATTGTCCTCATCTTTGTCGGGATATTTATTACAACATTTCGGCTATTCTACGCTCCGGCCTTCTTTAGATGGTTGGAATGTCGAACTGAAACCTTTATTTCGCTCACTGGGGTTGACTGTTCTAGTTCCAAATGCCATGTCTAATGGATGTCAGTTGTCAGATATCTCCAGTTTAATTCACTCTCCAAGTTCTCCACCGTCTTAACCAGGTATTGAACTCACTTTGGGTCATGTCACTGGATCTGACGAACGCCTTTATCTACTATGCTATGTGTCCTTGAGGATATCTGTATATGAATTTCTGGGTATTATAAACGTAATGTTTTCTACTGAGCCGATCGAGCATAGAAATGAATACATTATGGGAACCAGTAATAAGGAATGCCAGAGAAAATCGATAATGACAACAGAAATTGAAATATGAGCTATGGTAAAAACAAATGCAATGATAACAGCAAAAATTGCAATATGAGAACTGGTAAAACCTGTTGCTGAAGACATTAGGCGATAACTGATAACTGACATCCATTAGGCATGGCACGTGGAACTAGAACAATCTACCACAGTGAGCGAATAAAGGCTTCATTTCGACATTCAAAACACCCAAAGAAGGCCGGAGTGTACTACGGCCGAAACGTTGTAATAAATATGGCGACAAAGATGCGGACAATAGTCCGAATAATGTAAAAAGTGTGCATAATACCTCATCTCAGAAATATGGACAAATACTAAATAAAACATATATTGAAAGTAATTAAAAAAATAAACAGTGAGGGATTTAATACGCAACTACGGTCTGGAAGAAGACACGATTAAAAAACAAGACAGCATGTTTAGTGAAGAACAGAAAATACATTCGACATCACATTTCCCCATTTTTTTCCATTTTCAGTTATTTTTAATTATAAATATGAATTTCAAATATTCACTATATTATATTAATAAATATGGATTATAACACAAAGATGTGGACATCCTCGACTAGGCCCGGCGGAAAGGTCCCCTGGTCTCACCCTATTTATGATTCGCCCCCATCCAAATCTATGATACGTGGTCCTTCACTCTACTACATTTCAATTTTCATAAGTTAATATTCGTATAAAATGCAAATTTGATTGTAACATAATTATGTACAATAAAGGATCAGATGCAACAACGACAAATGATTCAACTACAAAAATTGAAAATAAATACAACATATTTAAATACAAAATAGAAAGATGTGAAAATAGATCATTCAATCTGAAATAAATCAGCAATGATTAGCGGAAGTTTTTTATGTCAACCTGATATTTGTCTTGTTAAAAAGTTGAATAATTTTAACAAATTCAACATTATGGTTAAAAAAATAGTTGATTTTATATAGTGTTATTTTTTTTTTTTGAGTGTTAACATAAGAAAAACTAATATAGTGATTTCGAAAAAAGAAAAAAAAAGAACGTAAAATGAATTCAAATTTCATTTTTCGCTTGTTCCGGACATCCTGACATAATATGGTCAACTGTGTTTCCTTGTTTTTTTTTTCATATTTGTTTTTAAAATGTTTCATATTTAATAGTCATTTGTGCTGACTTAATCTGTAAAGTATATTAATTTTAATGACAAAAGTACTCAGGTGAATGCCTTAAGACAGCTTTATTCGTCTAAGAATAAAAGGTTCGCAAATAATGTCCTATTATAGTCCCAGTAAACAGAAATAGCTCTCTCAAGAGGAGAGTAACAAAAAAAGGGCAGACCACTCTTGATTATTCATAAAATTAATGTAATAAGAATGCGTAAATGTTGATAATATAGCAAGGGTCACAAATCACCGACATAGGCCGTCAATCGGTTTGATGGTTTCGTTCGGGAGAGTGAGGGTTGTACGTCCTGGCTCTCAGTTTATACTCATGGCGCATAAAAAGTATCAATATTAATTTTTTCTCTTTTATTTCACAATCGGCTTGGATCATTCTGCTCTGGAGACACTTCCCTTATCATCCAGTAGTTGAGTGAAAACCAACTGGTGATCCAATATATTATCGAGTCGGATAAATGTGCTTGGATGATGTATTGACGGATGCTGTTGATTTATTTACACCGGGGAATTTAATTAGGAGCATTAGTCATGAAGAATCCAAACTCTAACAGAACGGACTCATCTTACACAGCCGGTGGTATTAATATACCGAGAAACCGCGACTGATATTCGTCTTAATTAAATACGCTAGCATTTATTATTCAGTATTAATACTGCAGGATATATCATTTGACAATCGGAGGATACCTACTACCGAAGAGAGAAGGGAATCTGATAAAACTCTATAGCGTGAACAAAAGGATGTTTTTAAAAATTCTCTTGCTTTTGATTCATTCTTTTTTTATTGTTTTTGTTTTCATTTCTACGAGATTATCGAAATTAAATCTATTTAGAGAGAAAGAGGCAAATATGAGCGCTCCAGCAGCATTGTAACCAGCGGGACAATCAGGTCGGTAGACGAAAGTAAATAAGTATACTGTTTGATAAATAGTGAAGGCGTCTTCTTAAATAGGATAATTTATTAAAAATAACGTTTCTGTGATAAAATCTGTCGGATTAATTAATAAAAAAATCCATTACTTTTTGAATATTAATTTAAATTTTGGAAAAAAACTCTCTTTTATACATTTTCGTAAAATATGACAGACAGACATAGAATATTTGATTTTTTTTCTTTTTTGTCTCATCATGGTTATGTTTTTTCCGTTTGATATGAGTAAGAGAGTACAACACTTTTCCATAATTGTCCATGTCCCAAGGGCTTTCGGCTACTTCTTTAGTTATTTTCGGTGTGGGTGGTGTTGTAAGTTTTTCCAATACAATAATGCTTAAACAACCACCACCAAAAACAAACCCCGCTAGAAAATGGCTAATGCTGTGACCGAAAACGCTAGGGATAATGAAAATTATGGATAATCGTTTTACTCTAATACTCCATTACAAAACGAAATGTTTAAAGATGCAGAAGAAGCTAAATAATACATTAATATATATATATATATATATATATATATATATATATATATGAAGAAATATACGTTTTGGGTGTGCTATATTTGAGGGATATTTTTTTCTCGGCTATTTATATATACGGGTCAGTGGTGCATTGTGGGTAATCTATTTGGCGGTTATTTTGCAATAAGTCGTTTATTTATATAATTATTTATCTGGGTTTAATTATTTTGCTGTTTTTATTTATTTTTTATTATTATTTTTTATTTTTATTTCTTATCTGATATATTTATTTATTTTAATCTGTGGTTTTTAACGTAGTAAAAATTGGGTTATATCGCTTATTTAATAGTTTTGTTTTTCTTTGGGAAGATAAAGCTATTTATTCAATTTTCGGGTTGATTTCTGTATTTTATTCTAACTATTATTTTGGGCGGGATCAGTTTTTAATTTATTTATTATTTCAATTATTCATTTTGATTGATTATCTTTACTTGTTTTTCTAACGGTTACATTATCGGGATCGGATTGTTATTTTGTTTATTTATTTGGATTGATTTAGATTAATATATTTTACTTGTTTTTATTATTAATTTGAAGAGTTTGTGTAAGAGTTTGAAGAATAGTTTGACGGAAACGTAGGAAATCTATTCTTCAGACTCTTACACAAACATTTCCTGCAATGAAGCAGTCTACACCTAATATTCAACAAAACACAGTAAAAATCAGCTACCGTTGCACCGGGAACATGGCACAAATAATAAAAAACACTACAGGGAAATTATCAACAAACCACACGATGAAATTAAACCCAGGTGTAACTGCAGAATAAAGAACAAATGTCCCTTAAACGGTAATTGCTGACAAAACAACGTAATATACCAAACACGACAAAATCAGAAGATAATGAAGAAAAAGTATACATACGAGTAACTGAAGGACCCTGTAAATAAGGAAATTATGCACACAAAACTCTTTCAGAAATAGTAAATACGCGAACAGCACATTGCTTTCTAATTATATCTCGAAAATTAAAAACAAAACGTACATCAAACACAAAATATCTTGGAAATTAACGAAAAGTTCGTTAGCCTACAACAGCCAATCCAAAAATAGCTATCATTACCTTCCCAGACCAAAATAAGTAATTAAATAAACGATCCGAGCTCATTTCAAAATGCAGACATGAAAATAAATTTATACTACGTTACTTAAAAATCGAAAAAGAAAAAAATAATATAAAATAAATAAATAAACAAAAGGACAATAAAATAAGTAAAATAAATTAGCCCCCAAAAGTTACCAAATCACACCCTTTAGAATAGACGAAATAGAATATATAAATACAAAATAAAAAACAAAATCAATGAAGCCAAATAATAAAGTAAATAATAAATAAATTAACAAACTATTATGGCCGAAATATTATTTAGATTATAAAAATCAAACCAAAAGATCGGACGAAAAACATAGCTATAACTGTTATATAACGATAAAAATATACTACATTACTTAAAAATCGAAAACTGAAAAGAGTAAATAAAAATATGCAGTGTAATAAATAAATAATAAAAATCAAGGAATATAAATTAATCTGAATTAATTCAAATAAATAACCAAACTAACAAACCAATACCGATAAATTAACCGTTAGAAAAAACAAGTAAATTTAATCAATCCAAATAAATACATGAATTAATAAACAAATTGAAAACTGCTGTCGCCAACATATTAGTTTGAATAAACCACAGCAATCAATCCCCAAATTGAATAAATAGCATTAATTATCTTCCCAAACAAAAACAAAAATATGAAAAAAGCGATATAAACAAATTTTTACTACGTTAATAAAACACGGATTAAAATAAAAATAAATAACTAAATACATAATATAAGAAATAAAAATAAAAAATAAAAATAAATAAAAACCATCATAATAATTAACCGAAATAGTATATAAAAAAATAAATGTCTTCCGGCAAGATAACCGCCAAAATAGACTATACACAGTGCACCACTGAGCTGTATAAATAAATAGCCGAGAAAAAAAACATAAATCGTGGCCTAACGTTTGCTTATAGCATGAAACAGCCTGTCGCCTCTAAGTGTTGACTTCAATATTCACTTATATATATATATATATATATATATATATATATATATATATATATATATATATATATATATATATATATGTATATATATATATATAATTAAGTGATTAGGAGGATTTCAATAATGGATGCGCACTGCTGATGAGTCCAAAATATAGGACGAAACGGCCGTCCACTGCTTTCTGTATTCTGTTGAGGTTTCTAGACTCGATGATTTACTTAATTATAATTCTCAAATCCTCCTAATTTCTTGTATATCCTAAGCTTGAACAGACTTCTAATGTTCCAGTTGGAGCGGTTTGGTGATATTAGTCGTGGCTCAAAAGGGACACAGTCCTATGTGTAAATAAGGAAACTCAGTTTAGTTACACCACGGAATATGTGATTGAGCGGCGCTATATCGAGTCTGATTCGCTACCTCTTCGTCACCGAGGCCCGTTGGAACAGTTGGTATGGCGTTTGCCTGTCCGGGTTTCAAATCTCGGTAGCGGATGCGCACTGATTATGAGTCCCAAATATAGGACGAAACGGCCGTCCAGTGCTTTCTGTATTCTGAGGAGTTTTCTAGACACGATTAATTACTTAATTATAATTCTCAAATCATCCTAATTACTAATATATATGCGTGCGTGTGTGTATAATTACAAACAGTACATCTCATGGGTAAGCATGTTTTAAAAGAGATCCTTGATTTTTCCACACTCAAACATATAAAGATCCACCAAGATTTCGACAAATTATTTATATTTATCGACATTTGTATGCATGTATGGATAAATTTCGTACGTTCGCAAGAGAGTTATGGGAATCTCCGAAACATTTGGATACCAGAGAAATATTAAATAATTAGGTGTGAATTTAATGTTATTAATTTCTTTTAACATCACGAGATTATGTAGTACAAACAGAACTATATAAAGTCAGTGTTATGTGAAACGTACAATAAATTATTAAATTACATAAATACTGCCGATATTTGTTAATCTTGTGTCTGAACTAATACCTCAATTGTATTAAAATTGTAAAAAAAAACAGGTGTGTAAATTATGCAAATATGAAGATACAATTTTAAATACATATATATTCAATTGTAAATAACAAATAGTTAATTGACAGTAGCGGTTATAGTGATTTTCTAAACGTAACTTAGATGTGGCACAGAGTTGAACGTATCGGGCACCCACAGAGGATCGAACTTACTACTCAATCATATTGGTTCTAGCAAGATACGATTGCTAACCATTACACAGCCTTGAGGTGTCCACTGGTTTTTATCATATATGGCTTTTAGGCCGGAGCCCCCGTGTATGCGGAGGATGTATACTTTAATATCGCACTTGTGCAACATTCATTTGGATTAGGTTGGCCGATGCATTTTATCAAAACACATAATCCGTCGTTCTCGTATCATCAGTAAATAACGTAGAGACCGAATGAATCAAAACCACCGCAAATATTTGAACTAATATATCTCTTCATTTATAAATCGTATTAACATAGCAGCGACATCTTCATCCGTCTCCTAAAACGAGCTTCTATGAGAGGAATTCTAGGATGGAGAAACATTATATTGAAATAATTTACACTTTTTTTACATTAATATAAAAGTGATTGTTATATTTAAGTAAGTAATTCAAAATTTTGAAATTATCAACATCTATTATGTTTTACCTTGTACATTTTCTTTATCGAAAATATACTAAGTTACCATTGGCTTTAATGAATATCTGTCTTTTAATAACAATTGAGTATATCTACAAAATTGTTTTCGCAGTTACTTAAGAATGCAGTTTTGATATTAAAACAATGAAAGAAAATATGGAAGCTTTTACAGATACTCTGAAAAGCTAGAGATTGTTTTTTAATCGTGTTCACTCCAAGCTATATAGTACAGCCATAATGACGTAATGGGTTACTGGGCGTTGGAGGAGTTAGAAAAAGGAATGTTGCTAAGGAGCTGAAAAAAGGAAGACAGTCGATAGCGTTTGACGCTGCATTAAATTTTGCAGATTAAATATGGCTGGAAAGCATGGAGACAGAAAGGAGCTCCGCAATCGAAAAGTGAGAGAAAAGAAACTGTTAGCATAGAATTATTCTGATATATACAGAAATGTGGTACAAGGCAAAAATGGGGGGGAAGTACGGTCTTCTTCTGTCTTAAATATAACTTAGCTAACCAGAAACACTGACCCAAACATACCACAATAATTCTAAGATTAAAAAAAACGCATTTATATTTATCTTTGTTACTATATCCATCAAAATATCTCAGTATTTCCATGAAAGTCTTAACTAGTCCCCTTATGTAAAATTAATTCTCTTTGGATGGGGAATAGAACAACAATTTAAAATCTAGCCCCAATGAGTATTTACAATCTGAATACAAACCTATTTACAAGAAATTAAAATAATATTAGTAATCACCCCCCCCCCGCTCACAATCCTTAAATGTGACAGAAACATCACTTAACTGGACGAAACCAATGCGTGACTTTAATAATATAAATCATTTATTCATTCATCGCAAACACTCACACTGAAACACATTCTGACACAAAAAAGACAAATACGAAAATCACACCCGAAACGAAAGGCGCCCCGCATCCACCAGACAACTGACAACCTAACGAAAGAGGGGATTACCGAATTAAACTAACGAAAATGTGGGGACAGAAATAAAAGGGTCCAATTCAGCATAGCATAGGGGGAATGTGCACCCGAACAATTACATGACATTTCAAAATATTTAGTTGTTTTAATATAATGTGCAAACGAATCGTATCAATCTAAATAATGATTTACATTTCAACGTTAATTTTCCAGGACATTTCTTTCTTATCATTTTTAAGAGAAGATTGAATTATAGATATGACTGGAAAATCACGCACATTATTCACGTAGTCGGGTACAGAAAAAATATGCTATTGTAGTAAACTTTAAATTATCTCAATATTTAGAGAA
>OZ038475.1:133506139-133508639 GCA_964036315.1 Acanthosepion esculentum | reverse complement strand
GTTGTTATATTTCTCGCGAGATTATAAGGAACACTTTACTTCTCCTAATTTTGTGCGTATTTTAAAAATTTTTGTGTCATCGATTGTCCCATGTGTGCACATATTAGGCGTAGCTGGGCTGGAAACATGTTTACGTGTCACCTACTGTCATCCATTGAATTTGAAAATCTGCACTCAGTTGAGAGGAGGTATCTTCCATTTCAATCCGCTAATTCACCTGGCTTGTCTGACGCTCTTGTGTAACACTGCATGCAATATTTCTTGGTACCATCTTGGATGAATTCAGTACATCTTGATATTATCGTATTTTAACTTTTAAAACAAAGTTTCCTCATTGAAACTAAATTCGACTCATGTCACATTTTATATCATGATGCCAATAAACATACAATATTAAATTTAATTTGATATCACAGAACTTACAGACAACAAACTGAGAAAATTGAATATTTTTCTCTCTCTTTCACTCGATCTCGAAAAGTGACAATCGTGGTCCTCCAAATATTCCAATCGTAATTGTTTTCAATACGAGCATTCTTGATATATTTGTACTTCTGTTTTCATTTCCCTGTACAAAATTTTCAATTACTTAAGTCACTGTGTTTTGCTAATATATTTGCTTCCCATATGTCATATGTGTCTTTTAAGCACCAACCCTCTCTCCTTTAGTCAATTATGTCCCATGCGTGATATACGTTTAGGCATTCATGTATCTTCCTATACATGAATGACGAGGAGGATTTTTCCCCCGAAGTAGGTTGACATTTCTTTCTTCAGTAGACCAGTTTCCACCCACAGCTATATAACCCTGTCTCTCCTGTTATTTACCTGTTAGCTGGTGGGGGAGAAGAAGAGTATACATAACTTTCCCAAGGGTATTAGCACGTAATAGATTCGACTGATATTCGAACTCGTCTCTGCGATTCTTCAATCCGAACTATTATTCAACCGTGCTTCTCTCCCTACCGAACCATATGCAATATTAGTATAATTTTATTTGTATTTTCTGTCTGTTTTGAAACTACTATATGTTCTCACCATGGAATTTTCAAATATCCTCGGTACACCGGATGTTGAGCAATTGGAGATATTTCTATATTTGGGGCAAACTTTCCCGGATATTCAGTGATAGAAGGGAGGATAATATATAACAGACGGAACATCATTTAATTGTTTAATATTATTTTTCGACCCTCTAATCTCTTACACCTTTTTGAAAACAGTTAAGTTATTGCTACGGGAGTGAAAATTCCCCTGTTCCACTTTACGGATCCTGCTAATATTACTACAACTAACCCTAACAAAACTAGTATATTTCCTAACACTATTGATGTTGACGTATCCGATGTGTAACTCATTTACTGGAATTACATTTTTGCCCATTCCGTTCTCTTATCAATTCTTAACAATTTTATATATTTCTTCAGTCTCCCCTAATCGCCT
The DNA here is from genome assembly GCA_964036315.1 of Acanthosepion esculentum. NCBI lineage: Eukaryota > Metazoa > Mollusca > Cephalopoda > Sepiida > Sepiidae > Acanthosepion > Acanthosepion esculentum. The sequence goes on along the minus strand of OZ038475.1, from coordinate 133,507,196 downwards.
TTCCCGTTTTTCGTTTTTAATTTATCACAATGATTATAGTGTTCGTAATATATTATATGCAACCGCCAATAATAAATCCTGTTAGGATTTCTAGTTATTTGTTATGTTTCGTGGTACACATGAAATAGTTCCGTTGAAAATACAAAGTCTTTTCTTTATGCTGTTTCGTTGATACAGTACAGATAATTATAAATATATCGCGAGTATACTTGAAATACTTGTAAATAAAAGAACATGGCCGTTGTGCGGAGTATTTTCAGCGCTTATAAATTGATTGGAAATGGAAAACGTAAGAGTGAATTGAAAAACCGGATTTCACGATAATTGAGAAAACGAGGACCGTGAAAGATTACCTACTGGACTGGACGTTGCTTACTGGCAATTTTACTGGATACTGCTCAGTATGTAACTTCACCATCAAACAGCAAGCAGAAAAATTATGCCGCAGATATTTAAGACTGTCGATGCAACAAAAAATTAAAAGCATCGAAATTATGTAAACTGCACAATCTGTAAGTGAACCAGATGGTAAATATAAAATCGAAATAACCTGTCAACCACTTAAAAGCGTTTCTGCGTCCCTGTGGGTGATGGAATACTTTCCACCCTACAACACCTCTCTTAGCTACTGATCTATTTGTTTTCCAGGAAAAAAATAGTAGTAAAGCTATGTTAGACAGCGGAATTGGTTTGTGGGGAGGCCTGCATATAGCTATTGGTCCAACTTAGAGGCAGAATTTTGCGCAAATCGGGGTTTGGTTGTCACAAAAAAGCCCAGTCAAATATGCGGACTACGAAATGGAAGGAAAAAAAACATTAAATATATAGGAGGTGTTTTAACAGAGAGAGAAGATTGTGTCACTGAAATCCGAACTCATATCGGAATAGCGACAGAAACCTTACAAAGGCTAATCAAAATAATCAATATGAAAATTTAGTTAAGAACAAAAAGTACCGAAGTGTTATGCAATGTTGGTCTTCATTTGAGGTAGCAAATGCTGGACATTCGAGTCAAAGATTAAGAATAGTCTCCAAGCAACTGAAATTTGGTTCTCTC
>OZ038475.1:133393639-133496139 GCA_964036315.1 Acanthosepion esculentum | reverse complement strand
AGTATACATTGCGCTTTCTAAGTCTAATACATATACGTATATATATATATATATATATATATATATATATATATATATATATATATATATATATATATATATATATATATATACACATACATATACACACACATACACACATACATACACGTGTGTGTGTGTATGTGTGTGTGAGTAACCGAAGGGTTATGAAGTTAGCTTTCTACGCAAGAGTAACGGCTTCGAAAGTCAACATGTTTCATTTGTCAGAAAGTTACCGTCCATTTCCTGATGTTATCCGTTTCGAAGACGATCCAAACGTGCGGTTCCTTCATTTTCACCCAGTGCTTGTGAGTGAAAATTACGGAACTGTTCAGAAGCCCTCGATGTTTATACTATCACAAATTTCCCAGATATCGTGACTGGCACTGTTCAAATTGCTCTCTTCCAGAAACTATCGGAATAGTTGCAGGTGATCTCTGTGCGCGCAGAAAGAACACAAATGGGCTTCAGCAAGTGTCTGCAACAGCGATTGTGTAATCACCTTACCAGACGGTTTTACTCACAGAAATGACTCTAGCCGGTAATTACACACACAATCTCAAACACACACACATACGCGCGCACAAACACACACGCACGTACACCCCCCCATACACACACATTACGCACGCACATATAAATATATATATATATATTTTTGGAGATTTCATAGTTTATTTTGTTCAGGTTAGGTTTCAACTGTTTTATGTATATAGCTTCAACATTTGAATGATAACTCTAACATTTTTAGGCATTTAAAACAACATGCCTGGCCGCATACACAATTCCGGAATATATCTCGTCGAAAACACAAATATACTTAAACATGAAAACAATAAACAAAAACTAAAAATTCTTGAAGCTATATACATAAAACAGTTGAAACCTAACCTGAACAAAATAAACTATGAAATCTCCAAAAATATCCTTAAATGCCTATAATTAGTAACAGAAGTGATTGGTTCATACCAACGGCTTTCCATACTCAATACTCATCGGATTCACTCTCGCGTGGTCATGTGTGACGTCATGAGCTGTTGTGCGATTTTCGCTTTCAGCGTTTTATATGCACGTGTTTATCGTTGCTTGGAAATCATCCATGTAAACAAATAATACTATCATCAATTTCTTGTTCGTGTATTGCATAAAATATATTGTGTAATTGTCATCTTTGATAATGGATAATGTAAGCCGAAAGCTCAGATTGGATTAAATAAAAAAATAAATAAAAAAAAGTATGTATCAATATTGTGATTTTCTTTCATTATTTAATGATAATGTTATTAAGATTATCAGACTATATGAAAAAAACTTACATAAAATATATAGACAACACTTATCTATATTATTTAATGAAACATGTATTAATGAAAAAATGCTGCCTAAATACACACAATATATATATATATATATATACATAATGAATGTCTTATTTCTAAGTGTTCCCTCACCATCACTGACACATGTTTTCCCCTATTTGGTTTCCAAATGTCTTTTTTCATGTTGATTCAATATATATTAATTTATATCTTCTCTTCTGTTCACTTAGTTCTTCCGTCATTTGAAAGTATAATTTTTTATAACTTTGCTTTTTATTTAGTAGTTCAGATTTTAAACAACGATGATTGGCCAAACGCATCATTTTTTTTCCTATAGCGTTTCCGATTTATTTACCGAAGTTTGTTTTTTTTTGTTTTTGTTTTTCATAATACAGCAGATTGATTCCAGTGAGGTTTATCTTTTTTGGAGCTAATATTTTCTTTTCCCAAGTACAACATATCGATAACGTCTGTAGGTATTGTCATTCAAGAGCAGATTTATTTACAAACTAATCTAAAATCTGATTCAAAATTACACATTAAATTTCATTCACTATTTGGATTATATTAAATTTAATAAAATATAAGAAATTAAATAATATATTATTGATTGTTTTTTTCAGCCTCTTTAGATCCATGCCATACTAGGGAAGTAAGAGTGCAATTCTGACTAATGATATTTTTTTTATTATTAACTGCGCATTGTATATCCTAATGGCTGAGGCAATAGAATATATGTCCACGTCGTTTTTAAGTTTAGAGCATTCACTAACTTCGTTTGCCCGCTGCCTCAGTTAGGTGGGAACATTCTACACTCCAAATTAGCCGTGGTGATCCGGTGGAAAGTAACAGTTTCATGCCCTTTTTACTATAGTGGCACTAATAAAAAGTGTTTTACATGTGGATGAGGTTATTGGTGGTGTATTTTCTACTAGTATGTTTTGGATGGATCCAGACAAGTTTGTGTGTGAGTTTAAATGCGTTTTAATAGAGCTGTGGTCGGATAGGTGTAACACAAGGTGTTTGGATAGGCATTAGTAGTGTGACCGATGTAATTATTTTTGAATTTGGTTTAATCAAGAACACAGTCCCTTAAGGGACATTAAAACTAATAAATAATGTTCGTTCGTTATAATTTTGATTTAGCTGGTTTGTTGTTAATTTTGATGAAGAGATTTTCTGTTTTAGTAATTTTTGTAGTAGATAAGTAAAATGATTTTTGTTCGGTAGTGTATTTCTTTGTGATATTTCTATGCGAATAGTCATCTTGTAGTTGATGTGCAATTGGTTGTTGTAAAAATTACTAATGTTTTTTCTTACTGTGTGTTCATTATCATCTCTCGCTCTCTCTCTCTCTCTCTCTCTCTCTCTCTCTCTCTCTCTATATATATATATATATATATATATATATATATATATATATATATATATCCAAGTGAGAGAAAGAATAAATTCAGAGTTCGAAGCATTTCTTTTAAAAATAGTGCTCAATACAAAGTAGAGTTAAATATTATTATTGTATTTTTATTTTAAGATGTTATAATAAAAATATCTTTGAATCGCTACACAAAAGCTTTCCTGTTTCAATACTAGGATTCTACTTCCCCATCTTATAACCAGTTGCCTATCGTTGCCTGAAGAATTACAATCGCAGTACTGAAACAAGAAAGCTTTTGTGTAGGGATATAAAATGTTTTTATTATAAGCTCTTATATTAAACATATAATAATCATACATATATGTGTGTGCGGGGTCACTGTAATAACAACAAACATTTTATTTTCAAAAACTTATAAATTAGGATATATATTAATGTGATGGATTCAATTATGTATTTAAACTTTGTAAATATGTTCATTTGGTTTGCATCGAGACATGCAATGTGAAAGAGAACTTGTAAAAACAACTCTTGTGTTCGGAAGTTGATAACTATAACGTTAATGTACTTTCTTTCTAAGAAACCAAAATTAAAGAAGGACTTAATATCTATGCTTTATAGTTGTCAGTAAATATTAACAATGTCAAATAGAAGAATATATATCCATAGACATTGTACGATCAACTATAGTACGCACAATGAACAATGGCAATAAAAGAACTGCCAATAGAATCCATCGTTCACCGGAGAAAGACGAAAATATAAAAAATAAAACTTTGAAGTGCTTGAAAGACTAGCAACATAGGTTTGAGTTAAGGAAAAACAAGATAATTTGTTTAATACTGATAAGATATATGTCTTAACTTGGTGATGTTGAGAAAGCATAATGATAATATGTGTGCCTTCCATAAAAAGAAGATTTACAGATCGCGTTCCTAACTCGAATGATAAAGATCGTCCCTCAAAAGTAATGCCTGTGATATTTGAATTTAAAATGCATTTGTCATAATTACTATATCTTTTCATTTTGTACGTGTAAAACTATACAGGAAAATATTTGTGGATCTCCGTCCCATTTCCTTCGCAGATTGCTCTATTAATTTCAACACTTACGGGGAGTAGTTTTCTGTTAAAACATTTATATATGTTGAAGGACGTAGTACAGTATGATTATAGCAAACAAGCAATATAAGATTATGTGATACTGCAGGGTATAGTAAATCTATAGATAAGTCGGTATTAACGACAGTCGTTACATAGGTGAACCACTGTCTGTTGCAGTTATTGTACATAAGACAAAACTAGATGACATTCTATTTACAGCATTAGACCTCATTGAGAAAGCATTCAGTGTGCCATTATGGTGCATGCTGTTTAATCTAATATTTTGGCTAATCATTGATTTTCTTTTATTAAAATCCTAGAATTCTAAAGGATTTCAAGAAGTATTAGACACTGTACAATGTATGAGAGATTCAGGAGATACTTGAGTTCATGTAGAAATCACATCAGGGGACAGTGATTCTTCACAAAATATCAGTTAAATGTAGCACCTCACTCAGGGCTAAGAGAGCAGACAATATTATTTTACGCAAGAATTAGCTTGTCATCATTTATAGAAGGAATATCATGATGGAGAAAATAGAGGAAAATAATTAAAAATAATTTTGGAGTCCTGAGGATTCTAAGTTTATTTTCGCATTATTGTGAGCGCTTTCATTAATTATGTTTTGAAAAGGTTATTAATATTTTAGCTAGCCTTATATTAATAATAGCAATATATAGAGAATTATTTTAGTTTTTCCTATAGTTCGTAATTCATAATAAGGATAATGAATATGGGTGTCATGTATTATTATCCATAGATGCTATAAATACTAGCAGACGATATAGACCAAAGAAACACATTTCATTAAAAATGCCCAATGTTCATGAATACATTAGTATTTAATATTTATAATTGAGTGCTGCTGGAAATTCTATTACAGTCATTTATTTTCTGTTTATTTATTTTGTTAAATGATCTGTTGTTTCGATATTAGCATTACCTTTTTGAAAATATCCAATATTGAAGTTCATTAAATAAAAGCTCTCTTCGGCCTAAGGTCTGTGCTTGTTCCGGAGTATTTTCTTCTTTTCTTGGCGATCTAACTAACAACAACCTCATATTAGCAAACATCTATTCTGATGCAACCAAAGTTTACAACCGCTCATCCAACAATTATGATAATCGGAATATTTCAACTGATCTCTCTTCTGAACTTCATCTAACAGCTCAATGGCGAAAAACCGTCTTGTAACTTTAAATTCCTCGTTTCAGCATCACTGAACAGAAACATATTTTCAATAATGACAAGTATACCATTGCATTCCCAATGTGGCTCCCGGATTTGAATGTCTGTTAGGTATCAAGTTCAAGCCAGACCTCAAAGCAGAGTCATATGCATGATCCATTGCTAAAGATACAAGAAATATATGTGTGTTTTAGAAATTTAAAAAAGCTTTTATATTGACATGATTCACCGATCAAAGGCGTTATCAAAAATTGGTTTTATTTCATATCAGTTATTATACAGAACATGTAAAATACATTTTTTCTGTTTGATCGATACAATATTTTTTTGTAAAAACTATTTTTTTAAATATTTACATAATTAGAACTCCACTGGATTCTCATTCGAATTTTTGTCATGAACATATGTGTGTGTTTGTGTGTGGTCGTCCGTGTTTGTTTTATACATTATGAAAAATAAAACTGCAGGTAAATAATATCTCTCACACCACCGAATATATTATTATAGTAGTAGTAATATCGATCAGTTATGTGCAATACAGTTGTTTTTTCTGGGAGTAATGTGGGCATAACTCTGGTCACAAGATACAACTTTATCTTTATTTAGATATAATTTTTTTACATATATGCAAGAACTCCACCTATATCTAATTTCTGTCTGTTCTCTAGTATATTTTCATATTGAAACGAGTATCCATTATAAACATTTTCCATTAACTTGCCTTAGATATTTCCTTCACGCAATTCTGCTAGCTTTGGTAAAAGCGATCTAAAGCAGGCTGGCTGCCAATGTCCTGGTATTTATCTGATTGTCTATTAATTTTAGGCTTGCACCAATATGCACAAATACCCCATTTATTTTAAATGCTTACTTTTCCATTTTGTAATTTGACACAATCGCATATTAAATGAACTTACTACTTTTGGGACTGAAATCTATATTTTTTAGGCTAGCACTATATTTCAACATCTTTAGAAGCCAAACATGGACTTCCATATTTTAACTAGATAGATACAGCTGCACGCTACCGATGAAAGACCAACCGTTTTAAAATAGAATTGTATAGATTTGGTTCATTTGACGGTTTTTCAGGTCTTTGTCGGTTATTTTATAGGAATTAAATCCTATATGACTACATATATTTTTCAACCAATAAAATCTCACCAGAATCTTTGTTTGATAAACGATTATTATCAGGGAAAATACCAGTACATACTTGCGGACGTAGTTGTAAAACTAACACCTGTTATTTTCCGACCATTTAGAAAGTAACAACAATAAATCCTTTCACCACTCCCTCAAATTCAAGAAGATTTTTGCTCGACAGTGTGAAATTATTTTCTAACCAATGAAAATCTTGTATTCTAAAAATTTCATATATCTGCGTGAATTTAGATTTCGGATCCCACTTAACGATGTAAATATAGAAGACTACTGCATTGATATGCTCAACACAATTACGGAGGTCAGCTTGATCTAAACATGCGTTCACACACACACGCATCCACATAATGGAAAAGAGGAAGCCAGAAACAGCGGACCTCGGACTTGTCCACGTATACAATAGAAGAGATTGACAACTAGCCCCCTACTAAGCTTTTGTCTTCGAATTCACAAACATATTAGGCTGATCACCATAAAGTAAATCTGTTCACACATTTCACATAAAAATAGGAACACTTAATTACTTGATAAAACATACATCACTACAAGAAAAAAAAAATGAATATTTCGTTGTCATTGTCAATAACTGAAAAGAACATGTAAATGTTATTTTAACCCAAATTGTGCTTGTACTTTTCCTGCAGGAAAAAAAATCTTTTTATGTTTTATTTAAAAAATGTGTTTTTATTGTTAATTGTTTTGAATCGTGACAATCAGATAGGAACAAAGACGGATCCCAGGAATTTAAACCCGAAACATATTATGGATTATAATTTGTTGCTTACAATACCCTGTATTCCCAAGCGGTACTCTATCCAAGTAATAAGCGAGCTCGAAGCATCTTGACTTCGGTGATCGAACGAGAAGCGATGTTTTCAGTGTGATTTGACCGCCAGATTTAACAGGAGAAGAAATGTAAATCGAATACAAACTTTAATATTGGGCATATATGTTTGCGAATGGAGATTTCCGTCGTGTACTGATTTTTATGTTAATTTGTTACTTAATACGTGCTATTTTGTCACATATATACAAAAGTGTCAGGGGAAATTACACACCCGAACAACTTCCGAAATGCTCACGAAATTACAAAATTACAGATATATTTTTGAAATGTATAGTAAGTCTTAGGACCTTTCAGCATCTTCATGTATATAGACAGTATTAACAGCAAAGTTCTCAAAATAGTTCGTCGGCTGGACATAATTTGATGCATCGATGAGTCAGGAAATTAACAATGTTGTATCGTACTTGGCACCACGTGATTAGATCGACCAACAATAATAAGGGAAAAGACGTAGACAACTCTTCATTATTGAACTCTCTGTACAATCGGTTATAATATAACTTAACACTTCGAAAACGTGCCAGAATAATATCGCTGCAGTTGCTTATATCTGTCATCTAAATTTGTCACGGGTCAAGCAGAAAGTGAAAAATCAGCACCGAGAGAGAATGATTTAAATATGCATTTCACTAAGAATTTCAAAAATAATATATTATCTAAAATCTAAACGTTTATACAAGGATGATACGTAAAATTAGAAGATTTTTTTACAATGCAAACTACAATATAGTGTTCTAAATCAATTTCCCGTTATGACAAATTAGCTAAGCACAGTGAAACTGCATATATCGACTCTAAGAAAAGATATACTGAAATGCATGATAAATTAATGCAGAAAACATAAATAAAATTAACAGCAGTTTGCGACAGAAGTACTTCACATATGCATTTCAAAAATACCTCCTGCATTTGCTAGTGAAAAAAAAAAACACTATTTCTAGTCTTACCATTACGTGGGAGGTATATTTTGGAGGTATATTTGGGATGTATTTCTTCAACAAAGAGTATAAACTCGTGAGAATGTTTACTTTAACGAACTGTGAATTATCTATAGGATTTTAGTTTGGCAGTGTAAGAATTCACACAAGATAATCAATAGTCAGCAACCCAACTTTAGACCGACCATTCTATCCCGAGAAAAAAGTGTGAATCATTATGTAGACAAGGAAATCCATCTGTTACATCGTATATATTATTGTAGTTGGAAGATGATAAAAAAATCGACGTAAAATACCAAGAACTCTTACGGTAAAAATATATTGTGAATCCCGGTCATCATGTTCCACTCGTTGTATTTTGCGATTTATAATGATAGCAAAGGCATTAGTATAAAAATTGGAGGAAAACAAACTTTAATATTGATGACGGCGCGAATACTTGAGAAGGTCATAGAGATATTATTGCTATAAAATGATAAATTATTTCTCATCATAATTTCATTATTTTACTGGACGCTACCACATCTGCTCTGGATAGATGCTCTGAATGTATAGATATTGATAATATCCAGAAGAATGTGCAAAATGATCGGCTCTGAACTGACATCTCTGTACAGTCGTTTTTCCCACTGCCTAAGGTAAATTTCCTTTTTATGTCTATAGATATTTTCAAGGTAATTGTTCTGCTAAGATTTAACTTTTGTGTCTCGATCTCACGTATTTAAATGCAGTAATTGATTGACAACATAGTCTGAAATAATCACTGTTGAAATTGCTAGATTTAACCGTAAGTCCTGTGTTAATAGATTCTTCTCCCGCTGTTCTTTTTTTCGTAACATACTTTAGAGTTCAACATTTCCAGCTAACTATGAACTTCAACAACCTACTATCGTATGTGGCTGACTTATCCTTGGTGACTGGGAAAGACTCGACTTCTTTTGATAGAATCCAAACGAAAATAAGGAATATAGATCACTAATTAAAAGACAAAACTTTCTCTCTTCATACTAACACCATCATGCTAAGTAAAGGATTGTCGTATGTTTTCGATCTTTTGAATTCAAATTCTTTTCAGTTCCGTTGTTATATACGATAACACAGTTGATATTATTTCAACTTCGCTGCGTCTGTAAAAATGACTATTTTAAATCTTGGAAAAAAGCAATTGAACCGCTATTTGCAAATAACATACAATACTCCCCACTTCTTCGTCCTTCTTTATTTTCCCTTATTTTATTTTCTCCATTCTGTTAATTTTTAATTTTTTTACTTCAGCCTCTTCCACAATTAGTTTAAATTAGAATAAGTGTGCTTACTGTTACTTATCAATGCTGATAACTTGACGTGACAGGTGTGAATTAAATTCTATCATCTTAACTCTTTAATTGTTAGTAGACAACAGAACTTATAATAAGTCATAACTGACTAAGAATTGTTTCGTATTTTATGTACTTGATATTTTTTCTTTTAATTACTTTAAAATGAATATGATCGTTCATTCTTTCACCTAAAATCATTATTGATATATCTACATACTTCCAAAAGAATAATCATGCAGTAATCTCCATCAGACCTATTTGGGTTCTACAGCATTATTCGGCAAAATATTGGTGTCTCGATAAAATCGCCCAAACCTCTGTGTTGGGAACAGGTCTATTGAACAGTCTATAGAGGATCAGCCTTTGTTCCCTGTTCAGGTATGGGTTCTCTGTTATTTCTTCTCCGAGGGTCATAATGGCTTAACAATTTGGTGATAAGACTAATCAGTGGCTGTGACTTTCCATTATGAAGATAACGGTTTGGCAGTTTGATGGCTGTTGCTACAGACTGGTCGATTCCGGTGACAAACCCTGAGGCCACCATATGCAACGTTCTCAGCCACGCCCTGTCAGTTTATATTAAATGGACGACAGACAGTGATAATTATGTTAAACTTTTCTCTTTCTGATAATTATGGTAAACATTTCTCATCTCATAAAAACAATGAAAAGCGGTAAATGTCAACTATTAAAAAAAAATTAGCACCTTCCATTGTAATGCACATTAGTGTGAAGAATTTTCTGTGAGGTGGTATTCTTTATTGTTCGTTGATCATATGTTTTTTTTTACAGAAATGTAGTGTCAATGTTGTAGCTATGAAACTAATACATAAATTAGAACGTTTTTTTTTATTAAGCGTCATCCTTCAATCGGATATTTAAATCACTTGAATCTTAAATTTGATGATGCTTAGATTTTTTTGCGTCAATGGTGATTATCATGATGGAGGTTTCTAGTCTAGTTAACGCATCAAACGTGATGTTAAAAGAATGATACTGGCGAGATGTCACGTAACAAAATATACTTAAGACAAAAGCTGTGAAACATAGGGAAATGCGAACGGGAAATTAAAAGACAATAAGAAACATCAAAATGATACAAATTCTATAGTATGTATATGGTATGGGTAGATAAGTTGGTAGCGCTTAGAACTGTGACATTTACGTGTTCAATTCCTTACACTTAGATGCACAAGAATCAGTTTTAATGCATTTCACCCCATGCAAGACATAAGCGTTCACTGGGTGTAGAAAATTTAGAAAACAGAAACTTTACAAAGAAGCACTAATAAAAGAACGAGTATTCCGGAGGACAGTAGAAAGCGATTGATATTGCATTTGAATTATTGAAGTTTAAAGTTGACTGGATAGCATAGACCACGAAGGGAAGTTCAGAAGCGAGAATTATGAGAAAATAAAAAGTAAGCAGAGAATTTACCTTTAAATATAGCCAACTCTCCTGTCTATTGGCGAGACCTCGTCACCAGTCTAGTACTGCCCTTAAATTCATAAAGTCTAGCTAAACTGATGATGAGTTCAATGGAACAATTGTCATGAAAGTATATATAGAAAATGCACAGCGGTGGAGACTACAGCGGTGGGAATGTGACTGTAGCCGAAACGCCAGATCAGGACCAATATAATGATACTGATTATTCTTTGGATTTTATCAAGGATTTCTTGATGTATGGTGGTAGCTCCGGACCATATGTGGCAGTAATATTCTAAGCATGGGTGAATAGTAGATTTATAGTTTTGTTAGTTAGATTCGGGAGAGAAAATTCGTCTAGCACTGTGAACCAACTTCATTTCAGCTGACCCAGCAATGAATTCATTTGGAAATATATAAAACCCTCTCTTCTCATCTAAGCATCTGAACCCAGATCTAGACTGGAGAATAGGTATGATTATTTTATATTTGTAATGGATAGATACAACAGTAAGTCCAAAAGCTAAATTACTTCTATCGCACTTCACGCTTGTAGAACTCTCTTTCGGCTTCATGCTTCCCAGTCAACATCAATCTTCAAAAATTTAAATTGTATGTTGCCATCTTCTATCTTCGTAATTCCTGTATTTTATTGTCCTCTCTCCCTAATAGTTTTTTGTGTCATATTCTGTAACATTCTGTCACCACTTGCGTCCTATTGGCTATATTACCTTCCTTGGGGTGAAATGATTAAAAAAATAAACTATGTTTTGTATAGCATTACAGAATCCGCACACATGGTTTCCAACAACTCTTGGAGAAGGACAAATCTGAATTAAAATCTGGGCGGTGTGCTAATTGACTTTGGTTGTATATCTCTCAAAGATGGGGATAAATACATACTTTTACGCAACCTGAGCCCATTGTAGCGATTTGCCAGTTAAAAATAACCTTTTAATTCGCGTGAATTGTAAAATCCATCGCAGGTGGAGATAGTGTCTTTAAAGTAGTATATCCCAAATACAGAGATGTCATTACTCTATGCAATTTTCGAATTCGAAATATTGTTGATTATATTTTCATGTTTATTTTTATTTTAATCACAAGGATACATCCTTTTTTTTTCATGAACCAGAGATTCATAAAATTTTACATTTTATTCAAATGTCGAACAGTATATTCTATTGCTTTTTGAATAACACATTCGCTTACCAAAATGTCTTACATATACTATATGCCCAATATACAAATTTTATATGTCATTAATAATATTGTAAATATTTCAATCACAAATTATTTAATGAGAAAAATGTCTTCTTTTGAGTGGATATAGTGAAATAGCTTATCGCCAACCAAATGTAAAGAACAAGAATTACAACATACGAACAGTTTGAAGCCCCCATTGCCACGCTCAATCTATGTGCGAAAGGGAACGTAAATTTCGGGAAATGTGCATGTAAAATTGTGAGAGAAAACCTAAGAAACTTTGATAAAAACGTATGCACGAAAAGTTGATAAAAATGAGGAAGACTGATCATTCATTTCCATTAATATCCCTCTTGCTTCAGAAACACCCGAGGGCTATGAAATAATTAGTAATGTGGTCCTGAGGTAAAACACTATAACATTTATATACTCTTTGTGCGTGTGTACGTATATATATATATATATATATATATATATATATATATATATATATATATATATATATATATATATATATATATATATATATATATATATATAAACGCACACACATACGGTTGATGATGGTGGGAAAAGTTCATAATTACATCAATATATATGCAAAAATATCCTTACATCAGTGAAGAGAAAGCGATGTATAATATACATATATTTACACATTCATAACGATAAATAATAATAATAATAAGAAGATATTGTTACACTGAAATACACAGATAGATAGATAGATAGGTAGCTAGCTAGCTAGATAGATAGATAGATTTGCTGCTATGAAGAGAATATACAAAATTGTTAGAGAAAAACGTTTATGGACAGAAAAATTAATACACAGAACTTTTTCATGCATATTGAAGTTCTTGCCTTAGAAAAATTTGAGCAGTGCGTGAATCCGAAAATCATCTGGGAGGCTATATGCATATTTTGGAGAACTGGGGTGCATGTTGATTGTGACGCATTGGCTGTGCTACGATTTTATCAACAAATTACAAGTAAAGATATGTATATCTTAGACCACTTTCGTATTAAAATAGAAGATAATATTTCATAGTAAAAGAGAAAAATATATTCCTTGAAACGCATACGTCGAATTCGACGTATGTGGGTCAAGAAGATCAGTTCCCAGGAACCGACAGCTCGATACTAGCACATGAGATTTGATTATAGGGGTGAAGGTTTTGTGCAGAACCATCCACACCTTTTGAACGGCCGAATACAGAGACATGGTGCACTACGTGCCACAAGGTCTCGAAACGACCCTCAGCAGGATTTGAATTCGGAGTTATCCGTTTCCTAGACCAGTTGCCATCAATGACAATAGAACCCTGTCTTTCCTGCTATTTACCTATAGCTGGAGGGAGAAGAAGAGGTTTCATACCTTTTCCAACGGTATTAGCACATAATTAGAATAGAATTTGAACTTGGCTCTCCGATTCCTCAATCCAAACTGATATCCATTACTCCACCGTGCCTCCAAGAAATACACTCGTCGAAATCAACACATTGCAAGCATGACAGTAGTAGTTAGATCGGGGTCAAGAATATATTACAGCGTAAATATGCCCGCCAAAAATAGTCTACTATTACTAGAACTACAGGTAATTGTGTGTAATTTCAGATGCGTACGTACTATATTGTGCACCTCACCACTTGTGTTAGGACATGATCTTCTGTTCTATCAAATGGCACTCTTTGTTGCAATTATGGTCTATTTATGCAATCGGTTGTCTGCGTTCTATGCGGCGTATATAGGACGCGAGATATCTGAAGTAGTGTATTCGGCAACGTCACCGTATTTCTGCCCTGGTATCAATCTCATTGAACATTTCTGTATACATCCTAAATATGCTTGATTCCTTTCTGCAGCCATTCCTACAAAAGAAGGCATGAGACGTACCAGAATGATAACGCCCGCCTTTTATGATGAGCGATCTACTCCAAATATCCGCAAGTACTACGACATATCTGGCGGTCCCGATAAGGAGACATGATGGAATGACAGCAAATCCCTTCAGTTTATTTCATGTACTATTCATGTTGTATTTCGTCAGGAATTACAAAGCGAATGGAGTGATTTACCTGCAATATGTTTTCCTTGCCTTTACTATTATATGCTTTATTTTACAGTGTTCTTCGTGATATAAATTGTCCGAGGTCCTCTCGAGTTAGTGTTCCGGAGTAAGAGACACAGCTGATATGTATGGAAGATAACTGTTAATCTTACATTACAAAAGTGAGCAGAGAAGTATCATGCCCTTAGTCGTCGTTTTCATAAGGCAATGGTTCGTGGGAAGAAGCTGGAACAATTACGTGGACAGACTTTTGGGCTCTATCGAGCAAGAAAATAGATGACTGGGTAGTTACTTATAGGTTATGCCACCAGTACTCCATTTTCGGTTTCATCTGGATGTTGTGAATTTTGATGTATCATGTAATTTCTGAAGTGGTACCGACCATTTTTAGGTATCTTAAGCAACGTGTCCTATATAAGTTTTGATCTTGAGGTCTAAACTATGTTTAAGACTCAGTAGTCGCTCAACAGATCCCCCACCCTGTGGGATCATCCATTCGTCGCGACTGGTGACAGTTCTGCGTCTGATCAGCGTTGGTGTAAAGGACTTGTTTGATTTTCGAACCATTGAATACAACCACAACCTTTTTACCTACTGTGCAGTCAGATCTAGGTCAGCGGAGTGATCTGCTGCCATGTGAGAACTGCGAAGTTCATAGGCTTAAGATGAATGTGATATGTTAGTACACTTTTGATCCGGTGTCAGAAGAGGTAGAAACTACCGAATAGAAACCAGCGTCTTGTCAGGTTCATTGTGCAGAATATTCTCGACTCTGCCACGGTATTGCCTAATGGCATTGGCTACTTGAGTTATGGCCAATTGCATGTCATCCATCACCATGTTGTGAACATGATCAATATTTTCCTCAGTGGTGGTAGATTCTGGATTCCGAAACTCTTGGTCATCTTCAAGACTCTCTCTTCCTTTCTTAAATTAAGCTGCCTATTTTTATACCCTCAATAAAGTTGTGGTCTCATCACCCAAGGCATCAAACATGTCAGCATGAATGTCCTTGAAGAGCTAAAACTGTTTCTGCAGGTACTTGGTAACTCTACGATGCAAAATATTTTCCATTTTCAAAGGAAATCGCTTCTAGTTACTTTTGAGGTTGCATTTGAAGCATGATATCAGTGTACCTAGAATGAAACAGTGCAGACGAAGATGATTAAGATGAATGCAAGAATACAAATGTCTAACACGCTCTTTCATATTATTCATAAGAACTTTTCACCCCACCCTCATATATAATCTAACATTATATATAATATATACACATATAAGAACAAAACGGTTAAGTAATATAATATTATCCGTTATTGACTATGTTTATAAGACATCGTAATAATCGCTGTAAGTTGCACATGAGCCAACATAGTTTTATTTTTATTACTTTTTTTACTATAATTTAGATAAGCATTTGTTTCTAATTTAGAAACGTTTGAATGCCATATCATTCTATAAACATTTAATTTCAATTATATAGGCTAGATTCTGAAACTAAATTAATCTGAAAATCAACCAAACCTGTAATATTATTTTCCTGAAAGTTTTCTTACATGTCTTCTTTCAACTCAAAATACATATAAAAAATCATCCTCTTTTCAGTCACTAGATTTCTCTATGTAATTAGAGATTTATCTGTATATAATCCATTTTTATTAACAAAAGTTTACACATTCTGCGAGATATTTTTTTTTCATTTACTGAATTATTCAGTTTTTGTATTATTGTCAAAAAGCATTTCGAATTGCTTATCAAGAGACTCTGGAATCAGCACCTGGGGAAAGTTATGCTTTTAAATAATAGCAGTATTCACTTATTTTGCAGGTGAAACAAAATACCGTGCATAACCAAGTATTTAAGTACTACTGTCTGTACAAATGCTCACAGAGTACTTCCAGAAATGATTTTAAGCAGAAGAAAATAATAAAGATTCCTATTCATTTATTTATTTGTTGAAACTATCGGAAACAGGAAATACTTTCATTCTCCCTAAAAAAATTACAAATGCTACAACCACAAAGTTAATGGCAATATCTGCGCACTAAATACAGAGCATAGAAAAACCTCGGTTTTACAGTTTATCGCCCAAAATCTGTCCAGACTCATGTAACATTGTGCGTCGTCATATCTTTATTGGTTAAAAGTGAAAACTATTCTGTTTCTTGTATTGAATCTTGCAGAAGCCTTATACACATTTTATTTTTCTACGTTCACTTAATGCAGCTCTCAGCAGGTATTTGATTTTGTTCCTTTCCAGGCCATAATTCCTTCCGCCATTTCAGTGTCATTTATTTTACGGAGAAATATTTTATGTATTTTGAAATTACACAATACTATACAAACTACCAGCAATTTTCATTTTTATATAATTATGATTTATAGCGTAGTGTTGCTTCAGTATTAAAAGAGCTATTGTTATAGTTAAGAGTTGTTTGATCATATGAAATAGAATAGAAAAATTTGAAAAAAAAACATTGAAAATTAAGCTATTTTTGCAGTAATGCAGATGAGTAACGATTATGTATTATTAGTCTTCAGAAGTCCGAAACGTCCGTAAATGTTTAATAAATTATCAATGATTAAGATTACACTTTATGAATGAATTTCATCTCTAAAGCCGTTTCATGTAGCCAACTCAATCCTTTAACATTTGAAATAATGCTAGACTGATATATTGAAAATTGGTTTAAGGAGTCAGATCCGATGAAAGCGAAAAGTATTCCTCACAATAAGCTTAAAAATGTAATAAACATCTAAATATACATTTAGATGTTCCCAGCTATGGCACGAGCTACATGACAATAATAAGACAAATGAAAAACAGCTGTTTATGCAGCAGAATACTAAGTCGGGCAGAGAATTGGAAATAAAATTTATCAACGTATATCTGTATGTATAAATGCGCATGTATGTAGAGATGTAGCAGTTTTGAGCAGTTAGGAACTGTCGCCCGCAATATCCATGGAACCATCAATTCTCCACCACTAACTATGGCTATAAAACTAGAGTAAGTCTCGAAATTATAGCCGTGGGTGTCAACCAGTCTAAGAGAATGAAAACACTGAGCAGAAACCCGGAATTACAGCAGCCATAGAGCATAATATAAACTGAGCTGTCGATAATATAATAGATTTCATAATGTTCATGCTAAAGTTCGATTAAAGAGTGATTCGATATACATATATATATATATATATATATATATATATATATATATATATATATATATATATATATATATATAGATAGATATATATATATATAGATATAGATATATGCGCGGTTGAATGGACTGTTACAAACCGCCTAAGCTAGGTCTATGACCAATATTGAGCACTTTCCACTAAATGCCACGCATATATATATATATATATATATATATATATATATATATATATATATATATATATATATATATATATATATATAGAGAGAGAGAGAGAGAGAGAGAGAGATAGATAGATAGATAGATAGATAGATAAATAGATAGAGGAAAAATAGTTGTCTTTATGTATATTTACGTAGATTAACTATACGTAAAATGACATCGATTCCAGTAGAGCTCTGAAGATCACTGACAGAATTATACCATGTCGAAAGCTGTATTCGCCTTGCAGCGAGAGCGTCTTAAGCGCGATTAAATTTCATCCTCACATTCCATAAATACACGTTTGGTGGCCTCAACCTTTGTCAGAATTCTACAAATTGCTGCTTAACCCAATTCTTATCAACTATTACGCGATGATACAATGCATTCTCTCGCAAGAGAACGCCATCATTATTTATGAGTATATAAATCCCATGTATTACTACAAATAACAACACGATGCAGGAAATCAGGTATCGATCTAAATCGTTTCTAGCATGTCTATCTAACCTTAATAATCCTGTTGAGTCTTGACTCATTGTTGAATCTCGACTAATGCATGGAATAATAATGCAACACAAAATGTACTTAGAACAAGAATGTATTATAACAAGAAAGTGTACACAATATTTACATATAGTATTTCTGTATATTTCTGGGAAAACCGTTCCTGGAGAATGGATTGACTAAGTCGCAGTCGGGCAGAGTCTCTAGCTGGATCTCTGTATTCCCTTCCTGTCTTCCGGTACCAACCATTATTTATATAGTCGGTAGTCACCTATGCAGATTAGGTGGATCCTAATCTGCATCACCCCCCTCCCAAGCCTTGGAATCCTTTTTGGATTTCAACTGGCTTCCTATATGGGATGATGATTCTGGTTATTTCTTTGTAGATCCCCTTTGCATACTTCCTATGTATATGTCAATCTGCTTAATTCTAATATCTTTTTTTTTTCCCCATGCCTATCAAGTTCTTCGTTAACTTTCTCTACACTTGCGAAAAACAAGTTACGTTTCTTTTTAAATATAGGCATAGTATTTTCCTTTAATTCAAATTTAGCTTCAAACTTGTTACATCTTCCAAGACCAGGTGTGAAGGTTTCCGGAAACTTTTTCTTTAATTCCTCTCTAATGCCCAGTCTTGTTTGCGTATTACTTTCTACTTTTCTGCAGAATGAGTTTAACGGTTTATCCCACAATTCGAATGTTTCAATAAAATCTGTACCCAACAAGTTTTCTCCATTTCTCAGAATGAAAACTTTTATTTTTTTAACGATCCCATTCAATTTCATTGGAAGTACAACCTCGCCTTCGAAGTTAATTTGCTTTCCAGTTACCGTTCGAGCGAGTTTCGTTGACTTCATTATTATAGGCCTTTTTAAAATTTTCCATGTTTTATCGTTCATTATTGTTCAATCTGACCCCGAATCGAGTTGAAATTTAATATTGTTTTTGAATATTTCAGTCGTCACATATTTCCTCAAATCTCTATCTGATTTGATATTCGAATATGTTTGTCTAATTCGGCTTTTGACTTTTTTCGTTTTACAACACGATCCTTTGTGACCATTCTTTTGGCACACGAAACATTTCTTATTTCTATATGGGCAATTTATCTCCCAATGTCTTTCGTTACAACGTCTGCAATTATATGGTGGAACCTTTTTTCCATCCTCGTTCATTTTATTTTCTTGTCTATTTTTAAAATACGCCGAATTTTTACTCCAATTTTTTGACTGTTTTTTTTATTTTTTTGATATAAGCAATGCCAGCTTCTTCGATTTTTTGCGACTCTTTCTTTAAACTTACGGCCCGTTGACACTCCTCTGCTAACTTTTGCAGGGTAAGGCCTTGTTCAGATTCGAGTTTAGACAAAACTCTACATCTTATTTCGGCACTCTTACTGGATACCAGTCCTTGAGCAAAAATTAAACACTTGAATTCTTCAACCGTAATCTCTGCCAATCTGAAATTGTCACAATGTCTATTCACTATAGATGTATATGTTAAGTAATCCTGATCGTCGGATTTAGAGACATTCATGCATAACCATCGCTTATGCCAAAGCGACATATTTGCTCCAAACAGCTCTTTTAGCAATTTCACTGTTTCCGAGAATTCCAATTCAGTTGTTTTTCTCGGTAGAATAAAATCTACAAATTTGCTATGTTCTGCTGTACCTAGCTTTCTTAGTAATAGACAGACTTTTCTTGAATTCGACCAGTTTTCACAGTCTGTGTAGAAAATATCTTCATATCTTTTAAATTACGCTTCAAACGTTTTTTCTTCGTCTGGCACATAGTTGAAAGTTTCCAGCGAATTAAATATGGTGTTATTAGAATATGAAGAATTTCCCTCGTTTGCCTGATAGTTGTTTAATTTCTCCAGTGTTAACTTTTGAATTTCCAAAAGTCTTTCCTCTTGCCGTTCTTCATATTTTTGCAGCGCTATCTGTTGTTCTTGCTGTCTTTTGAATAATTCAGATATGACTTTGGATAGTTCCTCCATTTTTAGCTGATAGTGTTCATGCAACAAGGAATATACTTTTAATTTGTGTATCCACAAATATCATATAAGCTCACCAAAAAAATCGAAACAACGTACGACTTTTAAATTTTATGTCTTGCTTTTACATTCACGCCCGTGCTAATCAACTTTGGTATTTTTTTTTTATTTTTAGTTTTTTTTTTGTGAACAGAGACCGTCGGACTTTCTTTTCGTTTTCGACTTCTGTTCGCGTATTTCAATGACAACGTCTGATTTTCTAATCAGAGGTAATTCGTCACTATATTGTTGAACAAAAAATAAAAAAAATAATTTTTTAAAGTTCGTTACCTTTCAAAGTCGACAGGGTGTATTTGTGCTCCTTTTAAATCCATGCATGTTTTTATAGTCGGCCAATTTTTTTTTTTAGCGGGTGTCTCGTTGTAGATAATTTTTTAATTTAAATTACCGTTATTCGTTTACGACACCGTTCAAAATTTTCTGAGTGAACGTTCCTTTATGCTTAGCCGTCTTTTAACGAGTTCTACATATCCAGAAGTTCAGAATCCTTCGTCGTTACGTTAACGTTGGACTTTGAATTAATAGTTTTTTTTCAGCCTGGGTTCTTCAATGACTTGTCCCAATTGTTGAAAACTCTCACCATTAATTCTTTCTTTTTTTCCGTATGGTTCGTTCTACTTCGTCGCCATTGTAGAGTCTTGGCGTATGGTTCTTTCTACTTCGTCGCCATTGTTGAAACTCGGCGTATGGTTCATTCTACTTCGTAGCCATTGTTGAGTCTTGACTCATTGTTGAATCTCGACTAATGCATGGAATAATAATGCAACACAAAATGTACTTAGAACAAGAATGTATTATAACAAGAAAGTGTACACAATATTTACATATAGTATTTCTGTATATTTCTGGGAAAACCGTTCCTGGAGAATGGATTGACTAAGTCGCAGTCGGGCAGAGTCTCTAGCTGGATCTCTGTATTCCCTTCCTGTCTTCCGGTACCAACCATTATTTATATAGTCGGTAGTCACCTATGCAGATTAGGTGGATCCTACCACAACAAATCCTAATAAAAATAATTACAGATTCACTCATGGTTGAAACGTTCTCCCCTGCTAACAAGTTTCCGTTTCAAACCTGATAACCCGTTCTGTGTAAGACGATAAACTTCACCCAACATCAAGGCCTCTGATCAGGAGTTTTTGAGGAGCATGGAACCACTACGTAATTGCTGGTGTTCCCAGCTTCATCCTCACCGGGGTGGTAGCACCTGGTAGGGTCCAAGCTATTGGCAAATAGTTAACACCCAAACTTATGAAAAATAGGTTCTAATACAAAAAATACTTTTTAATAAAAATACATTATTACCAGCAATAATTTTTTAAGGAAAAATTATTATCAACAATACTTTAAAAAATACCAGCAATACAAACAGCTTTACATTTTTTGAAAAAAAAATATGACCAGCTATAGATTTTTCTAGGATAAATATTCTCAGAAATAGATTTTCGAATAAAAATATTACCATCAATAAATATTTTGTCGTCATTAAATAACCCATTGAGGCGGATATACTGTAACGCAAAGCAAACCAAACCAAAAATCAAACATGAGACCTACCATCAACGTAAAAAACTTTGACTCATAAAACCATGCTATATGTTGACTACAATCATGTACTGCATTAGTGACGTCAGTAGAATAATTTTGGAAATATGTCAGTTGTCGTGTGGTTAACGTTGGAACCCTGATAGGGCAAATCTTGCCATATCATATGGAAGCCGCAGACCGATGAATTGAATTACTGGATATTTATATTTTCCTTACTGCATTGGGAGTAGCGCGGAAAATACTTTTTTTTGCGTTGCGTCTCAGATGAGACACCAGGTTCGTTGTGAAGGTTCCACTTATTACAGCCGAACCTTTTTGACTTAATAATTACATGTCGGCCCGCTCCCTACCAATGATTGAAAACTAAATAATTTCCAGTAGTAAACCTGATTTTATTCTTTGCTAGTACGTTAATACTATAAAAGAGCGAAGTTGGGTTGAAGTGTGTGGGTGCGCAATTCAATGGCCGTCCTCTTTCTCTTTTCTGCAGGCTCACTTCGTTATCTCTGTTTGCCTTTGTGCAAAATGGCCAGTTTTATAGACAACATATGTCTTTTTCCTGTCATCATCGTCTAAATGTGTAATTAATCTTCTGTCATTTTCACGTAGTCTGTGTCTCTTGCTATTGTATTTTAAAGTTGATTCAAATTAATGAAAACCATCGGTCGAAAGTAAATGTCCCTTATCGGGTTGTTTTAAATTTAACACATAATGCTACATCCGCCATTTCTTACATATATATTATCAAACATTTATTTCCTTTCTCCTATTGGCCCTCGCTCTCCACTCTCGTATTTCGGGTTTTACTACAAACATAAAATAATCAACAAATAAATCAACAAATAAAATTTCGACAATAAGAACAAAAAGGAATATCAGTTCAAATAATCTGAAAAGGAAACAAAATTTAAAATAACCTCGCGTCCATTTGGTGATATGTTAAGAAGATTTTGTATTCGCAGAAAATCGAGGAATAATGTCGTATAATGCGTTGCATAGAAATTCCATTCTGTGTTGTTAAACTCAAATTTCGGGTGTATTTTTTTATCTATTTTAATTTTTTTCGTCGACACTAATACTTTGGATCAGCATCCGTTCAATTTCAGTGAAGTCCCTCCTGACTTCTCTCAAGGACCTATCACATTGCAAAAAAATTTAACTAAGCTCTATATTTGCGAAAATTAATATTCTCATCAGACGGACTTTTTTCGGATTTTGTTTACAGTTCTCTTCCTTTCTTAAACATAAAAACAAATTTTTCCCTCCACTTCTCCTCGACTACAACTTCTCACCCTTCATTATCACTTGTCCATTTTAGGAACGCACCGTCGAGAAATTTATAAAAACAACACTTAGCTATATTAATATTTTCACAAATACATACATTTTTCTGTATTTTATATTTATTTTTTCGCACTCCTAATTATTAGGTTGGTGCAAAAATAATGTCGTTTTCTCACATGAAGTTGAACGTCAAAAAATGACATTATTTTTGCACCAACCTAATACTTCATATAATCCAGCTATCTCTGTATCACTGCTGTTTCTAACAGAGCCACGGCCCTTGGGGTTTTTCACGCATCCTCTGAAAACTATTGATCATATTGGGTGACGGATCTACTCCAATAACCTCATATGAGTCACAGTCACACATAGGTGTTGCTAATGTAACCTTTCGCATCGGTCTGTTTCTCCCTTCTAGAATGTTCCATTAATCGACCTTTGCACTGCGAATATCGACAGTGTTTGCTTTTGTAGCTGCACCCGTAAGCAGATCCTTAATTTTATATGAAACCAGCCCGGTTATTTCTGTAACTATATAATATAGCTTCCACCTATTTTCTAATTTATACATTCTCCGTTGGTTCTTAAAATATACTGGTTCTCCTATTTCAAAGCTAATCTCTTTACAATTATTTTCCGCATATTCTTGTAGCTTTTTCTTAGCTTTAGATACGTTTGCTTTTATTCTAACAAAAGCTTTATGTTGTTCCTAGAAAGCTATTTGGTGAGGTTCCTCTCCATTGTAATGTCGTTTACGTTGTAAAATATTATCTACGGATAACACCAGATCTCAATCGTGTATTAGTTTAAAAGGTGATAACTTTGTTTTCTAGCGTCGGATTCAAATATAAATCCAAGGATCGTTTATTACAGTCTACGTTCTTTGCTAATATGTCGTGCATCGTACGATGAAGGCTCTCCACTCTAAAATTATTTGACGATGGTGAAAGGAAGTAGTAACGTGATAGATTCTAAGCTTTTGTAGCGTTTCTTTTATAATGGGATTTACATTTTCCGGCGCTTATTTATCTGCAATGGAGCACCGAAAAGATGAAAAAATTAATCTATCAATAAATAAGCGATGATTTAACCTTTTTTTTATTTGGAACGTCGAATTCTAAATATGTATTGATTGCCTGATAATGAGCAAGTGTAAGTTCCTAATACATGAACTGCAATTTTAGCAAAGGGTTATGGGAGAGGCCAGTTTCCTTCATTCTAGCATTTACTTTTTGAAGATTTTTAGATTGACATGGGACGCACGTTCTAACGTGACTGTCGATATGCTTATACATACCAGGTCAAAAGTATTACCGCTTCATAGCTCTCGCACTCTTCTTTATGCCGAAGCGTCCATTTTCATAATGGTTACGGCGTATAATCTTCAAACGAAGATGATTTGGGACATGTAATCTTAAGATAGGTTTGTCGTCTGGATTTGATAATAAAGTATATACACAAGCAGAACATGTTTATTCCCTTCATAACACCGACGTTACCTGTTTTAATGCGGCTTTCCTGTCCCTTAATAACCTTATCTGCATCTTACTCTGCACTAATATTTACACCCTGCATTTGTTGTTTCACTTCATTTGTAACTTGAATTTTCTTCAAGGTGTACGATGCGAAATCATACGGTTCGAACTAATTGGGGTCAATTACTGTTAGCTCATACGTTCGATCAAATACCGTAATTCTCCATGTATAATGTGAATTCTTTCTAAAAAAAAATAAGCAAAATTAGGGGTGCGTACAGCCTCAGAAAACCATTGAAAAATATCTGTTACATAGGTCGATTTCAGTTGCGAAATGACCACAAACATATGACAATTTGACACGAACATTCGGCGATTGCGACCTCATAAGGGTGACAATGCAATCATATGTACCCAAATATAAAAGGAAATAAGAATTATCATAAAACTAAATCAAAATAACATTATTCTATGTTTGAAACCATTTTCATAAGCGTAGGAAACGCTGGCCATAACGAAATTGGAGAGGTACAATTTATAATGTTTGATTACCAAACAAGGGGTGCGTACTATGCGTGAGTAGAAGCGTTTCCCACTCTTTCAGCACAAAATTAGGGGTGCGTATTAGTATGAAGGGGTATTATACATAGGGAATTAAGGTATGTCTAATAGCTTAAAATCACTGGTAGTTTGGGTGATCTTGATGGGAGATATGTACACACACGGTAAATATTCTACCTTACAGTCATATCCAGCGACATTAATGGCTGAAGTGATTTGAAGCTCTTTTTTTTGTATTTGCGACTTCAAAATGTATTGAAGGGGCTTGTGGTCGTTAAATATTATAAATTTCGCATTATGACAGTAGTGATCTTGTTTTTGTAATGCGTAAACATCAAAGGCTTCCTTTTCTATAGCCGACCAGCGTTTTTGTGTGTTGCTTAATGGGTGAGGTAGAAAATAAAGAGGCATTTCTATCACCTTCCCTGCTACGTCGTCAAATTCAGTGTGCCAATAGCTGAATTCGAAGCTTCTGTATAGAGGTCATATGCCTTATTCAGATCCGGGTCAGCGAGCATGGATATTGAACTATGTTTATTTTTTAAAAGATCAAAGGCACGCTGGCAACTATCCGTCTTTTTTGAACCCGGCATTCTTTCTTGTCAACTGAATTAGCGGGTCTGCTAATAACCGAAAATTTCCTAATAAAGCGCTTGTAATATGAACACATTACAATATAAACCGATGAACGTGGTTAACTATCTTGGGAATTTGTAATGTTTTTATTGCCGTTACTTTATCCTTCTCAGGCTTAAAGTCGCCCATATTTATGGAAAAACTAAATAATGTATCTCTATAAAAAAAAAAGTCATATTGATAAACTTTGTCAGATTTCAAAAATAATGTTTTGGACAGTTCCATAACTTCAAGCTCAGGTGGAGTAACTTGTCCATTACCTTTCTCAACTGCTTACCATATTGTCATTCCAGTGTGTGTGTCTGTGTGCGCGCACAGGGAGTGCCTATGTCTCTCTGTATCCGTCTGCACGTCTCTCTCTCTCTCTCTCTCTCTCTGTGTGTGTGTGTGTGTGTGTGTGTGTGTGTGTGAGTGAGTGAGTGAGTGTGTAGTCTGTGTGATTTAATTATTTTACATTTTTCATAATTTAATTTTAGATTATTCATGAGTTTACCCACATTATTTTGATGTAGTTACCGTTTCTTTTTTTAGCAAATCTCTAGTTAATTTACAGTATTATTGTGTCTGATTATATCCTGATATCCCGACATATCCAATACAGTAGATAGACTCTTAAATATTGTGACAGATTATATCCTGCTATCCTGACATCGCTATAACAGTAGATAGACCCTTAAATATGTAAAACGTCTGAACGCATCCTGAATATAACGAACCATTTTTCTGTCGGATTCTATTTTGTATCATCATATCATCCGTCACTATAATCATTTTATATTCAATTCGTCTGTGCCACTGGATTACATTTGGCGATATGTTTACGAGCAAGAAAATTAGGGAAATATAGATATTTACGCTGAGAATTTTATGATCAATTTCTTCGTTTGGAAATACATTTTGGGATTACATGAATTGCACTTGATTTATTATATATGCTGTTCATTTAAATTATGCTGAATGAAATTACTATAGAAAATGAAATATATTCAATGTAAATGCTTACCAAAATATGCGGAATACATCTAATCTAGTTTTTGTTCCAATTGAAAACAGTTTATCAATTACTGTATATCTTCCTAGCGTGGTTATAATGGATATCGTAATACGGGATAACTAATCGGTTTATGGTAGAATTTTAATTCTCTATGGCAGCGAATACTGGGCAATCTCCTCAAAGTCAAAGAAGAGACTTCACGCAAGAAATCTGGTTCTACAGAAAGATGCTGAGGAAACCATCGACGAAACATGTGAGCAACGACGAGGAATTGGACGAAATGGAAAGAAGAAGGATACTTATACTTAACAGCAGGAAGAGGCATTTGGAATTTCTGGGATACGTAATGAGGAATTAAGTTTTTTTGGTAGCCTGATACTCAAAAGACAGATTGATGGAAAGAAAGAAAGAGGCAAGCATCACGTGACATACTTGATTAGCTTGAGTAAATGCTTATTTGAATAGGATTTGGGAAAAAATAACAAAAAGACAGTACTTATTAAGCGCTACAAGGGAAATAATGATGTGAAGGGACACGGCACATAAAAGTAGAATATTACTAGCATTCCCCTTAAAATTATTTGTTTCATTTCATTCGTTATAAAATGAGGAATGATTTTATGATCTACCTGAGAAATGCGCTGTAGAGAAGCTAAATTTGCGAATATATATGCATACAAGAAACACTATAATTTGTTATTTGAAAACAGTCAGGCTATGATTAATCGATTTCACCCCAAAAGAGACAGAAAACTACTACGACACGAGAGGGTTATTGGGTGGAGAAGAATTAGAAAACAGAAACTTTACAAAAGAGCGAGAAGAAAAGAAGGGTAATTATAAAGACATTAGATAGGTACTGGCATTGCATTTCAATTTGTGAAGATTAAATTTGATTGGAAATCATGGAGCAGGAATGGGGTTCTATAATGGAATAATCCGAGAAAAAAAAACTGTTGGCATATAACTTACGGTTATATTTAAACTATAAATTGGTGAGGCTTCGAAAGTCTACTTCTTTGCATAACATCACAAAGCATAGGTACTTTAGGGAAGAACTCATCTGAACAATTACCATGAAGTATTTATACTATAGAAAAAACAGAGTGAGGCAAATTTACTGCGTTGTGAAAACGACTGAAGTCGAGTTACCAGATAATATTGCTGATTTTTCTTTGGATTTTATCAAGAATATCTAAGTATATAGCACCGGGCCAGATGTGGCAGCAATATTCTAAGCATTGAAGAAAGTTGGACTGTTATTTATGTAAGACAGATTAATGTGCAGGACAGAGAAGATTATAGTGCCATGAATGAAGCCACTATACGTCGAATTCGCTAAATTTGAACAATCGTTTTCGTTATTAATACGTACAGTGAACATTAACTGGCTGTTCCAAAAACTGTGCGGGAAACGAAAAGGCGTGTCGAGTTTCTTCGAGATATCCCCTAACCCCAGTGTCTCATAGATAGGCATGTACTTGAACGTACCCAGTTGAATAGTAGGAAAGAAATCATTTTCAATCATGGCACCAAGTAGGTATTTACAGTGTAACACAAAGGTTTCATTCATTGTTAATATTCCCGTAGTAGATAAAAATGGAGGGCCATATGATCTCTAACCACATTCCAGCGACATAGACAAAACGTAAATGCCGACATTAACTTTCTAAGCACGGTTTAAAAATTCTGGACCTAAGACATGGTGTGACACTATTGGTAATTGGCTAACTAAATAACCATAGAAATTAAAAACGGGAAATACTTAAGACGAGAAAAAGCTATATCGAAAGACAGACTGAGCGACATTCTTTTTTAAAAAAAATGGGAAACGATTTTATTTCATTTACGAAGAAAGATACGTTTCGCAAAAGACAGAAAATCCGTAAGAGAAAGTGAGATTTAAGTTTATGTCAAAATTAATTAATGGCATGATAAGAGAGTGACGCGCCAAGGGAAACATAATTCGGGAAAGAATGGCAAAGCCAACCACATATTGCGGCCATAAAAAATTTCGGCTCCGGTCAACTGCATACAGGCAGAGAAAATCAATATTAGTTATCTTTCAGAGGTACAAATTAATTTTAAATTCTCCTGACGAAGAAAGCTATCTGTTAAATGTAAGGACATTGGCATGAGAAGGGAATCGCGTAAAAAAAGTATTATTATTACTTATTCAAACTGTTGACGACAGACACGGCGTCGCCGAAAGTGAGCATCTAGTGATACGAGAATTTTAAGACACGAGAAAAATAAAGAATTTGATTCTCAGATAAACACGACTACACAGTTAAAATTTTACTAGCGGAGAAACTAGGTGTCGGGTTTTGACAGTGATTAAGGAGTCGGTAGAGTTTCTGCTAACTGGATTTTGGGTGGCTCAGGGAAATGAGAAGATATGATAAAAAAACTAATTATGGCCATGTGGAATTCATAAAAATTTTGGCCGATAATGAGGATTCTAGATAATAATTATGAGAGGGCCAGTCTAGCCGCACCCACACTGCCGAGCGATCATTGACCAAGTGGTGGCGTGAGTGATAGACGAAGGTGAACGTATCAGAAAGGCGGGGAAGTTGTTAACACCCACTGAGAGGTTTGGTATGCGATACCAATATGAGAAAGGAAGAGTCTAGTAGGATAAGTCTCCTCCGACCTCTCCTCACGGACGAGAGAGAAACCACCCCGAAGTGGGAGATGAATAATCTTCCAAAATGGGAAGTAATTAATTTTCCTGTCCTGAGAGCAAAGAGAATTGTCGAGGAACCCAATCCACGTCTGGCCCCACACCGGGTTTTGGTCGGTGTCCATAGAAACAAAAGTCCTCGGGAGTTCCAGTCAGTTCCAGAGTTAGATCGAGTTGAGTACGAGAGAGTCCGGGTTGGAGAAAAGCGCCTCGTAGGAGATGACCAAGACTCCACGCCTTTCGACTTAGTCTTCCTACCAAAAGCAAGTTTTACTGGAGAACGAGTTAAGATACCAAAACTCGCTTAAGAAACGCAAAAAGTGTCACGAATCCATAGAAACCGACTGAGAGAGAAACGCACTCCTGTATTCAACAGACAGATAAAGACAATTGTTATTTCTCAACATATTTTAACCTCTTTAGTTTGTTTTATTATTACTTTTTTTTACGTTTGTGCGGTATCACCTTTACCCCGGATTCAGCTCACACTACGGCCCGATGCCTGATTGATTTCGTCTACCTAAGTTCAAAATCACAACGTGAGTATGTTAGATTGCAGATCAAAGTAGTTACTTCGGCAACCAGTTCATTGGAGGCGAGCTGGGAACGACAAAGCTGATATCGAACCGGAAAGGACCAGATCGACCGGGACACAGGCTGGTGGCAGCGACAAACAGTCAACCACAAAACGTTGGTGGAAGAACACTTACAGCTTCGCGCCGCTATTGGGAATTGACCACGAGCCGACGGCGCAGTGTCACAATGGCAAGACACGAGGAAGTAGTAAACTACGACATCCCACATGCCCTATATGAACCAGGATTAAGTAGACATATTTTGTACTAGTGATCTCATCGAAATTAAGTAATAAATTTTTTTCATCGTAACGACTATAAGTGAAGCTTCTTTTTTTTATCCAGCAAAATTTATTAATCTGAATTTAGTAATCTAGGCTTGTATGTATTAATTTCATCATAAATCTGATATATTTCTAACATGATAATTAACATCAAATATGTTCATTCTCAAATTGCCTGCTTAATATACAATTTTTACAGTTCTGCATATATTTATGATAAAATAATTTACGCACATCACAAAGAATTTCTCTTAAGACCCGAGAAAAAAATAGACCGGGACTGCATCCTAAACGTAAAACAAGTGATAAGCCAGTCTTGTTCAAGAAAAGTGGAGAATATGAAGGTCCTATCTATAACAATTAATAATAATAATAATAATAATAATAATAATAATAATAATAATAATAATAATAATAATAATAATAAATTCTGCGTTTGATTCATAATTAATTATTTCAAGGAATAATTTTTTAGATGACTTGTTTGGAGAGTTCAGCCTCGGCTCCTAGATGCCCCAGCACAAAAAAAAACGTGTACATAAAATGATTTCTACGTTTTAATATCGCAAAAAGTAAACTGTTCTCATTTTAGCAACATA
Source organism: Acanthosepion esculentum (assembly GCA_964036315.1). NCBI lineage: Eukaryota > Metazoa > Mollusca > Cephalopoda > Sepiida > Sepiidae > Acanthosepion > Acanthosepion esculentum. The sequence continues at coordinate 133,465,578 of OZ038475.1, read as the reverse complement.
GTGAAACTTCCCTGACCTCAATCAGCTTAGCTGATGCTCGACTCCTGCAAAGTGCCTCAATGCGCCTTATTGTCCTCACGTTTTCAACTGACTTGAAGTGGAAGAACTACATTGAATCAATAGCTTCCCGTAGTGCAAGGAAAGTGTGTTCATTGTGTCGTGCTAGAAGATTTTTCTCGTCAGAGCCCATCTTGCACATTTACAAATCTACCATTTTGCTGAGCATTGAATATTTTTGCCATATCTGATCTTGTGCCCCTGCTATCCATCTCGATGTTCTTAAAGAAATCTAAAGAAGGATCTGAAATGTAATCAATCCTGACATGGCATCTCGAATCCAGTCACAGACGTAATATGGCTTCGCTCTGTCTTTTGTACAAATATTTTCATGGCAATTGAACGGACGATATTTTTTTACCTGGTGTACCGACTACATTAATTGTATCGTGCTACTAGATTGTCATCTAGGCTCTTCGAATCTGTTCAGCAACAAATATTTAGATGACGAATTTAGTTATATCGAGGATACCTTCTCAAGCTTTTCGTATCCGAGACAATTAGTACTCGGCGCTAAGCATAAATCTTTGAAAATTCTCAAAGTTCGTTCATCAGTGCAAAATGACACCCCGACTACTACTACTACATCTACGCCAGGGAGAGGCACACTTTCAGCTGCCCCTGAGAATACTATTGGCCGCATCTTTCTACCGAATAACCCTCTGACCGAACACATCTCCAACAATCTAAAAGCGCTAAAAATTAAAACTACTTCATTACCCACTAAAACTATTCGCAGTATATTAAATAATACCAGCAGACAGCATATTACATCCGATGCTTGCGTCTATCAGGTACCGTGCAGAGACTGCAACTTGAGTTATGTAGGCGAGTCAGGGAGGTACATAAAATCTCGTATTTCCGAACATAAACGAGATATTCGCCTCGGTAATTTAAATAGTGCTTTGTTTGTACACATAGCCAAATCTGATCACAATTTTGATTTCGACTCTGTGAAGATTTTAAAATATATCCACAATAAAAACCTTAGGCAGATTTACGAGGCTGGCATGATATCCACTTCACGTACAGTAAACACTAGACCGGGTTTCTTTAATATATCAACATTCCCAGCAAGATTAATGCTTGACAAACGTACCGATAAGCTATAGTTTTAAATAGGTTCCCCCTTTCCACTTAGGATAAAATCTCTTTCCTGGGAGCAGGTTTTCGCAGCGCCGCCCACGCGGCGCCAGCGTATCCGAATCCAAGAAAGAACACTCTGACTTTAGAATTTCAGTTTTTCTGTTTCTGACTAGTCCTGTATATATAGTCTGTTCATTTAACTTAAATTTAATATAAATATGTCTCCATTAACCATGTCCTGAAGATGGTCTATTAGACCGAAACATCTGACGTTGACAGAAAAGCAAAAAACAAAAACCAAATAAAAAACAGTAAACTCACATATTCAGATTTTGCTTTGTTTTTTCCACATTATCATCATATATACGTATATATATATATATATATATATATATATATGTGTGTGTATATATATACGTATATATATATATATATATATATATATGTGTGTGTGTGTGTGTGTGTGTGTGTGTGTGTGTGTGTGTGTGTGTGTGTGTATATATATATATATATATATATATATATATATATATATATATATATATATATATATATACACACATATTAAATCTCACTGGACATATTTAAGGCAAGAGAGACAGAGGGAAACAAATAACATGTCTAACCAGTTTCTCTAAATGCATGGCAGAAAAACAAAAAAATGTGGAGAGTCGTGACCGCCAAAGACATTAAGAAATACGGCATATAAAATAAAATTAAAATTATAAATTCTGGTTATTGTTGCAGGTTCACAAAGAAACTAAGTAAGCAAATAGATATATGAACCAAAGAATAATACGACAGGGCACTTATTTCCTTGGACATTTACTTAAATTTCTCTAATGTGTGGATAGGTGCAAATACCGACAAGGAACCTTTAAAAGCAGCTGATGTTTTTTTATCCGGAGTCATCGATCATAACAAGGAGAGCAGGTGCCTGTCTGATCTTCGTGGAGCCAAAATAATATTTTTTTATAAAATAAAAGAAATGAAAATAATCATCTGCGAAAAAATTTTAGTACGTGAAAATTCCTGAGTTACGCACGTCTGAAATGATAAACAAATATTGAAAATAGATGCAAACATTTTTATAATATAAATGCAATTATACAGTATCAAAATATAATACTTTGCAATCATGTCTTAATTACTGTGACGAATTTGTAATCATATTAAAAAAGAAAATAACTATTCTTCTCTCTTTCGTTTTTTCGTAGTAAAATCATTTTCGAAATGTCAGCATTTATTGCATTTTACAAATTCATGGAAACTCATTGTCTTTCATTTTCTAATACGCAATACCTACACAACCTATATATGTAATATTATATATTACGTATTGTGCAGTTTAGAAAGTATGTTAAAAATTCAAGGACAATTACATATAGCGAAAAATTAATGTAAGGAAAATGTAAATATAAACATAAATGCTTTACGCGTACTTACTTAAAATCAGAAAAAGACAATTGAAAGTTCGGAGGCACATTAGGCGGAAAGACAACATTGTGAATTTGACTCTCACAAGGCACATTGAAATCAATAGGGTCTGATTACTATAACCTACGTAAAATGCTTGTGTAGTTGGTTTGTAGAAAAGAATGTGTTAGGGACAATTATAAGCAAAGAAAACTTACAATAATAAACAAAAACAGGAATATATTGAGAGCCATACTTGTCCATGTCCTGAAGGAGCAGTGCATATAGAATAAGATATGAGAGAAAATGTTAGTAATCTTTTCACATATGAATAAAAAAAGCGAAGTGAGAGTAGTTCAACCGAAAAATCATGACGATACCATGAACAGGTTACCCCAGAAAAGTTTTACACCCTTGTGCAAATTAATTGAAAAAAAAACTATTTAGTTTCATTTCTTTCAGCATACGGTCAGTCTTAGACCCACTTTTGTGACAGGGTGTAATCGATTCCTATGTTTCCTCAGATTAGGTTATTTGAAGTAGTGTGCACTAACATAAATCTATTTTTGGGGTGTATGATGAAATTTGTTTGACCTTGAAAAATATTGTCATCCATAATTGCATCAGACGTATATCACGCCCAAACACTATTGTCTAGAGAGTCGATTAGTTGTCCTACGGCCAATGTCTGCCATGGACGTTACTCCAAGGAAATGTAATAAAATTGTAACGCTGTACGAACACACTGGCAAAACTTACAAATGAGTACATCAAATTATTATAGACTGACCCAGAATCTCTCCTGATTAAATCCAATCGATATTCTGTTGTCAATCAGCAAGGAACGACATCGTGTAATGAACTTACAAATTACTAAAATGTGCACTGGGTCATGTTTCATTGGAAAATACGAAAAAAATGTAATTATTAACAAAATTATTCCTTTTGTTTCAATTACTTTGCAGAAAGGGTGTAAGGTGTATATAATTACAAAACAACTGCTGCTAGTATTAAAAAAAATTACACTCACCAGGCTTATGGAAGGCAAAAGAAACAAGGGTAACATCAGCTAACCTGATTGAGTTTTAGCGAACAAGAAGCTGAACGAGACAAACAAGGATGATAAAACGGCAAAATTTTCTTACACTTTCCCTTTAGTTATGGGTTACATGGAAGATATGGCTCTATGGCAAAATTTTAGGTATATGAAATCTCTGAATTCTAAACCTGAATGGATATGCTTTTAATCTTCGTGACATGCTGTGCAAAACATCCATGTTCTCACTTGCTTCTACACAAATCGTCATCATTATAATGGAGACAGCCTATCGGTTTATAAGAAATAACTTCATTGTTAGGACCCTCATACGGCGAAATCTACAAGAGAGTCCACTACAGATATATTATATATTTATATACACTCCTGATATGAATCTGCATTCAGGAGTGTTATTTCAAGCAGTCAGTTATGTGCTACACGTGATACACATTAGACAATCATGTATCTTTCAATACATGACTAACGAGGCAGATTTTTTTACCACAGTAGGATGCCATTTCTTTCTGCGTAGACCAGTTGACATCCAAGATTATAGAATCCGGTCTGTCCTGATACTTACACATAGGTGGGGGTGGGGAAGAAAAGGAATCATATCATTTCCAAAGGTATTAGCATGTACTTGAATGTAATGTATTCGAACACGGATCTCCGATTCGTCATATCTTTGTAGTTTTTCCATCCGGAATATATATTTATTCCTACGAAAATGCTCACTAGAGATATATTATATAGATTTTGGGTACTAATATATATTGCAATAATTTACCTTCTAGGATTAAATTAAAACTTACAGAAAATTCTTTTGATATAAGGCTTTTGCAATGTTAACATTATAGGAGTATATTTCTTCTGCAATTCCGTGGCATCTGAAGATGAAATTCTCACATTTGTGTTAAGATTAACATTTCTTTCATTGCTACGAAACTCTTCTAGTAGTATAATAAGTATCTTAATATTAAAAAAGGGAATGGGGCACGTGATATATTTAAAGTAGCGAGGTAAATTATAAAGAAGGTGAGAAAGCATAGTAGAAGAAAGAGAGAGAAATGTTAGTGGATATAAGAAACTATATGAAATGCACAAAGCAAATATTAGAGGTTTTCTTTAAAGGATTATATGTTTAGGATGAAGAGAATAAAAACAGGACATTTTTTCTCGAAAATAAATGGCTGACACTGCAAGCGAAGAAAGAAAATAAAATGAAAATGAAACGGAAAAAGAAATGTAAAAATCTGAACGAAGGAAATCGAGTTAATAATGACACGTACGTGCTGGGGATTCAAAATATGCAATTGCAGAGAGGCGATAGCTGATTAATACTCCATCCACGGTCATTCAAATTACTAGGTTATTCAGTAGGATCTGTTCCAGGCCTTCTTTATTTAAATACAAATATACGCTTAAAATTACACTGAAACTCTTTCTTTATCTCGATCTATTATTGTGTGTGTGTTTCTACTGTAAAAAATATCACATATTCTCAAGAAAATCTAAACATTACTCTCGTTTTTCAAAGAAGAGAGACAGTAAAACTGTTTCAATGCGTAAGATTTTCTTGGTTGAAAACAAATTAATTCATATATTAGATATTGTTCTCTATCTCTATTTTGAAACATCGCGCTCTCTCTCTCTCAAGTCTTTTTTCTCTCTCTCTCAAGTCTTTTTTCTCTCTCTCTGTCTCTCTCTGTCTCTCCCTGTCTCTCTCTATCTATATATATATATATATAGAGAGAGAGAGAGAGAGAAAAAAGAGAGAGAGAGAAATTATCTAAAGAACGAGATATGGTCAACTACATACAGTGAGCAAATAACTATTGTACCTGATGATTGTCAAAAACATGAAACTCTAAGTCGTACTGTAAACGTAGCTATATGTATAATTGTTAATATATATATATATATATATATATATATATATATATATATATATATATATATAGAGAGAGAGAGAGAGAGAGAGAGAGAGAGAGAGAGTTATGCACATTTTCTAAAATGAATATATCTTTTCCATGCAGTAAGTTTTTTCGGTTAACACTCATGGTTGCTTATTGAAATAAATTATAATATTTTTACGACACAACCATTAGAGCACAATGCAGTATTGAGTAATATCAATGTATTATATTACATTGCAAAATCTATCTATTAAATAATAATTATCACTGTCATGAACTGGAACAAATGCCGATATAGCTAACATGGCTATTACTAGTTCTGAATTGTCTTATGCTATTACATATTATGTACGTTATATTTGGAAATCCAGTTAGAAATTTATTTATCAAAATTATTGTGTTAATATTTCGATCTTTTATACCATATTTAGAACAACAGAGAAAATCTAAGTGGAAGATCGTTACCATCGCAAATTTGCTACTTTGTTCATTTGAAATATATTCTTAACAATTACATGTTAAAATAAATATCTATGAACAAATCAATTAAATTTTTAAGCGAGATATTATTAAAATGAAATGTAAATAAAATGACTTGACAAAAAATAATAAAAAGGAAAATAAAAAGTCTGTTATATAAAGAGAAGTATAAAGCATGTTTATCAAAACAGTAATGAATGCTTTTAATTCAATATATAATTTATGATAGTATTTATTTTTTAATTAAAATATAGAATTTAATTAAAATTCGTAATCGAAATTTACGCGAATTCTATTTTATATACATTGTATATTTTCTATTAGTCGTTTTTTTACTGTTACAAATTAATTCTATCAAAGAAAGATAAGCAATCAGTTACTTGCATCTTCCTTCCAAGGATTACATTCAATCTATATTCCAATTCCTTCATTAAGTACAGATATATAATCAGAAATACGTTTCCAAACTTTTTCATACCAAAATCTCAGAGTGCCTATATACGTAGAGAATGTTGTTCTTTTTATATTAAAGTAAATTTAATTAAATCGTACGATCTCTGATTTAGAATGCCTTTTTTGATGGATTTTTGATTTTCGTGAAAAAATCAATCATGCACTCTTTATCTACCGATCTTTAGATTTATTTATATATCACATTATTTACATATATATATGTACATATATATATATGTGTGTGTGTGTGTTGTGTGTGTGTGTATATATATATATATATAACTATATAACTGATATCTATGACAGACATATAAAATAATTAATATAATCATTTTTTATCACTTTACCCATGCTTACTTTTGAGTTTCTTTGTTATATAGATATATTTTTTATAGTCATGAACCTGCAAAGTAAACATGAGTTAAGTGAAAAAGTAACTTTTTCGTATTAATTCCATATATAATGTGTGTGTATATGTGTGTGTAAGTATGTATATATATATATATATATATATATATATATATATATATATATATATATATATATATATATATATATATATATATATATATATATATAACCTCTCTCTCTCTACAGATATATATATATATATATATATATATATATATATATATATATATAAATATATATATATATATATAGATATAGATATAGATATATGTGTGTGCGTGCGCTCGCTTTATTTAGAAATTAGAGAATAATTAAAATAATCAGTATGAGCTCAAAATATAATAAATGTGTGTTTTTTTTTTTTAGAAATAGTTCAGTTACTATCAATTGTGAAATTTATGTCAGTAGAACCCTGTGCCGAATATCTGGAACTAGAATAATCAGACACAAATGCAGTGAAAACTATTCTCTCTGAATGAATTAAAGGCGGTATTTTCTTATTCTGGTGGAAATTAAACATATTTTACTAGCATGGTAGAATTTGATATATATTGAATGTGCAGTTGGAAGCGAATAATGACTAAATCGACAACCGTTTATGATTTCAACAACTCAACGTAAACGAAATATTTTAAGGAAATTATTCCTAATATTAAATGCATTTCCACGGGAATATTTCCTTAAGAATTATTCAAACCCGGAGAGTATTCTTCTTTCCAACAGCTAAATACGATCTTCTCACATTTCAAAAAACTATTTGATGATAATTATACCTTATTCGGAAAGGCGTTCAATGGTGAATATCCTGCTGAAAATATTTCAATTAACAGCAACGATGCTGTAAATAATCATTAAACTTATTTTACAGGCATCACATTTCTGGAAGTTTTCCCATGTACGTAACACGCACTGAACGTTCTATACGTTCGTTGCATGAATTGCAACATATCAAACTTTTCTCGAAGAATTTTTCGAATCAAACAAGAATACGTAACTTCTCTAAATATAGCTCTATTTTAAACCTATTCTCTTTATTTATTTATCTAAATATATTGGAATTATTTTAATACTTTGACAGGCATGTGTATATCATTATGCATATATATAGTGAATGTCAAAGAACTTTCAAACATTTAGAATACGTTTCCATATAAATAATTTTGTCATGGTTCGTTACATTTGCTCATGTAAGGCAAAGAAAAAAATCATTACTTTCTTCGATTCTCCATACTCACACATCAGTTTCCTTCTCTGAATATCGTTCATTTATCATTTTATACCATCCAATATAATTATTTTATCTTACTACTCACCTAACCAATTCAAGCCGTGTTGTAACATGCATAATCAGGCCTTCGATCTAATGCCTGATCACATTGTCTAGCATCTGGAAAAGGTAGGTCTATCGATCCTGACACTCTGTAGGTAGACGGCAACTTGAATTCGGTGAACATTAACGTGGTGGAAAGTGTGGGATCTCTGTATAGCTTTCTATGCGCTTGAACAGTTTCAAGTATCTCTGTGAGGTTGTGTTCGGTGTCTGCATCTACGTGCAGAGAGAGCCTTTTAATTTCCTGTAATAGATTGGTCCGGTTTATTTTGTGTTTGGCATATAGTCGTCAACGGATTATTTAATGGCGACAAAATTTTTAGGGCAGATTCATATTAATAGATTATGCATTCTTTGTAAGAAATTTGTTTATAAATCAGTATTCCTTGTATATTTGTAAGGAGAAGTTTTGTCATTAGTCAAATGCATTGCTGGTAATATTTTTCTTTTCAAAAGTGTATTGCTGGCAACATTTCTGTCTTTTCAAAATTATATTGCTGTTATTTTTACTATAAAAATCTATTTTTTACACTTTCACAGTGTTTCTACCTGACTTTCTGGGTGTTAACAATTTGCCCATATCTGGGTTCCTAACACGTCCTACTACCACGTGTCAGGGTGTACCTGGGAACAATTAAGATGTGGTTCATCTCTCCTCACTTAAATTCCCGTCCGCGACATTGCTGGCGGATGTAGTGTATCTTCAAACTCTGGACGAGCACCAAATAGGAGTGTTTCCTGTCTCATGACAATTTATATACACCGAGAATATGATGCTTGGACTGCAGGTTTTCACTCTCAGTCATTACGGATCGCCACCCAAGACAAACAGGTAGATGCATTGGTAGGGTCTTACGGCTCAGTACAGATGCAGTCAGCTTGTTATACCGCTCCAGCCGATTAAACGGTGAGAGACTGGGAACTTCCAGCCTAAACCCCACTGTGAATCTGAAAGCGAAATAAAGTGTTCAGCAGGCTTGTCTTGCTAAATCCATTACAACGGAAAAGTGAGTTCGATTCTCACTGGCTGCCCCATATTTTCGCCTTTGTCCCACATCTAAGCTAGGCTTAGAAAATCACCATAACATTAATATATCTTCAAATGATGTACTACTGAATATTTATATGAAATCTGCGGTCGCACATTGTACATGAACTTTTTTATAAGTGGGTTATGATGATAGATCTGTCGAGGTTTTCTTTTCTTTTATGTCCTATATATTTCATTTATCTTTTTGGTGAATTCCAAATATCACGAAATCGTCTAAGTCTGCCAGCAGCTGCATTATATTCTCCACTGAGGATTTCTTTCTCTTCTTGTCTGCAAGAACTGATCTTACATCAGTTTTTAATGCTAGAGCATACAGGTATTATATATATATATATATATATATATATATATGCATATACATATATATATATATGTGTATATATATATATATATATATATGTGTGTGTGTGTGTGTGTGTGTGTTTAAGAAGCAATCCTTCTTTCAAACACATTTCATTGATTACGACAGACAAGGTGTTTCGATTCATTTTTTTATACAATTTCTCATGTGATCTAATAATTATTTTCTTCCGGGTGATAAATTAGATAAAAACTCTCCAATTGTGTGTGTGTGTGTGTGTGTTTCTTTTATCCGAGCGCTATACATTTAGCCATTTTCAAGCTTAAAAGATTATTAAGATTAAACAAGAACGAGATAGTTGTGTGCATGTATTCATACAATGTTTTCATTTAGAAAACACGGCTAAGATATTGTGCGCATGTTCATAATACTGAGTGTTGATGTTTTTTTGTTTTTGTGAATAAGGCTCCCATTATTTTTAGCTTATAGATTATGCTATTATATTTTTGTTATTAACAGCTAGGTCTCCCCTGAATATTAAATGATACCTAATTGAGCTATGATCAGAAGGTGCAGTGTGACAAAATGAAACAATTGGACAGATTTTAATTAATTTAACATCCGAAAAGAAAGACATATGCATATATTTTTTTTTCTTTTGAAAAGTTATGTAAGTGGTAAGGTTTATTTATCGAATTTGTATTTAAATGTAAAACACTGGATTGAACTTTGCAAGAACAAGTCCAGCTTACCTCGTTATGAATTCCGGGGAAAATAGAGCGAATCAAAACCGGACGAAGTTAAAGACAAGACTATATAGGAGGGAAGGGGGAAAAGTCTTTAATTCATTGGCTGATGTATGTCAATAAGAACGGGCGGAATCCTAGCCATATCGTAATTTTTTTTTGCAATGTCGAGGTGTGTTGCACAACGCTATCATGGAGGCGGCCTGTATCATTTGCAATTAGGTCGGGGTTGCTGTTTGAGCCGATATGATGCAAAACCCGAAATCGGCAATGAAGACACTTCATCACTGAAGACCTCCGTTGATGCATCTGAAATTTATTACTCTACTATAAAATCTGATATTATCAGTGACGACTGGGAACAGACCAGTTGGCAACCAGGGAATAGGCCTGGTGACAGTTGGAGAGGCAATTGGCAGCCCGGGAAGACGGGTATTGTGCCAAGTTGGGTTAGCTATCCAGCTCGCATGATCGGCGAGGAGCAACCTCAAAATGCTACGAAGTACCAAAATGCATCACACCCCCAGGGGATCCCGAGAGTGGGGCGGAATATATCCCCAGCAGGACGGATTTAATGGTATCGGACGGAAATGCCCAATCGATTACGAGCAGATGCAGATGCGAAAATGCAAAAATCAGAAATACTTAAAGATACATCAGAGCCGGATGAAATGTCTCGAGGAGGAAAATCAGGAGCAATGTGCAGGTACATTACCTGGTAAAACAGAGGAGGTGCAGGACCAGGAGTCATACCATAGTGTCCAGTCTCTCCAAGCTACGGTTGCTCTCACTCAGTGCACGGAGTCCAGAAAGAAGATAAAGTGGCCCCCAGCGAATAAAAATTTGACCTGGCATGATTTCGACACGGATATTTGTCACATACTCCAGTCGGCTACAAAGGGAGACGTAGATAGCCGCCTGAAATTCACGACCACAATAATAACTAGCATGGCGTCAGAGATATTTGGTTTCGTCGAGCCCCGTCAGCCAAATACGCCCTACACTGCCAACCGTAGGGAGAAAAGAATTAAGTAATTAAGTAAAGAAGCTCATTAAAAGGGCAAACACAGAGGAGCGTAAACCCCTCGAAGTGCTGCGAGGGATTCTCAGAGGGAAGTTAAAAACCATACGGCGCGCTGAGTGGCATAGGTGGAGAAGAAAAGAAAGTTCAAAGAAGCGAGCAGTTTTCCTGTCCAACCATTTTGGTCTCGCAAGAACATTGTTAGGAGATAAACGCAATGGAAAATTGGAGGCATCTCAGGGAAAAATTAACTACTATCTCCGAAATTCCACGAGTGATCCTGTGAAAGAGGAATAACTAGGTATAAATACCAGATTGATTCCTCAGGAGCCACCATTGTTCCAATTTGACACCTGCTTGCCCACCTGGAAAAAATTGTAAGAATTTGTGAAAGCAGCCAGATCCCCCGCAGCACCGGGGCCGAGCGGAGTACCTTACATAGTGTACAAGCGGTGTAAAGGAAATCTACAAATGGTGTGGAAAATATTAAGAGTAATCTGGAGAAGAGGCAGGAGAGTAGAGCAGTGTAGATTCGCTGAGAGGGTTTGGATCCCGAAGGAAGACAAATCAATGTCGCTGGACCAATTTCGTATTATCTCCTTGCTGAACACCGAGAGTAAGATATTTTCGGGTTATTGTCAAGACACCTATCGAACTTTATTCTCAGAAATGGCTACATTGACACATCGGTCCATAATGGCAGAGTCGCCGGAATGCCAGGTTGCCTTGAGCATAGGGGAGTATTGACACAACTCGTAAGAGAAGCTAAAGAAAGCAAAGGGGACCTGATTGCATTGTGGTTAGATCTTGCCAATGCCTAAGTGTCCATGCCACACAAACTGGTGGAAGAAGCTCTAAAGAGACATCACGTATCTCCATCGGTTTGCGATCTCATAGTAAACTACTACGAGAATTTCCGGCAGAGAGTTGGCGTAGGTACAACAGTCTTGGAATGGGTCTCACTGGAAAAGAGTGTAATCACAGGTTGTACAATGTCGGCTGTCTTATTTCCTTTGACCATGAACATGCTGGTAAAGGCAGCAAAGGTTGAATGTCGAGGCCCCGTGACTAAATCAGATGCCCGCCAAGCACCGATAAGGACTTATATGGATGATTTAACCGAGACAACGACATCTGTCACGGGAGGCAGATGGCTATTAAAGGGTCTCGAAGAAAATATGACCTGGGCCAGAATGAAATTCAAACCTGGTAAATCTAGGTCTCTAGTATTGAAAAGAGGCAAAGTCATGGAGAAAGTCGGTTTTTCAGTCACAGGCGCAACAATCCCTACTCTGAGCGAAAAGCCAGTGAAGATCTTGGGCAAGACCTTCAACTATTGTCTGAAGGATACAGCCGCTATCCAGCAGACTAAACAGGATCTTGAGGAGTGGCTGACAAAAATAGACAAATCAGGATTGCTAGAACGTTTCAAGGCATGGCTTTTCCAGCATCCAGTACTACCCAGGATATTGTGGCCATTTCTAGTTTATAATGTTTCTATTACCACCGTGGAAATGTTAGAGAGAAAGATAAGCAATCGGTTGAGAAGGTGGTTTGGTTTGCCGAGATGCTTAAGAAGTGCGGACCTCTATGGTAACAACAATAGATTGCGCCTCCCTTTATTAGCCTTGTAGAATAATTTAAAGTCACGAAAACAAAAAAACAGCTGCTGTATGCAGAATCCTAAGATGCAAAAGTGGCAGCTGCTAGAATTCAGACAAGATTGGGCAGGAAATGGAGCGCTAAGGGAGAGTTGCAAGTGACGGTGGTGAGCTATACTGGGGTCAATAGCTAAATGCAATTGTTGTTGTTGTTTTTTTCCCAGCCCACAAACCAACGTTGCCAAAGGCAAGGATAGGCGTCAACTCATCCAAGATGAAGTCTGTGCAAGCATAGAAGAAGCACGGTACTGCAGAATTGTCAGTTTAAGTCAACAGGGAGCCTGGACAAAATGGGAGAACTTTGAACAGAAAAAAATTACCTGGTCAGAGTGCTGGCGATCAGATTTCTGCCAGATTAGATTTCTGATCAAATCACTCTACGATGTTCTTCCGAGACCAACTAACCTGCACATATGGTGGAAGACCGTTACCCCCCAGTTGGCAACTATGTGCAAGGAAAGGGTCATTACAACACCTCCTGAGTAGCTGCCCAAAAGCTTTGGGTGATGGTCGATACCGGTGGCGTCACGACCAAGCCCTTAAAGTGATTGCAGATGAGGTGACCAAAATAATAAGGGCTAATAAACATGAATCAGGGAAGACGCTTAATCAAATTAACTTCATCAAAGCTGGAGTAAAGTTCAGAAACAGTGGAGAGAGTGAGAACAAGTCTGTTATCTTCCGCAAATGAATGGCAGTTGACAGTGAACTGAAAGACCCAGCTGAAGTTCCCCAAAAACATTTAGACCAGATCTGATATTACACTCCGACAACACGAAGCAGTATAATTTGGGAACTGTCGGTGTCGTGGGAGGAGTTTATTACACTGGCTAAATGAGAGGAAGAGGTCCAAATATGAAGAACTTGTCAAACAATGTCGTCGCAATCATAGAGAATATATATCCGATAGAAATTGGTTGCGGGGGCTTTGCAGGTCAGTCTCTGTGTAGAGCCTTAGCAAAAATAGGCATAGTGGGTACAGCGAGGCCGATAGCGTTGAAGGACATTACCAATGCAGATTTAAATGCTTCCAAGTGGATTTGTCTTAAGTCATGGAAGAACTAAAAGTGGGAGGAAAAAAGATCGGGTAAAGAGACTTCTTCTCTGGGCAGGAAGAGGAGAGGTGACCAGTCACTGCACACTTCCAGTATACCGGTTTACGGCCGGTCACAATGACCGGCAATTTCAATCTCTTCCAGACAGTTGGGGATGGAGCGGAAGGCATCTTCATCTAGTCGTATCTCAAAACTTCACCCCCCACCGTTAAGGCTAACGCAGGAAGCACCCAGTATTTCGCCGTACTGGGACAGGTAGGCCGCGAGGTGTTCCCCGAGAACCCGAAGAGGGACCTCATATATTGCGTAGAAAGGCCTTCTACGGCCTTCATATTCAGTGAGTAGGATCAGATCTTTCGTGATCAGATCTCGGCTAGAAGCCGCAACGCAATTTTCCGCCGTGGGTAACAATAAATTCCACATGAAAAACCCTGCTCCTTTAACAATTCTGAGGGGTTTGAGCCCGAAGGACTCCAGTGATTTTATCACTGTGTTTTTTGTCGAGCGACGAATTTTGCGCGTACGCTTGTCGACGACGAAAATTGACACTATTCGTTATTCAATTTTTCTGATTTCCTGGGGTCTACTAAGTGTCCACCATTCTACCACAATGTGTGCGTAACTCTTAGCTCGCTCCAAGAATTCCGCCATATTGACTATACAACTAGGGGGACTTCCAAGAAAGGGGCGATTCCTCAGCCTCTGAATTTTTCACATTCTTGTCATTATGTGAGGCACTATTGGCCTCCATACTACGTTCATTTTGGTCATTATTGGTAAAAAATCCGCCCATAAGCGGTGTGTGCGAAGGGGAAACTAAACAATTAAAGTTCGCTTAGTAGCGAAAAAAAATAGTTACAGAAAAAAAGGGAAAAATCGCCCGAAAGCGAGACAGCAAAAATAAATTCACAAAGAAAAAATTAAAAAAAAGGTTTACAATTAAATACAAATGACAAAGGACAGCAATTAAAACAAGATACACCTAAAGGTTAGACAAAAAAATTACAGACTAATATATAGAAGCACAAATTTCGCCTAAAGGCGAAGACGAATGTATTTAAAACACTAAAAACGAAATAGACAATAAAACACTAGATATAGAAAAAAGCTAAACAAAATACTACGAAACTTAAAAAAATAGCCGGAGTTATTTACAAAACCAAAATGGCTGACGCTAAGAATTTGACGAGTCACACAAATAAACAAAGGAAATTAAATGCACAAATTAGACAATACAAGGGATAATACAAAGATTAGAACAAATTTGGTACGGAAAAAAATTAAAAAGATTACACGAGAAAAGCTAACGGATATTAACAGGAAGAAATTAAAGAAATAAAGAGAAAGTAATTGTTAGTCATAAACGAAACACACAGACAGTAGTTACAACAATAAAGAGAACGAAGATAAATTAAGATAGAAAATTTAAAAGGGAAAATAAAGAGAAAGAAACATCAAAAAGGAAAACTATAATAAAAGAGAAAGAGCTAAAAAATTAAAGAGGCAAAAACAAAATCAAAAAAGGGGAGGGTACAAAAAGGAAAAGAAAAAAATCAAACCTTTTTTTTCAAAACAGTCCTTAAAATGCAGTAAAGAAAAAAACGAACTGAACCAAAATTGATGTTCAAAACACAGAAACGTTAGATTTCCAAAAAGCAGTCAAGCAGCAAAGCAGCAGTCTGAAAATGTCAAAAATAATGTCAGACGGGTCGAGTCGATTCCGAAAATAGCGCGAATCAAAACCGAACGAAGTAAAAGACACGACTATATAGGAGTGAAGCGGGAAAAGTCTTTATTCCATTGGCTTATGTTGACGGACGTGTGTGAATACGAACGGGCGGAATCCTAGCCTTATCTTAATTTTTTTTTTGGCAATGTCAAGGTGCGTAGCACAACGCTATCAAAGAGGCGGCCTGAATCATTTGGAATCAGGTCGGGGTTGCTGTTTGAGCCGATATGATACAAACCCCGAAATCGGCAATGAAGACACTGCATGACTGAAGACCTCCCTTGATGCATCTGAAATGTATTACTCTACTATATATACATCTATATATATACATATATATATATATATATATATATATATATATATATATATATATATATGTGTCAATGTGAGTTTGTGACCCTAGGTCTCTCGCCCTTGCGATCGTCACACACACACACACACACACACACACACACACACACACACACACACATATATATATATATATATATATATATATATATATATATATATATATATATATATATATATATATATATATATATGCATGTACATATAAAGGATGTTGCATTAAAAA
Organism: Acanthosepion esculentum; assembly: GCA_964036315.1. Taxonomy (NCBI): domain Eukaryota; kingdom Metazoa; phylum Mollusca; class Cephalopoda; order Sepiida; family Sepiidae; genus Acanthosepion; species Acanthosepion esculentum. The sequence goes on along the minus strand of OZ038475.1, from coordinate 133,449,246 downwards.
GTATCAAATTCTTCAGTAATTAATCAATATTATTAGTAGAAAATTATTTATTTCTCTATTGGATCATGTTATTAAAATGATGGCAATTATGTGTGAAAAGTAATAACACCCAAATGTCAGCCAAATCTGAAAGGAGAAGATAAAAAAACATTAGAGGCTTAAACTTAATTCACATGTATATATATATATATACGCACACACACACACACACACACATATATATATATATATATATATATATATATATATATATATATATATATTAAATCAATGCTCTCATCAATGCAACTATATATATATATATATATATATATATATATATACACGTAAGTATATATATGTATGTATGTATGTATACATATATATATCTATGTATATATATATATATATATATGTATACGTATATATATATATATATATATATATATATATATATATATATATATATATATATATATATATATATATATTTCTTTCTGTCTTAGTAATGGAAGATCTCTGTAATGTATTCGTTCAATTCGTTACATATGTTTTCGATTTTTCTAATAATGTTTCTTTTTTTCCTACTCTTTGACACACTGTAACCACCTGCGTCTTAGTAACTTCATTGCTTTTCTTGAAGTGACACTATATATATATATATATATATATATATATATATATATATATATATATATATATATATATATATGCGTGGTGAGTTTTGTCTGTCTGCGTGACGATCGCAAGTCGTGAAACCCAGGTTCGCAATCTCACATCAATGCAACTATATATATATATATATATATATATATATATATATATATATATATATATATATATATATATATATATATATATATATATACATATATATATACACACACACACTCACATATATATATATATATATATATATATATATATATTAAATTATACATATATATATATGTATTACATTATATATATTACATTTATTTATTATTTCTTCGTAATGGAGGATCTCAATGATGTATTCGTTGAATTCTTAACTATTTTTTCCCGCATATTATTCCTTATTTCGATTTTATCCATTCTGCCAAAGTCTCCTTTTTTTCTGTTCACCTATTTCTTTTATCTTTTATGCTTACTTGATATGTCCATTTACTGCATTCTTTTCTGTATTTTTTGCATTTCAACTATTCATGTTTTACTTGTTCGTTTCTAATATTTTTCATGTTCTTTATTGTTGTAGGAGCACCATATTCCGTCTCTCTTTCTATTCCCCCGGAATTTAACTTATTATTCACTCTTTTTTTATTATTTCTCTTCCCTTGGCATGATCTATTTTCTGTTGTCACTCGAACTTCTCTTAAATACGTTCCTTTTGATTTACGAACATCTTTCAATTTTCTATTTTTTCTTTATAACTGGATACGTTTCTTTGATAATTGAGTTCTCGAATGTGTCTTATTTTAGTTTAGGCATTTCTTTAAATTTTCAAATTTATTTTTAGCTTACATGCGAATAAGAAGTGATAGTATCCTCAGCCAACGCTTCGTTAGATATTAGATGCTCTCTATATTTCTGAGATGAGGTATTATGCACAGTATTTACATTAGTCGGACTATTGTCCTCATCTTTGTCGCCATATTTGTCAGAAAGTTTCGGCCGTTGTACGCTCCGGCTTTCTTTAGGTGGTTGGAATTTCCAACTGAACCCTTTATTTCGATCACTGGGGTAGACTGTTCTAGTTCCACGTGCCATGTTTGATGGATGTCAGTTATCAGTTATCTCCTGCTAATTTTCCCTCTGAAAGTTCTCCACTGCCTTAACCGGGTATTGAACTCACACTCTTTGGGTCTGTCACTGGATCTAACCAACGCCTTTATCCACTGTGCCATGTGTCCTTGAGATAACTGATAAATGACATCCATCAAACATGTCATTGAATTATATATGTTATTGATTAATTAAATTAAATTAATTAATCAACTTAAAATATTAACACTTCACGCGCCTTCGTTACTTCGACATTACAAGCTTTTAGAGTACATGATGAATAACATTGTATAATTTGTGTTATAACACTATATTTCACTATCATCGTATCCTTTCTGATATCATAGTTTTATATATTTACCGGATGACATATCGGTTGAGCAGCTAAGACCAGTACAAAAAAATTACATAAGACCTTAACAACTAAAAAAAAATATTCCAACTTCATCCAAATAACTGGTTTATAGGAGTAACAGCTTCTAATACCCAAGCCTGATATATTTTCATATTTCAAATCTCGATGGAATTGACACGATAATATCAGATTTCTCCAAGATTGGCAGAACTTCGGATGCTGTCAGGGGGGAATTTGTCCCTTCACTTCAAGCACGCTGGACATCGGCCTACTCGAAAAAGACTTAAAATCTCAACCGCCTGCAGTCATGATACGAAATCAAACTTTGTTTACCAATCTGACTGATAAGTGCAAGTGGCCTTCGTGGAATGTAATTCGAGCACGATCAATAAATTACACGTGAATGTCACTAATTCGCATGCTCTAAATAACTAATCCTGATAGAATGATTAACGAGAAATAAAATAGAAAGTCGACTAAACGAAAAAGGATGGCGTGTCGTTTGATGACTACTTCTTTAACATTATCAACTTCCTCATAGACTACTAAATAAAAGACCAATTCATCATTTTCATTGGCGTACTGTATACACTTATATCATGAATGTTGGAACTTAGCTATACTAAAAACCACTGAATCGTTCCAAAACATTCCTCCAGAAATTTCCATATTAGAAAAAAACATTGCATTTTCCTGAGATTAGCATGTCTGCTAAAACTATGAGCGGTATGCTAACCCTTTTCGGCTCACCCCATTTCAAAAGTAGAACAAGTTATCAAAAATCAGTATTTAAAAACACTCATTCTACTGTGGCTGAGAGATTTTCATTACATCATCTTATTAGTAAAATATGCGCCCGCAATTGGAAACATTCTCAGCTATATATTGTCCAGCATTCTCGCCTACTGATGCCTCATTCTCCATATTAATAGTCGATTGTTCAATCTAAACTCAGATTTTATAGGAGTATGTCTTTAAGCACACACAAAATCTCTCGGCAAGTTGGAAGCACAATCACAGTTGATATTAAATCAAGAAGCGTGCTTAATCGTTTCTAGCATGCATAAAAAGTTTTCTGCGTAATTCGAGATAATTTTCCTTTTAAATAATTAAATAATCAACGCCTCCACAACGCGCATATTGAGTGTGGTAAAACAACCGAATATATATATATATATGCATACTTACATACATACATACATATATATATATATATATATATATATATATATACATATATATATATATATATATATATATATACACATATATATATATATATATATATATATATATATATATATATATATATATATATATATATATATATATATATATATGAGGCAAAAATATGAAAAGCATATTAATTTTAAATTTTCAGTTGTTAAAGAAGCTTCCTCGGGAATCGGTGGGTAAAGACATCTCTGTTATTTTTATTCCTGTGTTGTTTGCTTTTCATTGGTTAAATCGACTTCACGATTATGTATCCTGTCCATCAGCGTTCGTGTGTATAATTCAAGTGAGTATAAGTCTAATAATTCTAGTCTGTCTGTGCGGGATTCAGTTGATAATAGATATGTGTTTGTGTCTCTGTGCGCGTTTGAGTGTATAGTTGACATTTTCATCTATTTTTGTGGTTTTACGTATATTGATTGGAGGTTGTTTGAGTGAGAGCAAAGTTTTACGTCACGCCGCCTGTGCTTGTAGTTAGACATAACTTTTTAAAAAATAATTGATTCAACGTTTGAGAAGGGGTGAGCTGTAAAAGGATAGAATTCCGCTTATAGTTTTAGCTGTGCTACTGGTCTGATGCAAATACAAAGGTTTTCTAACATGGGGAATTGTGTAGGAATGTTCTGGGCCCGTCGACCGTTTTTAGTACAGCTGAATTCCAAGATTCATGACATGAGAGTATACTAATGATGAATTGTTTTTTTTTCGCAGTCTATAGGAAAGGTGAACATATTAAAGAAACAGTAATCAAACGAGACGTCAACATCTTTTGTTCCGTCGACTTTCGAGTTTATCTCTCGTTAATCTGTTATTAGTATTAGATATTAGAGGTTTCGAATTAGTGATATTCACGCAGAATTTATTGGTCGTGCTTTAATATCATTACGCGAATATCAATTGGGCTGATCAGATAGGTTGTTAAACGTAGTTTGGTTTCGTCTTCAATGTTTTGACTGTGGACAGGCTATATTCTAATTTTCTAAGAAAAGGTCGATTTCCAACGGTTCAGAGTGAAAGGTCAATTTCCACCACGGCTGTTACCGAATATCTGCCAAACCTAGCGATTTCCGTTTTTATGGGGTCATTTTCATCAAATATAAAAAGACTCCAGGCCTGTTCATTACAGGTTGCTACTTGCATAAGCCAGTTAATCGGAATATGTTGGTATTTTTCGTAGTCCGTATGGGTTATGCATTTTCTTCACTTGGTTTTACATGGTCAAATGGTTACACAGCTTTATCTTTCATGTTCTCTACACGTATGTAATTTATGGCTCGGTAGTCTAAATGTAACGAAGGTGTTTGACATGTTACTATTTTACTATGATTAATCAAATGCATTTACTTTTAATTATTACTGTACCTAATAGAATGATATCGTGAATTTAAAACAAAAATAAGTTGTTATTTAACAGAGAAAAACATTTTTGACTTTGTCCTCATTGTACTTTGCTGCATAAACCTTTTAAAATTACATTTAGAGCACAAGACAACTGTTTCACCAGGATAAATTTCCCTGCTTAGCCTTCCATACTTGGGGCGGATTATACTGAGTGAATTTTCGAATGGACGATAACGAAAGTTAGAGAGCCGAGTCTATCCGGTAGGGGAAGAAATTCTTTTCTAACTCTATAAGAATATTTTTGTGCACGGAGTCGGTTCAGATGTAATTTGAACTCAATTTCCCAATCACAATCCGTGCCGTTAACAGCTAAGCTTCCAGCGCATTCAAATATATTCTTATTTGATGTTAATAAAAGTAACCGACTGCGACCCTGCGAAATCTGAAGTAGTATAAAATGGAAGGCCTAAGTTTTGCAGTACGTCACATTTTCCACGTTCATATATGCTGACATGTGACAGGTAGAAATGTTTTTTAGAAATCTATTTTATTTTAATTCAATTTCAAAAAGTGAATTTTAAAATTATACAGAAAAATCGAAAAATATCCTGTCTACTGCGATGTGACATAGCGTTTTAAAGCTTTCATTTCGTATGCGCGATAGGAATAAGCAATAGAAGAATTCATAAAATATTTTGATATATCTAGGTACAACTACAACAGGTGTAACATATTCCTTTCACTCCTGCGCAAAACATTTACAAACAATATACAAATGCCGTGCTATACGAATCGGGTTCTTTCTACAGCGAGTCAGTGTTAGTTAAACTGTCACTACTTCGTTATTTGATACAGCGGACTAGATCATAGTCGGTATTAATACCTCCGTGTAAGTTGTCTATGCACCATCTTGTGCCTGTCACATAGCCAACTAAATACTCTGACTGGATAATGCCAGATTTATACTGTAATTTCAACCCATGAATGCTATTGCCTCCAATTTTAACAGATTTTAATACATTCGATTTTATAAATGTGGAATATAGTAGGTCGATACTTATTCTCTGTGACACATTGTACAACTTTCGGTGATCAGGGTTTTCCATAATTTTTCGTCATTTGTAGAATTTAGTAAAATTTGTCTTTTTGTTATGTCTCTGAATCCGTTTTCTGTCATCCATTTAAATAAATTCTTTCGGTATGTTCCTTTTTCCGATATTCTTTTCAATATGTCCTGGGTTAAACTTAACTCATTATGTGCCCTATTTGAATGTCTTTTTTTCTGTTTCTGAGTTTAAGTGTCTATTTCTAAGTATAAGTGTAAGTGTGCTATCTGTTTCCATGTTAAGTCCAGGGTAATCTCAGCATTATTCGATAGAACCATATTTCAGTTCGTTCAAAATCTCTTCTCCGGGAAGGGCAGTCCACTCTTCACTGCCATATAGGATGACATATTACATATCATTTCAGCATTTGTTTTAACGAAAGGCTCTTTTTTCATAATACTTTGCTTAACTTTCAATACTGTAACTGGTTTCTGTATTGCACTTTCCGTCCTAAATCTGAAATTGACATCCTAAATTGTCATCCCTATCATTAAATTCAACCACCGAAGTAAGGGCAATAATGAAACATGGAAAATAAAGATAAGATTCATTCAACGGACAAAAACATTAATAGTATGAAGAATCACAGTCTAAGGACGAAATGCGTAACTTTTGATTTTTTTTATATGTAATGTATTAATTTAATATGTAATGTATTGGTTTAAGATGTAATATATTGACGTAGCTTGCTAAAAGTTCAAATTAAAATGTATGCTTAAACTTTGCATTTCGATTTTATCTATATACATACATACCACATTTGTAACCACACTGGCAACGAAATCATTTCAAGGAAGTTGAGATTAGTAATAGTTTGGAGAGAAAGATACAAGCAGCTGCATTCAGGCGACGTGGAAATTATTTTCGTTCAGACACCGTTGAAATAGATAGGCGAGAATTAATCCATAACGTTATGCTAAGTATTTTGATAATAATATTAAACTTTTCGTACTAAGGAAGTCAATAATATCTTGCGGTATTCTTTCGCTATAACAATTAATCCAAAACATCAAACATTAAAATATATATTTAATGTCAGAATCTAAAAAATTTAATCAGTGGATGCTCGGGAAAATAAGACAGTTATGATAATTAAAAACAGCAGAGATCAGTTCTTATTTGTGCCCTTTGCAATGATTTGTATTAATGTGTTTATTATCTATACATCAATAATATATAATAAATTTAAATAAATAATACGAAATATATAAAAATAATTATTAGACCCCCTCGTGTCTCGTAAGATAATGCGGTAAGCACCGGGAGATGACGTGGGCATGATTGGGCGGTTATAACCCGATATTGACTCTGCGAACACTTTGGCAAGTGATGTATATGAAAGCTGAGGCTGTGTGTGTATTTACTTTTCTTGCATACCTGAGACCCTTTTCCTCTTTTCTCAAGTCGGAAAATTGCATATTTGAATGCAAGCCCCCGGGAGCTTCGATCTGCTGTTCGGTTTTCTATGCCTCCACGTTCCATCTGTCGCGTACATGAACATATATATCGATTTACCTATCAAACTAGTATGATTAGCCGTTCCTTACCGAATGCATTTGTCTGCACGGGCTGCTTGCATTGGCTACATTGGATTAGTTAACAAAATTATATCGTATCTATGCTGATCGGATCTTAGCAAATCTGATAGGGAACACATAACCTGACGTGATAACAAGTTGGAACAAGGCCAGAACGATGAAACCGTTGGTGAGGACGGATAGTCAAATCATGATAGTGGAACCATCGACAGCTTTCGCACATTTCTTCAAAACAATTTCATTAATATGGCTTGTGACAATCAAGCATGAAATCAACAATACTTTTTCTCTTCAAAATATCGTTCTTGATTAGATCCTAAAACTTAAATCTTGAGTGAAAACCTAAAGTTCTAAGGGCTGACCCCACATCTCTCTCTCTCTTTCACTCTTTCTCACACACACCACATATATATATATATATATACATACAGACACATATGTATATAAATACACACATACACACACAGACACCCATACATATATATATATATATATATATATATATATGGATGAAAATATAAAAGGAAGGCGGAAAACAGCCGCTCCTAAAAGGTACAGACAAGAACAAATTGCTTAATCTGTTACACTTTATTCTACATTCAACACCATCACTTGATAAGACACCAGACGTGTTGAAACAAAATGTCTATTTTTGTATTGATTTTATAACATATTTATATCATAATTTTCGAATGAATTATATTTGCTCTACTTTGTATTGAGTACTCTTTTAAAAATATTATTTTTGTTTATTGGAATTTATTCCGTATAGACCAATCCTATACTTGTGTGTGTATATATATATATATATATATATATATATATATATATATATATATATATATATATACATATACATATAAATGTGTGTGTGTGTTTGTGTGTGTGTGTGTGTGTATGAGAATAAAAATATAATAGGAAGGCGGATAACAACCACTCCTAAAGGATATAGAAAAAAAGAAAGTGCATACAAATACACAATTTAAAGTCGAATATGTAGACTTAATATATCTAAGAAATACCTAAAATCCCGGGGCTACTGTTGCCACATCCTGGTAGTGGTGTTTTCTTAAAGGAGAGAAAGAAGATTATGTTTGGGTGTAGGCATTTAAAAATATTTTTAGGTACATATTTACCCGGATGAGTGAAATAAATCTCAATAAATATGATTTCTTCTCTCCCCTGACATTATCCTCATATCTTTACCCCTTCATTTCCGGTGTCCTTGTATATCGCTGTGGTTTCCTGGCTTGTGCTTCCTTCCAACTGCCTTGGTCGAACTCAGACTTGCGAGGTACGCCTGCATTTTAACCACGCGCGCGCGCGTGTGTGTGTGAGCGCGCCCGCGCGTGTGACCAGTTGTCCTTCCCTGACACGAAAGTTATACTGAACACCGTCGCCTCATAGGTTACTCACTAACAGTTACTCTCCTCTAGTCAAGTACTTCTAACTGAGTTTGTATATGCCCAGTAATAAATATATTCTGTGATTAAATACGTGTCTTCGTTTTCTTCGTTTCAGCGTCAATTTTACTTCACCAGATATAAGCCCCAATAGCCATTCAATGTAGAGTTTTATTGTGTGGTCTTGTGTTCGTGTAAGATAATTCAAAAGCTTAAGTACATTAGGTTATGCTTTAAAGAGAACGGTTGATATTAGAATTGAACATGTCAAGATTTTAGTAACTGGTAAAGCATTCTGTTGAGAAACTGTTCCGCAAATAACCAGTTCTTGGTAGCTCTTCGAGTGGAACATCTTACTAAAGGAATACGAATACAATTGGTCTGATACATCCTCGTATATTTGACATAGCGGGTAAGTATTGCAAAGTTAAATTTGTTGGAACCAAGCGGTGTAGCTAATAAAAACTCTGGTCATCGTAATAACGTACTTTTCGTCTGTGGGAAATGGGTTTCAGATTCGGAAAGAATTAATTACCCTCCAAGACAAGCAAGCAGGATTTGGACAGCTCCAGCACAGATATAGAAGTAACAACCCATTTGTGATTTGATCTGTTACTTGTAAAAGTAGATTATAGCAGGGAGAGACTGATATTTACTACAGAGGTACATTGAACCGACCATTTTTTCCTTTAGCAATAGATCGTATATAGGAATTCCATTTGCGTTCTGGGATGAATTTGAGCCCTAGTAAAAGATTTTCCTGCATCTTCTGCGATAGTACGAATATATGCGTTCCATTTGAATTCGCGGGCAAGATTTACACCTAATTCGAGGCACGGAAACATTTTGAGAATTAGTGTAGTTTTCGTTTCTACCCGTTAGTGATGAAATATTACGAATTTATTGTTGGATATATTGAATATCATCATAATCTTCCGTATTGAGCTTTGCAAGTTAGATCAAATGACCAACACCGGTCATAAATATAATTTCGTTGCATAGATAGTGTGGAACCTTCTGAAAATATATTTAGTAAAGTCTGAGAGTGGCCTTGGGTAAATCGTTGATATAAAGCAATGACGCGTACATTGATCTCATGTACAACAAATGACTAAGAAAAAACGATCATAGGCCTAGCTGACAAGAAAGAAAAGAAAACAAGAAACGAATCACTTATCAACAATCCATTTAAAAAAAAACAATTAAATTGAACTGTCCTTGCACGTGTGTTTAAATTTGTACGTTTTCAATTTTTTAAAAAATTTGAATTAGCAATTCAAAAGTTTTATTTTTATAAACGGTCAAGACTTCATGTAATTTCTATATTTGATTGAGGTGTTTTTACCATTCCAAACATCATCAAGAATTGCCTAATTTTAGTCTGGCATTTAATGATTGTCAGCTACATCCTTGAATTGTTGGAATTCAAATCCAACAGAAATATACGTGTCAATTATAAACGGCGTCATGCTCCCAATATGTTAGTATGGATCCAATAAAAGCTTACCAATTAGACTGTCAGCATTCAGTTTTCACAACGACAGTCAAACCTAATCAAATAAAAAGATAAATCATCTTGTTATCCACAAATTTGCTTTTCTAGCATTTATCGCTTTAAGGTATATCTTCCACTTTTTATTTGTTTGTTTTTTGTTGTTTTTTCTTACTTCCCTGCGAAACAAACATTTCAAGCATTAAAATGCAGTATTCATCGTCAACTTTTGTCTTCCGGAAAAATGTCCCTTTTTTTACTTTACTCCTCATAATTAGGCTCCTTTTCTGTTTCTCTCACTACTAGTTTGAAAATATATTTTAACTCAGATTTGCGTCTTTCTTGTCGGCTTTTAAATGAAGACCGTAAGGTCAAGCATCTATGACATCAGTGCTATGGAACGTTTGGTTGAATTGTGCATCGATAGGTATAGTGTTGATTTGTTTTGGTTTGTTTTGTATTACGGCATATCAACCTCAATGGGTCATTTATTGCCGACAACATTTTTTTCCCTGCTAATATTTTTGATTAGTCAAACATCTATTTCTGGTAATATTTTTTTCCTCAAAAATGTATACCTGGTAATATTATTTTTAAAAATGTATAGCTGGTAATTTTTTTTTCAAAAACGTATTGCTGGTAATAGTTGTTTTCTTCCAAAAATTTTTTCTGGTAATAATTTTTTTACTAAGTATTTCTGGTATTAAAACCTATTTTTACATTTTCTGAATGTTTTGACCTCAGTTTCGGGGTTAACTATTTGCCCATAGCTGGGACCCTAACAGCTGCTACCACCCCGGGTCAGAATGGACCTGTGAACACCAGCAATTACGAGGTGGTTCCACGCTCCTCAAAACATCCTGATCAGAGGCCTTGCTGTTGGACTGAGTTTATCGCCATACCCAGGAAGTGGATGTAGTTTATCGTCATACCCAGAACCGGTATATTGTTGTTGATTATGTTTTTTTTTTATCGTTATTGAACCAAAGACCGAACTCCGTGCCTGTTTCTCCAATATAATTCACTCTTTGGCTTTGCGACAGAAAAAATAAATACATAAGAGTCGGTGGTTTGAAAATTATTTGAGTACAGGGGGTGTGAAAATGATATCAGTGTTGATATGCTAACAGTCTTGGCATCGGGGTTTATTGCAGGTTATGTTACCTTGAGGAGGCGATGAATTATGTATGCCAGATGATACAAGAGGTTTATTTTGTTTGGTGGCTAACACCAAACGTTGAGTGTGGTCCCACTGAATATATGTTTAATTCTTTGGTCGAATTTTTTATACTGGAAAATTGTTGTTAGCATATGGAAAACCTTGTAAATGCTGTAATTAAACTAAAAAAACATGGGGATTCTGGATTCTTTTTGTTCTATCGGTTAGTTTATTTCTATTTTGTTTGGAAGATTTAGAGATTGAATTTTTGGTAATTTTAAGTCTGTATTAACAGTTGAGAAAGTAACTGAACAGTTTACCTCTCTGTCATCTTGTAATCCCCATTTTGTAAACAGATTCATTTTATGCGTAAACATTATAAATATTTTTTAGGTTGCTGGGGTGGCATCTATTGAGGTTTACGTAGCAATGATAATTTATGGGTGTGGCGTATACTGCTGTTGAGATGTGGTTGTTAGTTAAACGTACCAGCTCATTCATAAAAGGAATAATCCTAAGTGAATTTGATGGTGTGGCGGAAATTGTTGAGTTGTTTATTTAAGGTCGTAGCGACTGTTCTCACCGTGTGTCCAGATAAAGAATATAACGTCTATGCACCTGTTGTAGTGTAGGGGAGCCAGATTATACCTACTCATGATATCTCGTTCCACAACATCCATGAATATGATCGCATAATGGAAGGCATACATTATATGTGTTTGTGTTTGTATGCGTGTGTGGATATATATATATATATATATATATATATATATATATATATATATATATATATATATATATATATATATATATATATATGTATGTATATAACCACACAAGCATACCGAGTTCTCTCAGTCACTGTGTGTTTATCTAAATATAAATACGCTTAAATTCACCTTCTTCTCTGCTGTGCGCCAACGGCTTCAGGGTAAAATTTCCGACTGACGCGAATTCAGCCGGTTTTCGATTCTAGCCAGAGGCAACCGGACGTCTAGCTACACTGATTAGCTGTGATACAGCGAAACAGTCAGTCTGTAGATGACAATATATATATATATATATATATATATATATATATATATATGTGTGTGTGTGTGTGTGTGTGTGTGTGTGTGTGTGTGTGTGTGTGTGTGTGTGTGCTTGTATGCGTGTGTGGTTTTATATGTATGTGTGTGTGTGTTTGTATGCGTGTGTGGTTATATATATATATATATATATATATATATATATATATATATATATATATATATATATATATATATATATATATAAAGAGTTCGTGAGTGAGTGGGATAAACTAAAACACTGTAGTAATGCACATCCACATGTAACTAATTACACATATGTAATAATGCATTGTTTTTCTTTACCTTTCCGTGTTTTTTTTCTCTTTAGAGCAGAAACGTTTTGTTATTCGATCATCCACTACGCATAGATGATTATACTTATTTGATGATTAATCTTCCGCTGCGATGTCATAGCAAATCCTATTGTTGAGCATTATATTAATGCGACATCACTTCATCCTCTTTTCTACGGAGACTTCAAATCTTGTCGCTCAAATAAGACTTATTTTCTATTTATCATGACGAAATCGCAATTATTTATTTATTGTATTACTTGTTTTAATGTAATAAGCTTTGATATTCTTCGACTATGAAAAATGTCATTTGTAAAATATACGCTTTATCTAATATTGCTATATTTGTAAAAGTAAAATGTTTTTTATTGGTTATTTTATGGAATGTATTTTATTTTTACCTGCCAATATTTTGCTATTATGTTTTACAATGAGTAACTTTTATGGGTTGCGCGTTAGTTTTGTAAAAGCCTAGATGATGGTAGGATGAATTGTTTTCAATTGAAAATGTGAGGTAATTATTCAGTAGGATCATTTGCTTAATATTTACAGCGTTATGGAGATTATTATTATCTGCGAATGTTTCTATTTATCTTCTATGAAATTTGTAGGCTTTGCGTTTAGAATTATACAGAAATTTCCATCGATTTTTTTCAACCTCAATTAGGAATTATGTGCTACAAGTTCTAAGAAAGGGCTTCTAAGTTCAAGCCTATTGTTATACTTCCTTATGCCATATTATTGTCGTGGGAATTGAAAGACCTGACAGTATTATTTATTAACACTTCCTAAAAAAATATTAAGTAAATTTCCTTACGCTTGAGCCTCTCTCTCACTTCAACCAGGTTTCGCTGTGCTATAAAAAGGGGAAATATTTGTCTGAAAAATGATTCCTCCTCTGCCTCCATATATATATGTATGTATCTCTCTCTCTCTCTCTCTCTCTATATATATATATATATATATATATATATATATATATACATACATACATGTGTGTATATATATATGTGTGTGTGTGTGCATATATATGTGTATACATATGTGTATAGATACATATATATGTGTATATATATACATATGTGTATATATATACATATGTGTATATATATATACATATATATGTATATATATATATACATATATATGTATATATATATATGTATAGATACATACATATATGTGTACATATATATATACATATATGTGTGTATATATATGTATATATATATATATATATATATATATATATATATATATATATATATATATGTGTGTGTGTGTGTGTGTGTGTATATATGAAACAATTTTTTTGTACACTAATCATTTGGCTTTAAGATGAAAAGAGGAATACAAGACAAGAATTTAAAAAAAAGTTTCAACTTATATTTCCTGATACTTTCTTTTAGATTTCTTAAACAGCTTAGCATATACCATGTTTGCATCATATCACCCGACTTTTAATGCAGCAAATTGCAGTTCTTTTCTCGGGGTGTTTCTTCCTTCAGAAATTAAGTTCTTTTGTCTTATGTTCCGGTGATTGACCTGACCAGTCTAAAGTTGCCCACTTTTTTTCCCTAATGAAGTCCTTTATTGTGATGGCACTAAGTTTTGCTTCATTGTTCTGCTGCATGATAAACTTCCTCCCAGTAGGTTTATGTGCATTTATCTGTAATTTTCTAGGCAAAATATTCTAATAATTTCTGAATTCATTCTAATACTACCAACATGACTAACATAGTCAATAAATATTTATGAGCCTGTCGCAAGCTCAAGCTAAGAGACTGCCTCCACTATACTTTACAGATGAATTTATATGCTTTGGGTCATAAGCAAATCCATTCTTTCTCGAATCTTTGATCTTTCTATCAGGTAGAGAATAATCTTAGTCTATCAGTTGATACATTCTTTCAAAAAGTTTTATCGCTCATCTCATTCCAATCTGACCTTCTGATTATTACTCCTTGTGAATGGTTTGCATATTGTGTTATATCTTTTATATTTCTGTTGAAGTCTTCTTTGATGGTTGGATTGTGAAATCCTCAACCCTTCTATGTAAAGATTTTTGCGGATGTTACTGACTGTTATTTTGGGGGTGTCTTCCTCACGGTTTTCACAATATTTCTTACATCAAATGCTCGTGTTTTCCTCAACTGATCTGTTCTTTGTCTTATTATCAGTACACCAGTAGTTACTTTCTTTTTCAGAACATTCTAATTTGTTGTGTTTCTATTCCCAATGTTTGTCCAATGGCTCTTATCAATTCTACTTATTTTCCCAGCTTCAAAAAGGTTTGCTTCTCTCTCATAGCCAGCTTTATCTTCATTTGGTTTATCCTATTTAAGAAGAAATTATGTCTTCATAGGGGACACCCAATCAAAAACCAAGAGTAGTAATTCAGAGCTATTATTGTTTAAATAATCAATCTAAATGGCAACACCAGGACAACAGATAATACTTATCAGTTTCGTTTTCCAATATTTTTCTTACTCGAAAAACAAAAATTTTTATGTCCAAAATATTTTAACACATTTAAGTGTAAATACCAGGAAATAAAATCTGAAATACTGAACTCTTTACTTATATTAAAATTTTTATGTTAAAACCAAATGTATTCACGTGACAACAAACACGGCGGGATTAGCTTTTTTCCTTTCGAATATATTTGGTCGATAAACGTTTCACTTTTTGGCAAAACGTATTTATCGGAAAATTCCAGAGGTCGAATTTCTGCATCCAGTCAGTTCCAAATAAATTTTTCGTATTTTTAAGAACGTATATTTTTAATTTTTTGGTCATTCCGTTGAATGTCATATTTGTAATAACTTCTCCCTCAAATTTTATTTTTCTTCCTGTTACCGACCTAGCTATTTATCTCCACATGGTCGGTTTGTTTAATTTCTTCCACATCTGTAGGTTAATAATGGTTAAATCTGATCCGGAATCCAATTGTAGTCTGACTTTTTGTTTAACATTTCTAAATGTACGTATTTTCGGATATTTGTCTCGTCCGCTTGGTCAGTTCTAGTGAGTCTTACTCGGCTTCTGCTTTCTTTCCTAGTCCAACAATGAGAACTTTTATGTCACACTTCATTGCACGACAGACAAGTCTTAAAGCGTTATGGACAATCTGTGTACCAATGCAAAGTCGCACAGCGATAACATGAACTGGGTCCTAGTTTTTTCTGATATTTTATTTGATTTTTGAAGTAGAATAATTTGTTTGTCCTGTTTTTGAAGTAGAATAATTGGTTTGGTTTGTGTTTTAGGAGGGACAAAAACGTGTTTGCCGTTGTACTTTTCGTATGGCAGCGACGCCAGTCTCTTCTATATCTTTCGAGCCCTTCTTTACGCTTATACCTCTCTGACAGTCTTCAGCCAATTTTTGTAGCGTCAATTCTGGTTCACTCTCAAGTTTTGTTAGAATTCCCCTTCTGATCTCTGCATCTTTAGACGAAACTAGGCCTTGGACAAATATCAAACATTTAAAATTGCCCGGGTTGAGCTCAGATAACTTAATGTCATTGCAGTGTTGGTTTACTATGTAAGCGAATGTTATATAGTCTTCGCTATCCTTTTTGGTTAGATTTAAACATTTCCACATTTTGTGGAATAGTGAAGTGTTCGGACTAAATAATTCCGTTTAAAGTTTTATGGCTTCCTTGAAAGTCAACTCATTCGTTTTATTCGGTAGGATGTAGTCTACGAATTTAGTGTATTCGCTTGACCATAGTTTCCTCAGTAGTAGACGTACTTTTTTCGCGTCTGACCAATTCCCACCAATCAAACTCATATGAATCTTCATATCTTCTGAAGTAAGCCGCGAAGGTTTTGTCTTCGTTCGGTGCATAAGTGAAGTCATTGATAGAGCTCCATATAGCATTTTGCGACAATTCCGTTTCATTTTCAGAATTTGGCACTTTATTTGTTACTACCCGTAGTAGTAATTCTTGTAGTTTAAGATGCTTCTGTTCGTTTTTCTGTTGCTGCTCGAATTGCATTTTCATTAGTTCCAATATGGTTGCCTTAAAATTTTCCATGTTTACCGTAATTATGTGTAATTATTTTTCTTTAATGTAGATTTCAGGTCTTTGTTATCTGTTGTTCTGGAACATTAGGACGAATAAAAAATTCCTGCGTAGAATTCGTGTCTTTGTTACCACTGTAAAGTTGGTGTCCTAAAAGAAAATTTTTCTCCATTTTTTTATGTTCGCGTAGAACTTGTTTTTTTGTTGTTGTTTCTTTTTCACTGCCTACTTCGCCTCTGTTATGGACGACCGATAGCAAAAGATCTTTTTTTCTCCGCGTAGAACTTTGTTTCTTCAATATACTCCACGTAGAACTTGTTTTTTCAGTATACTTTTTTAGGTTTTCTCCGCGTAGAGTTTCGTTTCTTCACTATCCTTTTAGGTTTCTCCGCATAGGGTTTTTTTCTTCAGTCCTTTTTTAGGATTCTCTGCGTAGAATTCGTTTCTTCAATATACATTTTTAGGATTTCTCCGCGTAGAATTTGTTTCTTCAGTCCTCGTCGCCACTGTTATGGTCCGATATCCTCGCACTATTTTTATGGTCCAAGGTTAGGACCAAGGAAGAACAACACGAACACAAATGTAGGAATAATTAGTACAAAGAAGTTGTAAGGTGTTAGTATGACTGTCAGTCTGGTTTGGATTGAACTACTATTGTCTCAACTCGTTCCCTCTCGACTCGTTCCACTTCGTTCTATCGTCTCTATTGAGAGGCCCAGTCTTTATAATGTCAGGAAGAGTTAATTGTCGTTACAGGTAAGTTCCAATAACACTATCTTTTCTTAAGAGGATTATAACAATTTATACTCAACGTGTCGATGATTTAGTCTCTTGCATCTAATTTTATGAATTTCAACTTGACTCATGTCGAAAATAAATTATTTAATTATCTAATTATTTCACTAAACTTCTTATGTATGCTGAATATATCGACGATATATTCATAAAAACGACCAACCTAGAAGAATAAATAAAAGCTTTTGGGAAATGACAGCGTCCTACCTGTTAATTTCGAAATCAGTATTAATAATAACATCGCTTATCACCCAATTTAACACGCATCCTCGGTCTGTTAAACAGGAATAAATCCCTCTGATACCTTTTTAGGCTTGGATTTCCTGTTTTTTCGAATGTCTTTTCCTAATTTCTCTTTCACTTCCAGTAGTCCCTGGCGTTTTAGTGGCGTTACAGACATGCACTTACTACATTAGTAGAATGAAAATTTGCGTAAGCATTAATTTATGTCTTCTCAAATACAGAGTGAATAATTCCAGAGATATAAAGCATATATATATATATATATATATATATATATATATATATATATATATATATATATATATATATATATATATATATATATATATATAAATTTTCCATTATGTGCCTTACACTTCTAGACCTGAATAACCACAGCAGTTTACAATTTCCTGTCGTTTCTATCACTTAGTAAGATTTGTAATTTTTGCTATATATTTTTATACCTGATCTTACCATCAGTTACTCAAGCTTGTTTGGTAGGCTATTCTTTGCATTGCACTAACACTCTTGCTTTCAATATCTTTATGATTGTCAAATTTTCTAAGCACCCTTTTCTCAATATGGGCCGCAGATATTTTAAATAAACCAGATATATAGATCAAAATTTAAGCTAGTCACGTACTCATTTTTAGAACACTTTTTCTGTTGCACCATATCCATCTCTGAGGAGATTGTACATAATTCACTGCCATATTACCTAACAGTTCAGTAGTCTTTTCTATTTTTCTAACGAAATATTCCGGTTACTTAATACATTGATTCCATTTTCCTTGTCATATTTTTCATCCTCTGTTAAAAAATCTATCTATCTATCTATCTATCTATCTATACATACATACATATATATATATATATATATATATATATATATATATATATATATATATATATATATATATATACATATATATATATATATATATATATATATATACATACATATATATATATATATATTAACATATATATATACATATATATACATACATATATATATATATATATATATATATATATATATATATATATATATATATATATATATATATATATATATATATATAGTTAAGTTCCCAGATTAATTCTGTGGACAAGACTGATTAGTATAAAATGACAATTGGAAAAATCTTAGATTTTGCCGACGCGTTTCACCTTCCAACTTTTTTAATGCAAAAATGAAATCGAAATATTTCTGTTGTTATAGTTACATTAAAAATCCAAATTTAAAAAGATAGACGCTTCTGTCCAAACCTTTTTTTATTGGAGAACGAAACGCCTCGTCAAAATCTAAGATTTTTCGAATTGTCATTTTATACCAATCTGTCTTGTCCACAGAATTAATCTGGGAATTTAACTGTATTGTCGACATGGAAAAAAACTCTTACCATAAAGGTAATTTGCATTAACGCCCCCCCCCACGGCTTGGACAGAAGCGTCTATCTTTTTAAACTTGGATTTTGAAGGTAACTATAACAAAAGATATATTTCGATTTCATTTTTGCCTTGAAAAATCGGAAGACGAAACGCCTCGGAAAAATCTAAGATATCATATATATATATATATATATATATATATATATATATATATATATATATATATATATATATATATATATATACTACATATTAGATATTTAGACATATCCTCTCGCTTTCGTTTACTACATTCTTTAGGTGTCGTTTCTCATTAAACGACCAACAATGCGAACATTACAAAAAGAAACAAAAAGAACACGAATAATGACTGTGATCTACAAAAATATATACACTGCATTAATTATACCTATCCTTACGCAGATATATGCTTACGGTAAAAAGGATAAAACTGCCATTATAAATATAATTCACCAATATCATTAAGGATCCCAAAGAAAATTTACATTCATTATACATTATAAAATTTCATAACATCAAACAATTTATTGTCAATACTCCAGGAAAGCCCAAATCCTCTCTTTGAAAAACCAATACTTTTCATGATTTCTGATGCTTTCTGGGATATTTCATCTCCAGTATTTAGTCATGGGTATAACGATAAACTATATATCTGAGAGCAAAGTCACTAATCGGGAGATGAAGCTTTTAAGGTGCGTGGAACCACCTCTTAAGTGCTATTGCTATCAGGTTACCCTGACCTGGGGTGGTAGCTCCTGGTTGGATCCACGTTAAGGGCAATTTGATCGCCCAAACAAAAACAAAGCGTTATGAAATTAAAATAAAAAAACACCTCCTATAAACATACCAACAATAAGCACATAATAACAAGTTATAGTGTCATCACTCAAATCCGTTTAAAATAATACCAAACAATCAACATGAACACTTTCTTGGCATTAATTCATATATCCTACAATACATATATCGTACAATACATATATCCTACAATGGATATATCCTACAATACATATATCCTACAATACATATATCCTACAATTTCTTAAATCAATATGTATCCTAAATTATAAATACAACGTAAATCACACATATCATTGTCTCTAGTAATTATTTCTATGCACACATGTATATCTAAAAAAAAGCTGAGCATCTAACATGTATTCAACTGGGGAAGCAGAATGACATGGATTTTATTTACATCCAAGCCTTTAAGAAAAAATGATATCGGCATTAAATGACCCATAATGAGTTGATATTCTGTTAAACAGATAAATAAATCGATCACCAGTATTAACAATTTAAAACAACATTAAATTCTTACATCGGCGATTCTCTCGTGTTGTCGCCGTCTATCATGTGGATACATAGTACACTTCGTGCACACATCGATGCTCACATCACACACAACCAAAACACAACTATCAACACAAGACAAATATTAACAAATAAAATTAAAATACTATACAACAGCAAGTGCAAAGGAAAGTCTCTAATTTCTAGCAGTTTGTTATCCTAAGAAAATAACCCATATAAGTAAAAAGCTTTTCACTACAGGAGACGGAACGTTGAATTTAGTATCCTTCTTCTTTGTACCGTCTCCATACAGGACGTTGGCGGTCATGATTCCGCTACAAATTTTTGTAGTTCTTAATAAATATTTTCTTTTTGATTTCTCTCCTAAACACTGACACGCTATCCATTTACTCCAGCTCTTTAATTAGATTATACTTCGTTTCGTCTGTTATTTTTACCTTCCCTGTGAATATCAAATTTTGCAAGACTTCTTTTCTCATTATGCGCCCTAGATATTCAGCTATCTCTTACTGATATTGCGTATACATGTATTTTTCTTTTCATTTTCATCCTCGGTTACTCCATGTCTGTATACGTCTTGGGTGTTCTAGAAACCAGGTGTTGAAAACTACCATTCGTTCGCCATACAATTATTGACCCATTTTTCTTCCTGTTCCTACCGAATACTTAGTTCGAAATTGCCAACATTGGCATTCAGTTCCCCCGCTGACGGTTTAATCCCTTACGATTTACATTGAGCCTTAGCGTTATATTGCCGCGAGAAAACTTTTTAATTTCTTCTCCTGTATTTATTGCTCTCGGTACATATACAATTATAATGAATATGATGAACGTCTTTCTTTTCTGCTTAACGAGAAGGATTCTTTCAGTTTGTTGACAGTATCCCAGAAGCTCATGTCTTTAGAATAAGATCAGTTATACTTACTATTTATATTATTCGGACTATTGTCCTCGTCTTTGTCGCCATATTTATTACAATGTTTCGGCCGTTGTACGCTCCGGCCTTCTTCAGGTGGTTGGAATGTCGAAATGAACCCTTTATTTCGCTCCACGGGCCATGTTTAATGGATGTCAGTTATCAGTTACCTCCTCTTAATTACCCTCTCCAAGTTCTCCACTGGCTTACCAGGGTATTGAACTCACACTCTTTGGGTGCTTGTCACTATATCTAACCAACGCCTTTAACCACTGTGCCATGTGCCCTTGAGGGAATTAACAGGAGATAATTGATTTTTGACATCCACGTGGAACTAGAACAGTCGACCCCAGTGAGCGAGATAAAGGGTATAGTTCGACATTCCAACCACCTGAAGGCCGGAGCATACAATGGCCCAAATGTTGTAATAAATATGGCGACAAAGATGAGGACAATAGTCCGAATAATGTAAATAGTGTACATAATACTTCATCTCAGAAATATAGACTGATACTAAGTTACACTCCGCTTTCATTTATATCTCATCTTCATATATGATGCTGCGTTTGTCACTGAAGATATATCCATTGTTTTCCCAATTCATTGGTCATATGCCTAAAATATTAACATTTAACCTGTGGAATTCCCGTTTCGTTTTCTTAAAGACCATATAGTTTTAGCCTCCTGAGAATTATTTTTGCTTGACGCGGTACGTTGACACCTGTCGATTTATGATTTCCCTTACAGTGTGAAGGATCAATTCGATGCTGATCCATCTCCTTTACACCGTTGTTGCTAACAGTCGCTTCATGACGGTCAGTTGAAAACTGTTATACTTGTACCTCCTTAGTGTATGAAGAGTTACTGACAATAGACTAAAATACTTCCACACCGTTACCTTTCATAATTTCATTGTTAGAAAGGATGAGTTGGGGCAGATAGTCGAATGGTTTCTCTTTGCTGGTGATTGTATTGATACAAAACCTCAAGTACTTGGCTGTTGATTCATCAAATTTATTCACCCCTTTGATAGAACTTGTTCTTCACCACGCTGAGGTTGCTAATGACCCGACTCACTCGAAGTAAATTAGAATTGTTGCACAGGTTTAATAGCCAACCACCCGACAATAGCATACATAAACACACACACACACACATACACACACTCATATATATATATATATATATATATATATATATATATATATATATATATATATATACTTTTCCAATAACATAGTTAATATATATATATATAATGCTAGTATGAAATATATATTTAGTATAATTTATATAAAATGTGCAAACACCATCACTAAAGACAACAACAACAATAATAACAACAATAACAACAATATTAACAATAATAATAATAACAACAATAATAATAACAATAATAACAACAACAACAATAATAATAACAATAATAACAACAACAACAACAACAATAATAATAATAATAATAATAATAATAATAATAATAATAATAATAATAATAATAATAATAATAATTGGATCCGTAAGGCTTTGGAAATGTATAAATTTCCTCGGTGATAGTAAATTTCTTTAAACATAGCTGGAAATATGGAAAAGCACATTTTACCTAAATGTCACCAAATGGACTGCCGCTTCCATTTGTTTGAATAACCGACATGTAATCTTTCAAGGCGTCTCCCATTCGCCCATTTTTTTTCAGTATGTCCTTAATCCCTCTTTCGCAAGAACAAGATATTAATAGCTCTGGTTAAAAAGTAATACGAACTGTGTTTAATTACCTATTCTAAATGGATGATATCAAACTCTTTGTCAAAGACAAGTGTATCGTCAATAGTGTCAGATGCTTCTATGATGTCATCGCAGTGGACTTCAGATTAGTTAAATGTGCAAAAGCAATTTTAACTTACAGAACCAAACTCAACAGATCTAGATTTTCACACAAAAATTAGGTAACTGGAACATATAGAAGTATATAAATGACTAGGGGTTAACGAAGGAGATGGAATACAGGATACCCAAATAATGGTGAAATAAGAAAAAGACTACTGCAGGCGTCTACGTCTGGTTTAATTATCGAGTTGAATTCACAAAACAGAATATCGCCCATAAACATTTTGGTTGTCCCCGTTTTAGTAATGCAGTTTTAATGTATTTAATTAAACAGTAGCTGACGTTAAGCGAATGGATGTCAAAACGAGAAAGATTCTCAATTGCCTTCTCATGCATCATCATGACACTCATGTTGTATGTTCCCAGACAAGTAGGCAGAGGACTAGTTCAAAAAGAAATGTTTTACAAAACCTCAGAAATCAGTCTTCAAAGATACCTGGAGACAACTGAAGAGAGGAGGATGATCTGAGTCAAAGGACATGACATATATATGAAACTACATTCAGTAATAAAGAAAGCCATCATATCCGGAATGGAATTTGGGTGAAGAAGTGAACATAAATCATAATACAGGTACTGCAGATGCAAAGAACCTAAAAATATACTAACAGCAAATGTAATGTATCAAATGAACATACCAAACAAGCTGATGTAGACAAACTCCATATCCATCAGACGTTACGTAGAGCAGGTTTAAATTCTAAAACCGAAGGTTTTCTTCTTGCAACACAGGGCAAAGACTTGCTAATTAGATATTACCAAACAAACATACTGAAAAATTGTGTTATTCTGTCATGAATATCTAGAAACGGTTGACCATCTAGTATAAGAATTCACAATGTTAGCACCCACTGGATATAAAACTCTACTTGTTGGAGTGGGACAATATCTACATTTGAAAATATGAAACTTTTACTGGGATGAATGATCAAGAAACTGGTATGAACATTACCCAGGCTCGGTTACAGAGATAAAATATATACAAGTTTATGGGACTTTGCAATAAACACATACAGAATAATCAAGTTCTATCGCTTCGACATCGTGATCAAAGAATACAAGAACAGAAATTTTTCTTATTGATATGGTGGTCCCAGCAGATTGTAATGCAATTTTGAAGATTTTAAAAAATCTATCAAAATACACGGATCTTGAAATGGAAATATAAAAAAAATTAAAGTTGAAAAGTTTAAAGTTCTAAAACTGGAAGTCTCAGATTGACTGGAATCTTTTCCGATAAACATATTGAAGGGATTCTTGTTAGACAATGCATTAAAGAAATGCAAAAAATGTCCGCACAAGTACAGCTCACACATTACGACTAACTTTATCTATGTAACATATGTATAGGATTAGTTTGTTTGGGGGTTTGTTGCTCTGTTATGAAGCCATGAAGCACCATCAACAACTGAAAATACCATGGACTAAGAACGAATATTTATATACCATGGAAACAAAATGGCGACTTATAATTAGCATCTGAATGAGACAGTTAAAGTTTTTAGCGCACCTAATGTGGAAAGAGATCTTGGAAGACTGGACATACTGGATGCAAGATGAACAGAGGAAATCACCGAATAACCTCTCATGAGCTTGTATAAATGCTTGGCAGACCAGGGTTTTGGGCAGATAGCAAAAAGTCAATTTTTACTCAGCGCTACGAAGAGCGGGATTCTGTTGAAAGCTATGGATTTATGAATTATCATTGCATTTTTAATTATTCGTTTCCAGGTAGACGTTTTCCTAATTTTTACTGCGTTATGTTACAGTCTGTGTGTATTGTTGACAATTTCAGAATCTTAAAATCACTTAATTATAAACGTTTCGTTTGCCCTCACGTTAGGTAGAATCTATTCTTTTCAAGCTATTCATCATGCGGAATTAATAAACATTAAACACATCAAATTGTGTATTAATCAGTTATAACAAATTTTGTATGAGAGAAAATGAATTTGATCCTAGAATGAGCTGCTCCAGGATTAGTTTCGCCTAACATCGCAAACTGAATAAAAACCAAAAAATCAACCTGTAAACCCTAGTCATGAACTTAAATAGCCTCGTCAGAATCGCGAATGTAATATACCTGTCAGGCATGGCGGCAAACCCGTTCAGAAATAAATAAACATTCAGCTCATAGATTCGGTTTCTAAGATCAATGGTTAAAATTGCTTTTAGCGAGGGAACACTGGTGAGTCTCTTGGCAAAGATTATACTTCTTTGAACATTGTGGAATGGCGTTACATATTAATAAGCAAAGAAGCAGACGAAATAACAGAGACCACATCAGTTGAAGACAACCGAAAGCAGCAACGACTGAAATCGATACAACATATTCATAGAAGTGAAAATAATGACATAATGAATATGTTGAAGTTCAACATTATTTCAAATAAAAATCCTATGTCACTTAAAATATTTTAAAGAGAATTAAAAAAAATAACTGAAAGTAGTACTGACTGTTCGGTTATTAAAGGGAACATAATTCCTTGTAGGTAAACGGCTAATATTAACATTAATATCTTGTCTTACTCAAAAAAAAAAAGAAAAATCTGACTACGCTTTCTAAACATATCAGTCATTGAAAACAAAATATTTATTCCTTTTTGATGCCGGTTTCGTCTTGCTGCTGATAAAAAAAATTGCCATTAATCTACCTGTTGATTTCTTTCCGTAATCTAAATTGGCTCATATCAATGGACACGCAACCGCACAAGCATTTCTCAGATTGCTTCCGTTATTTCTCATAGATCTCCCCAGTTATTGATCGAGCATGCTTTACTTTGGTGTGTGCGTGGCATATAATTTATTTTTGCCAGTTGTTTTTTTAAGAACCCAAATGATTTAACCGTATAAGACGACTGTTACATTGTGCCCTTCGTGACCTTGAAACATCCATAGCCTTTGCAAGGTGTTCAAGATTATAAATTGATCTACCTGATTTATTTTTTCCAATTCTAATGCCTTAAGTACTCCTTCTGCTTAATGATATACTATGAATTCAATTTTAATTTAATTTCTAGGTAGTTCAACTTGTGCTGCAGCAGATTCTGATATGAGAATGCTTTAATTTACATGTGGAAATAAAATATTTAAATACAAATATATAATGTCATGCACCCATGTTTTGTTATAACAATATGTTGAGTTTTGAAGTAAATATAATTTTACAGGTTTAATCGGATTTTGTCTTCTTAATTATCTCATGAATTAATATTGTCATGTGCACTAAATTTTCTTGTAATTTGTTTTAAAAAAGTCGCATTTCTATATATCTACATAACTACATATTTCAGTCTGGTCAGATGTATGCATGCATTTATGTATCAGGTCGTGTCGGCAATTTGCTATATATATAGAGGGTCCTATGGGGAAATTGTCGCCATTTTAATTTCCCACATGGGAGTTGTTTGTTTTTGACGTTATCGACTACACAGTATATAGTAAGGTCAATTGGGCACCGTCTGTGAGAAAACAAATATCATGGCGCAATTCACTTATATTGCTCGGATTGGAATTCGCACCGGAAGCACCAATACGAACATTTCGGCGTGTTTGTGTGTCAATCTGTGGAGGGTGCAAAAGATTTGAAAAGTGTTGAATAGTCTAATGGTGATTACGTAGGTGTTTGTAGGGATGACTAGCGAAGGTGATGTCTCCACTCATCTTCCCACATGGCCTCAGAAAAATCAAGTGCCTTGAGGAGGTATGCTGACCTGGGTCAAGAGAGTGGCTGCTGGAAGAGTTGATGTCTGGCAGCAGG
This sequence comes from Acanthosepion esculentum, assembly GCA_964036315.1. Classification (NCBI taxonomy): domain Eukaryota; kingdom Metazoa; phylum Mollusca; class Cephalopoda; order Sepiida; family Sepiidae; genus Acanthosepion; species Acanthosepion esculentum. The sequence goes on along the minus strand of OZ038475.1, from coordinate 133,422,175 downwards.
ACTCTGCACATAGCCACACAAGCAGGAGAACAGAATGATGGCCGTCAGACAATTTATGCAACTGCATCACCCCTTACATTTGGCCACCTAACTCCACAGATTGCAACAAACATGACAATTATGTGCGGGGCGTAGATGGGCGAGATACCAGCAAAATTTCTTGTAAAACTAAAGGCATAGTACTGAAGGCATAGATTATGGGAGCATTCACCGACGTAAACAAGGAGACCGTTCAGAAGAGAGGCAACAGATTGTGAAGTCGACGGAAGGCCGTGTTCGAAGCGAATGCGATTTTATTGAAGATATCTAATCTTTAGTATTTCAAGATTGTTTGCATAACTTTGGTAAATATGTATGTTAAAATGAGATGTCAGTGCTATCTTCATATTTCCGTAATTCAGACGACAATTTATTCATCGCACACACACACACACACACACACACACACACACACACACACACACACACACACATATATATATATATATATATATATATATATATTATTCAGGGGTCTCCACTTTTTACACAAATGAACTCACCCAAGGTAGACATATACTACTGCCAGTAAATACCCGGATGGTAGTAGTCAAATCTAGAGTAGTAATGGAAGTTGAGTCGGTCGGTAAAATAACGTAAACTAACAGTCAGGGACACTTAGACTCAGTAAGAAGGCATACAGCGATACGTCTATACCAAAGACTTTATATATGTTTGTCAACTAACCCCGCATTACTGGAATTGCTAACCCGTATTACCAGTTTGTGTTTTTACGTTAATACATTTATTTCCTATATTTATTCTTGACGTTTGTTATTATTTGATACCGGATTTCATCCCGGAATCCACAACAACTTGGCGACGAGGATATCGAACTAACACGGGAAGAAGGAAAATCAAGACAAATGCAAAATGAAGAAACAAATGCAACTCCAGGAGCTAATATTAAAGGTAGCGGGTAACAAACAACAAATTATCGAAAAAGAAGCGACTTTTTCTCAAGACGCAGTGTGGAATTCGATAGAAATATTCAATTACTCCCTAGAAGAGGATAAAAATTTCGGGGAATATTTCCGACGTCATGAAGGCATCTTCAACATCCATTGTCAAAACTGGACAGAAGCAAAGGAACTACGTCTGTTACACAGAAAATTAGGAACAGAAGAATACACAAAATTTGTGGATTGCATCTTGCCAAAAAAGACAAATGAGTTAACATTTGACGAAGCAGTTACATGCCTTACAGAACTGTTCAGTCCAAAGACGTCACTATTTCACAAAAGGTGGAAATATCTTAATCTCGTAAAGAACGAAAAGGAGGACTACTACACGTTCGCCGAAATCGTGAACAAACATTGTGACGACTTCAAGTTGGCAGAATTAACTCCGGACAATTTCAAGTGTCTTATTTTTGTACAAGGGTTAGTCTCAGACAAGGATAGTGAAATGCGTAAAAGAATGCTTTCAAAACTGCAAAATGAGCCTGGATTAACACTACAAAAATTATCAGAAGACTGCCAAAAATACCAGAGTATAAAGAAAGTATTGAAGGATATCGAGCAGTCAAGAGTAGCACATATACGTAAGTTAAACAAAAGTTTACGTTTTTCACACTCCCCGGAAAGAAAACAAAAAGTCTATAATAATGAAAAAAGATTTTCACCATCCCCGGAAAGAAAACAAAAAATATATAATAATGGAAAAAGTTCAACGTATAGGAGAAATTATGACAAACATCAAATCAAATATAACCACCACCATCTGCATGTTATCGATGTGGAGGACTACACTGGAATAAGGATTGTCGTTTTAAATATAAAAAATGTCTAGCGTGTGGAAAAATGGGTCACACGGCATCCCAATATAGGAACAGAAAATTTACAAGTAAGAGTAGAGCTACTAGAATGCACGACGAAGACAATATTAACATAAGAAAATACGTTGAAGTTGAAATTTTAAAGACAAAGATAAAATTACAACTAGACACATGTTTTGATTTAACGATAATTAACCTACAGACATGGAGAAAGCTTAATAGTCCGACAATGATACATTGCTTTACCATTGATTCCAGTCCAAGTTGTATTCAACTAGTGAAATAAATCTTATCTTTGATGTACTTTAAAATCCATCAAATTCATCACATTGCCTGGAAAGATTTACAAATATTGTTGGAAGGCTCAAAATATACATATGTTTAATAGATGACTAAAATATTGGAAAAAAACTTTTAATATTTTAATCCATAAAACTGAAACAATTAATATAAAAGAGATATTATGCTGATTCTTTAAACGGAGGAATTTTGAATTACCCAATACATCACCTTATTGTTTTATATTTTTCTTATTTCTCGCATTATATTCCCAAGTGTGAATTTTCATTTTTATGTTTTTTGTTCAGCAAATATGAATTTCCGGAAACTAATGTAATATTAAATCTGATGAACATAAATATTGACAGCTAAGGTTTATCCACTTACATGTGATTCAATTTGGGTGAAAGGTATCATTTTATTTTACATAGCATTTATTTCATCGGATGATATGGATTCGTTATGTAGATTGGTTTGTTTTGGAATGAAAATCACAGGATTCATTTTTATTTTTCGTACAGCGAAAATCTCCATTTTTAATTTCCTGTATGAGTAGAATGAAGAAATTCAACTTTTTATTAATGATGGAAAGGTTCTTGCATATGGATGAACATTGCGTTCGCGTCCATTTTTAAAGGTAAAAAAAAATATTAATCCTAAATCTTACTTTGGCTTTCAGATTTCTTGAGTCTTCTTGTCGGGCTGATCTTCATCCTATTCGAACTTCCATAAATTTTAGTCATTCCCTGAAAGGCTTAAATCTTATGTGGGTAGTAAATGGTAAAAAAACTGTGCACTATACTCACTTTTCTTTAATTGATAAGCGATCTTTAATTCACTTGATCTATATAAACAGCAGTCAGTTATTCGCCATGCATGAAACACGCTTAAGCGATCATGTATTTTTCGATTCATGACTGACGAGGCAGCTTTTGTCCAGCAATTCTTTGCCATTTCTTTCTGCGGTAAACCAGTTGTCATCCAAGGCTATAGAACCCGGTCTGTCCTGCATTTTACACAAAGCTTCGGGGAAGAAGACGAAGATTCATCCGTTTCCCAAGGGCATTACCACGTAACTGAATGTAATGGATTCGACTGGAATTCGAAATGTATATTTACCTGAGGAAGTATAATGTCTTACATTGTTCGGGAAAGAATATCCGATTTTAGAATAAATCTTTCGTTTTCTAATAAATTATTATAATATTTGCACCTTAAATATATATTACGCGTTCCAAATGATTAAAGTGTATTCGTTATTTCTTTTATATCATTCTATTTTAGAATTTAACTTAAAACATTATATATCCATAATTCTGAAGAAGACAAAGACGATATGATATTACATTTTTGCATGAGTTCGGAATTGACCATAACACTTCTCAAACTGCTGCCAGCATTAACTGATAATTAGGTGAAGTAACCACTTGAGATCAGACAGTACAAAGCTTGATTTGAAGTTCCGTAATGATGATGGGAGTCATGATGATCGAGGTGATAATGGTCGTTGATCTTCAATTGATAATTAATATCTGTAAAAAATCTAGTTGAAAAAAGAAAAAAAACTACGTCAAATTGTCAATGAACTTTCTCATATAATTGATGATATTATTTGAACAATATCGGACCATATCAAGGAAGTTGCCAAAGTAAAAATATCGATATATTCGTTCCATATAAACTCGGTGAAAATCAAAATTTCGAGGAATTATTTTTGTTTCATGTTGCATCTACAACATTTGAATGATACACTTATGGTTGCATTGTAAATTGTGGTGAGAAAAGGTTTCCTTCCATAACCAAAATTGCACCAACGGAAGATTATGATGAATTTCTAATCGTGTTCCATTGGTGTTATCCATTATAGCTATATTCGAATCTTACCTGAGCATCGCCTGACGAAGTTTAATGCAAGCGGCCGGATCACTTTTCGACTGTGTTATGCGAAATGCAGTGAGAAGTAGTTAATCGACGAGTTGCAATTCTGTTTCATGACATGGTTTCAGGATGACTATGAAGAAGTTCCCCTTCTTGGAATACAAGACTTTGCTACACGCACCATATTCCTCTGATCTCTCGTCCACAAAGAGCAAAATTTGCAACTACCTTGATGGTTTATGGGGCAAAATACTATCCTTTGAAAAGGAGACGCAAACACTGCTATTTAATGACCTCCAAACATTTATAGATTTATTGTAAAGGCATCAGTAACATTTCAAATCTATGGTTCCTGAATTGTCTCATTAAACAGTTTAAATACATTAGTTCAGGAATAAGATTTGCTTCTAACATTGAAATATTATTTTCCGAAGAGTCAGTTATTACTATTGCTTAGTAGTAAACATTGCCAAAAATTATAAACTAACGACAGATGTCGAAATTGGATGCATTGATAATGGATACCACATTGATTACAAATTAACTGATTTCTTTATAGATACATGGTTAAAAAATTCGCCTATTTTAAAAGACATATTACGAAAAACTATATAGTTTAGGCGAGTGAAAAATGACATTTAAAATTGAAAACGGTTTTCACATTAACAATCACAGGAATCAAAATACTGAATTGTTTCCAAATGGTAAATGATGAATAGATGGACTAATTATTATATACCAAAAAATGTGTCGGTGCTGACTCTGGAGTTTGAACACAGATCACCAGAGATCGAACATAGGCAATACCAATTTGAATAAGTCGATCACAAAGCAGACCGTTAAGGAAATGTATATATGGGAATTAGCGTGGCGTCTAAGTTATCACTATACGGATAACGGAATGTCTCAGGCTAGCAGAGCCTATATCGGACGTAATCCGTCCGTCAATAGTAATAGCTTCAACCTCCGGATGAAATGTCAGCATTGGGTCCCTATATTGTTGGGTAGAATAACACCGGGGTCCACTCTAAAAAAAATTTTCGTGTTTTTTCAAGTCATGCGACTCCAACTGGGCAATACTGATATTATGAAAAGTTGTTTTAGCCGCATCCATAAAATCCCAAATTTTCAGCTTCCCACTAAAATTACGTATGGGCGTAAGCACACCTGCTGCTTCAGAGAAGCTCTTTGCCTTCTCCATAGATGTGCGGAGGTAAACTTAAATAATTGTCTCAATTAGGCCTTTCATTGGGAGGAAAGGACCATTTCAAGTGTCACCCTGTCAACTTGTCAGATCGTCTACCCCTTGGGCAAGGAAATTGTTTGGAGGTGGGGCTTGGGGATAGAAAAGTACTATCGGGGAAAGTGGGGAGGCTTTTCACCTTACATTTCTGATTGCATCTTCGTTTCTGACTGGAGAAACAAGGGCAGTTTGAGTCTTGGCTTGAACCATAGCCCGTTGTGCCCTGCTTCGGTGAGACTTGTTTTCTTTTCTTTTGTTGCATTTCATTTTCATCCTGCTCTTCTTCCTATCTCTCCCTTTTAAGCGAGGTGGACTGCGGTCAGGGTATTTCCTCCACCTCCTTGAGCGCGTCGAAAATTAGCTCTTCTCACTGCTGATGCTGTTGTTGCTGATCTTCTTCTCGCTGATTCAATTTGATGTTAGTGAAGTTGCTGATTTTGTTGAAGTCTCTGCTTCTGACGTTGCTGCTTCTGCTACTGCATCTGCTACTACTTCTGTTGTTGCTGCTGAATCTGTTTCTTAGTCTGTGGGACCTTCTTCTGAGGCGACAGAGGAGCAAAGCCGCTTTTGTTCCATTCTCGACCACCTGCTTCCATTTGCGGTGGTCATTGGGGAGCTTGCTGGTCTCATCTTCAACCACTGCTTCTTTTGACGTAGTTGTGTGTTGAGCCAGGTTCAGATCGGGACACATTTTCGCCAAGTGTCCAGTGGTTTCTTCTACAATCAACTGGTATGAATAATTTTCGACCTCTGCACAATAACGTGTCGGGGATGTAAAGGACATTCTTCCTATTTAAAATCACTGGGAATGAATGAAAAACACATCCCATCCTCTTTGACAGACAAAAGCACAAATGTATGCTGGGATTTATTTTATTTATTTCTTCTTGCAAAAAAATATAGGCCGGTTTACAGTTTGACAAGGCTCAGTGCCGACCAGCCTTCTCGAGAAGACAGAACGCTATGCTCGTTTGTCCGAAAACGTGAATTTGGGTGTCGATGCCAATTCTTAGTTTTTGAAGTTTTGCCTTCTTACTGTTAATTTGGTTTGCATATGTTTGCCTGATATTTCTTTTCTGTCTTGTACCTTTTTTCTTTTTATTGCAAACTTTGTTAATTCTGTTTCTTGGACAGTTCTGTTATTTATTTATATTGAAATTATATTAAAGCATTTTTCATAATAGTGTAACTACATAAACATGAGTAAATTTTCAAAGAGAGGAAAAAGAAATACATTTTTGTTCATAATGTATTTAATAAAACAATCCTCAAATAACTGCAGAGAAACCTAATTTTAAGAGAAACCATTTGATGAGAAATAGATATTAAGTCTACGCAGAATTATCTACATTTTACTTTCTGTCTGTCTTTACTTATGTTAAGAAACTTAATTCAAGAAATTCGTCGGACAATTAGATTAGGCAACATTTGATGAACATGTTTTTAATATAACTTGTACGCGCCTAGGGGATATGGCCCGCTCTTTCCTTATCTTCATTTTACGCTGATTTCTTTTGAAGAAAATAACTTAATATTATCGGGATAAGACTAAATGATCTGAAGCAGTTTGATAGCGTATCAAACACAGACATAACCCACCGGGGGAGAATGATTGATAGGAAGCGGGTTATAAGAAAAGCTGCACGTTATTAGAATTTTATCTAAGTTCCCCCCTCTATTTTACTTCTTTATTTGTACAGCAATATGTGTATTGCTCTACGCGTCAATGTGTAAACCTGTTTGTTAATTTCAGTTCTCTCTCTGGCACTCGCACACACAAATACAATACATTCATATATATATATATATATATATATATATATATATATATATATATATATATATATATATATATATAATGGATGACCACTCGTATCCGAGGATGCCCGCATACTAAGATGGCTCGCCACTCTGATGCATTTGTCTTTGTTCAATACCCAAATACCCCATCGGTGGATTATACGCCGTCCGGACATTGGTTACGATTCTGAGAGAAAGTCCGTTATCTGGGAAAATAAACAGCCTGATCAAGACCATCACGCTCAATCCTATGGGCGCGATGACTTGTTAATTTTTGCTAGCACAAACATCGACGGTTCTCACATGGTTCCTTCTACACGACGTATTCGTGTGAAGCGCGACCGTCTTAAGTTTTCCCCGATATATTGTTACGGCATACATATATATGTATGTCTGTATATAGTAATTGTACAGTTTTATTATATTATTTTTTTCATATAATTTTATTCATTCTTTTTCAATCCAGTCATCCGTCATCTATAATCATACAGATAGCAAAATCTGTTAACCGCCGGCTTTCTGAAAACTCTTCGAAAGAAACCATATTTAACGAAGTTAAGACAGACTACGAAACAGCCCTAAAAGAGAGTGGCTTCTCGTCAACACTGACATACTCACTACAGAGCACACACAAGTCCAACAAAAAGAAAAATATCATATCGTTCAACCCACCATAGAGCAATCCAGTAAAAGCAAACATAGGAAAAATATTTTTCAAACCCTTCCAGGAATCAATCACTCTCCATAAAATAGTCAACAAAAACACAGTAAATTCATCTACAGTTGCAGCGAGTACATAGCACAAATCATTAAAAAAGAAAGAGAAAAACTATCGTCAATCAACACAAACAAGTAAAACCCACGTGTCACTGCACAATAAAGAACGAATGTCACTTAAACGGTAATTGCTTACAAAACAACGTAATATACCAAGCCACGATAAAATCACTAGACAATGAAGAAAAATATACATAGTAGTAACTGAAAGACCCGGGAAACAAAGAAACTATACACACAAAACATATTTCACAAATATTAAATAATCGAAGAGCAAAATGCTCTCTAAGTATATATAGGAAATTAAAAACAAAACGCAAATCATACCAAAAATATCATTGAAAATAAGGAAAAGATCATCAGCCTACAGCACTGAATCCAAACCCTCCAAAGTTTGCTTGGAGACAAAAATTTCTATTATTACATTCCCAGACCAAAACAAACTGATAAATAAACGATCTGATACATGTGAATTGCAGGCATGAAACAAATGTTTACTACGTTATTTAAAAATTGAAAACTGATAAGAATAAATACAATAAACAAAATAAAAATTAAAAAACAATAAAATAATGTAATCCAAGCAAATAATAAGCAAATTAACAAACCACTCACAAATCACTTTCGTCATAACAACCGTTAGAATAGACGAAAAAGAATAAATGAAAATAAATAAGAAAAAAATCAAGTAAAAATAATCAATCCAAATAAATAAATAATTAAAGTAAATATTAATAAAAATAACAAATAACTCCCTCCAAAATGGCCGTTATAATACTCCACAACAATCAATCTCAAAATTGGATGAAAAATAGTTTATATTACCTACCCAGATCAGGACAAACTGCTTTATAAACGATCAGAACTCATGTAAAATTTTATTGCGTTACTTAAAAATAGAAAACCGAATAATATATAAAATAATAATAAATAAGAAAAAACAAGTAAAATAAATTAATCCAAATAAATAGATAAAAAACAAAAGGAACAAACCGCTGTCGCCAAAATAACCATTAGAATAAGTAAAAAATAAAAAAAAATAAGCAAAATCATGTAAATAATCAATCCAAATAAATAAAATAATAATCAAATTAACAAACCACTCCCGACAAAATAATATTTAGAATAGACTACAACAATCAATCCAAGAACTGGACGAAAAAATAGCATTAATTACCTTCTTAGACCAAAACAAACTATTTACTAAACGATCAGAACTAATCTCAAAAACATTCTACCACGTAACTATAACATCGAAAACCGAAAAGAATAAATAAATATATAAAATAAATAAAAAAACAAGTAAAATAAATTAATCCAAATAAATAAACAAACCCCTCCCAGCAAAATAACAGTTAGAATGGACTACCCACATTTCACCACTGACACGTATAAATGCATAGTCGTGAAAAAACCCAACACATGTGGCCAAACTACTGAATCTTAAATGAAAAAAGTATGTCGCCTCTGAGTGTTGACTTCAATGTTTACTTTTATATTTACATATGCTCTATCCCTGATATTGAACACTTTATCCCATAAATATAGCATAACTTATAACTATATATATATATATATATATATATATGTATGTATATATATATATATATATATGTGTGTGTGTGTGTGTGTGTGTGTGTGTGTGTGTGTGTGTGTGTGTCCTTTTAAGCTGGCTTTTTTAATTAAAACTTTATTTTATTGAATGCTTCTTATTTGAAATATATTATACTTTTTTTTATTTATTAAACATTGTAGTGAATGGGCTCTATCAGCGTTTAACTTCTTTGAGAATATTTGAGACCAGTTCTTCACAGAGGCAACCACATTCATTAAACTTTAGATTAAATTCTATGCCAACATTCTCATATAGATTAACATCACGAAGTCTGTGAACAACTGTAATCAGTCTTTCATGTTCAACACGTTTCTTAACTCAATTTCTCTCTTACCATTGTGCACTGTTCAACTCCATCATGAACTGTCTAACGCATTCTGCAGATGGCTCATGATGCAGTCTTCATAAATTGTGCAACAGTCATCTTCTTCATCTAATAACAGAGAATAAAAATACTTCGAGATTCCAACGTTCTACGGGCTGACAACATGACCATTCCTTCTTAATTGGTGCTGCAGCATCAGAGATCCTATATTAAGAGAATAAATTTTTACAATACCCACAATTCCGCCGAGGTAGTACTGGAGAAATCGTTCCAGACGTGACATATCTCTCCGGTAATTTATCCATGCATGAAATGCAATAGATTATGAAGACGAAACACAAGTATTGCTAACGTTTAAATTTATGTCAATTTAAATTCCATACTGAAACCATAGATGTGCATCCGGTTTTCTAAATGGATTATTTTCCTTCTTTATTCAGCGGGAGAGATTTAATCATAAAAAAAATGTTTGCCATGTGTAACTATAAACAAACTTTCCACAACCTGAAATTCATGAAAATCACATAAATGTTTGCCTCCGTGTAGACATTTTCTGCGGGTTGGGAGTACGCAACAGAATCTTAATACTCGACCTACAGAAAATAGATTACAATAACAATAACTAAGTAGTAAACCGTATTATATTCATAATTTTATCTGTCTCTTCAATATTTGATGTAGACTTTGCTACATGATACTTTGATAAATCCTTTGTTACATGTCAATTATCTGTTCAATACTTATCTCATGAAATTGTATAACAGAATTGATGATGTTTGCCACCAATGATATGCCATTCAAGAAGGACATCACAAGCGATGGTTTTGAGAAGCACGATCCTAGGAAACGCCCTTATTGTAACATAAAGAAGGGTTATCCCACAATAATTGTCAAAATTTTCTCTTTGTCATTGACAGTTCGGTTCACCCTGTACAAGGTCCATGGCCACTCTATGTAGATAGTTACGATATGTTGTGGTTTATATGGATAGGAGGGGAATATAACACTTGACCCAAAACTTGAACAGGTTATGTTTGTAGTGATAGGGCAGTGATTCGCGAGAAGAAGTTGTTTCAGAGGAACCTACCTCTTCTATGTAAGTGGCATATCTGGTCCTAGGCGTGTAAGGCAGACCGGGTGGAACTAGAAGTAATTCGTCCGCGCACATTTCATGATAGTAGCCATAGAGCAATGATAGACTCACCACACCCCGCCTGTCTGTGTCTGAGAGATAAAGAGAAAGAGAGGTTGGAATGTGGAAAATAATTATTTACACAGACGCTTTTGAACTTTATCAAGACGGGAAAGTGAGGTCTGGGTAGCTCTTGCCCAAATATGGCATCTGCACCCCATATTCGGCCTTGTCAAGCTCTTATCAAGTTAGAGGATAGCATGAGGAGTCAGGTACTTAATGGAGATGGACAAGGAGCCGATCATCTTACCTGCATCTTTAACGATGCATCGTATACGGGAATTCAACTTGAGGTCGGTGTGATTGTGAGGCCGAATACACTTCCGAAGCACAGGGATTCCTCGAGATGACATTCGTTCATCGTGACTAGCGTTAGTTCACGGTTTGATCGGCGGTGATACACTGTAACCAGTTTGGTTTTAAAGGCATTGACTGTAACCAGGAATTCCTCTCACCACTGGAAAGTTAGTGTTAGATCGGAAGAGAGGTCAGTTGCAAAACTCTGATCGCAAAGACTTTAAGAAGTGCGCCCTTATATCGTCGTATCATCGGCATAGACTTTTACAAATGAACAGAGTATATTCTTAAGCAGATCATTTATGCATATCAGAAAGAGGTTTGGTCAAAGAAGCGGTACCTGCAGAATCCTCTGCTGACAACTAGGACTGGCCGTTAATAACTAAATTCCGAGATCTAAATGTTGAAAGGTTCTTATAAGAGAGAAAACACTTCAAGTGATTCTATACCTCGAGAGCTTGCTTATCAAACCTTTGTGTCACAATTTGTTGAAGGCCTTCGAGATACATAATGATATCGTCCTTCTAAATATGCTATGCTTATGTAATTCCAACAAATGTCCTATTTGTTATGGAAAACCGCCATCAAAGCATATTCCAAATTTCCAAAACATCCGGCAGAACGATTTCAATCCATACTTTTGTAGTTTTACGTAAATTAGGTACTATATAAAAAGGAGTATCTCTATACTCACAGGAGTGCTATCTTCTCTTCCCGAGACTACATTGGTCAGAGAAATTAACTATCATAACAATATGGCGTCGCTGGGGAACCCTGAATATGTGGAAAGCTGGCTTAGTAGTTTCGCAGCGTCGGCGAGAGTTAGAAGTTAAAGGACACTAAAGCTAGTGGAGGAGAAATGACGCTACAGATTTCTTTTTGGGTGTAAAGACAAAAAATCTCTGTCATGATCTATCCCAAAGTAGGGGAAGAGTAAGCGTATGAAGAGATTGTTACTATCATAAAATCAAATGTACGATCGAAAAAAAAGATTGATCATAGCGGAAATTAAATTTCTCGAAAGCAGAGACCAGACGAAAATATCGTGCAATATGTACAGCGATTGAAAGAAGGGTCGAAATACCGAGTTTGAAAGAATAGGTTCGGAGCATAGGTCCTTTGAGTGACGAGCTAATTGTGGTAACACTGATTGACATGTTTGGCATCTCATACAAGCGTAAAATTCGAGATCGACTTCAAGCTCAGATTATGAATCTGGTAGCATGTGTGGAGTTCTTACAACATTTGGGATTAATTTAAAAATTTAACGCATCCGAAGGTAGCATGGAGTCTTATAATGCTACTAAAAACTTGAAATAAGGAACATGAAAAGTGCAATATTGGTTTTTAGATTAAAAAGAGGAGTTATTTCCAGACGATATACGCATCTGAAAAGCGAGTGGAAAAGTGGAAAATGTAGATCCTCCTATTGAAAATGCGCAAGTATTTGAATTAAAAGCACAGGACAATTGTAGGAAAAATGGTGAAGTGATTTTACTCAGGGAGGTGGATAATGGAATTGATGTTACGTTGATACCGAGCAATTTTGTAGGAAGAATGGTTAGACCAAAGTTAAAGAAAAGTAATCTCAAGTTGAATTAGTTCGATGAACCAATCATCAGAATTTTAGGATACATTAAATGCACGTTTGAGACAAAAATAGATTCGAGCTAATATTCATCATAGTGATGGAAAACATCAAAAGCAACGTCCTTTTAGGAATTAACGTATTAAGAGTGGATACATCGATGCTGCTAAATTCCATAAAGTCTGTAGAAACGGATATGAGATGATTAAAGAGGTACAAGTGAAGTATCCTGCATAAAGAAAGCATTCAACCCATATATTTTCAAGCCCGAAAAGTTCCTGTTCACATGGTGGTTGCTGAGATGAAATAATGATGGAACGAGAAATATTAGACAAAGTAGGCCGGGATGGTAGCAATTGGAATTCACCCATTGTGGCTCAATAGACATTTAAGAATTTCTGGCGATTATAAGTTGGGCGGGAATCACCAAATTTGTTCGGATTCATTCTCGTTACCAAACATTGAAACAGCGTGCCATGAGGTTTTTTGGTATGAGATACTTTGCTAAATTTGACCTTCAGTTATCATATAATCAGATAAAATCGATAGCAAGTTTCAAGAATTCACCACAATGAATAGTTGGACTCGTGTGCAGTTTTGAGTAAAACAAATCAAGTCACATTTTCAAGATTTTTTAGATGAGATTAAAAATATAACAGTATATAAGGATGACAGTGATACTGGTGCACTTAGTAAAGAAGTGCTTAAAAGTAAAACGGAGCAAGTTTTGAGAAAAATAGCGTGTGTATGGCAATTTGTCGTGATAAATGCGAGTTGTCTTTTGAAAAAGTTTCGTACATAGGATATCAAATGTCCAAAGACGGTATATCGCCGGATGATAAACTCATTAATAAGATATCAGAGTTAGCTGCACCGGGAAATAATTAAAAAAAAGATTTAGAGTTCTTTTTTTATGATTAAACAATTACTATAACAGATGTCTACCGCGATATAGTAACAATTTGGAGCTATAAAAAATAAGAATATACCGAGTTTCTATGGAAAAAAAAGACATGAGATCGCTTTCGAAAAATTAAAAAAAGGCACTCATAAAGAAACCAGATGTTAAGACCTTCGACCTAGCGAAAGACCTGATGTCAACTACTGATGCCATTGACTGTGCTGTAGCCGAAATATTGTCGCAGGAGGATCACCTTTTAATGTACTTATATAGAAAACTAATATCAGTCGAATTATTTGAATATTGAAGAGGCATCGTAGATTGTTTGGAGCACAGAAAGAACTAGAATGTTTTTGCTGGGAAGGAAATTTCTATTAAAATCTTACCATAAAACTTGGGAATTTCTATTCAAACATAGAATTGAGTTGCCAAATATCACATGTGACAGGATATTAAGATGTGCGATTATGCTTGTGGGGTTCGACTTTGACATCGTGTATATTAAAGGAAATTCCGCGTGTGGATGCATAATCCCGATTAAATTTTGAGTGTAAAAATGTTGAAGCAAGTGAAAATTCTAAGAATCTGATTTTACACTGGACAGAAACGGCAGTATTAACATTAGATAAGCTTTAAGTTGGGAACTCGGCAGGATCCATTGTTGTGTAAAATTATGTAGAGATTAATTATAAATACATGGAGTAATTTATCTATGGGTGAAAGGCCTTATACAGAGCCAAGATTCAAAGTTGATGAAGAAATATTATGGGCATAATTAAAACGAAACGTATTGGCAGCATTACATACAAAGCACTAACTTAACACCCACAGTCATATCAAATTGCGGAGAGAATGTTTCTGTAGCGGGTTGAACGGCCTCAATTCAAACCGTACTATTTTTAATTAAGAAATGTGCTGACAAAGAATACGCAAATAAGTAGAATAACATTCAAGAAGAAATTTGCAAAAGTAAATGGAATTTATATACGCATAACAACAATTGTGTAGGAATTCAGTTGTGTTTGAAATGCTGAAATTTGCTTTTCCTTGAAATTTTGAGTGAGGAAAATGATCTTGTTGATAGACTGTGATGTGTATAAACGTGTGTTAGTTTGGGGAACTTTAGTAAGATGTATTGTTACTTGTAAGTGAATTAAAAATTTGTTACTCACATTGTTATCTTAAGTGTTTCTGTCCGTGTCGTTTAGGGAGTGAATGTTCGTAGATGTTCGTAGATGCTCGTAGATGTTCGTACGTACGTCTGTGCACGTGTGTTTATCTCATAGCGTTTTCTACCTCAAACTACATTGCCGTGGGTTTTGAAAAGGAAACATATTATAATTAACGTGAATCACGTGATAGTCTCGAGAATTCATAACCAGATTTTAGCGGACAATTAACTTTGAACACAACTGCGTAGGCGTTATAACATCATTCACATATATTAGCCAATCAGAAATCGGAGAATTATGCAAGGCTTCTGTGATCCACTTTGGCGTTGAGTTTGTACAAAAATTGGCGTCGAAAGAGACTATTACATAGAAAATGCACTGAAATCTTTTTCGTCCAATAGTATTGGCTGAATCGAAAATAATGATAGTATTATGCAATGAATTGGAAGCAAACTGCTGAAGTCCAAACGGTAAAAATAAGATTAAATCATTTCTCCAGTGAATACTTATATAGAAAATTATTTATCCATACTACACCTACGTTATAGAGCTATTCCGCATGCAGGCAGAAGAAAAATCCCGTCTGCATTGCTGACCACATTTTTCAAACTGAGCATGAGGTTATGGAATAGGAGGAGGAGGAGGAAACTGAAGAACAGACGACGGATAAAAGAATGAATGAATCCATTATTTAGAGTGATCAGGTATGGTTTGGTTTGTTTTAAGGCATATCAACCTCAATGGGTTATTAAATACCCACAAGATATTAAGTTTAAGTGGTTGTAATACCTATCCTTAAAAGGTCTGCTCGTAGATCCTACGTACAGCTTAATATCTCCGGGGTTCTCATTTGATGAGATATAGGCCATATACACTATGGATTTGGTTAAGCATCTGTTTGATAATGGACATTGATCGGGGATTCTACAGTAGCATAGTCTTACTTCTTGGTGTGCATTAGAATTTGTATTAATGTTTAGTTTTTTATCACTATGTAATTTCAGTATTCTATTTTTATGTGATTTAATAATTCTATCTAAGTTTCTAGAACAGCTGTAGCTAATTTTTAAGGTATTGCGGTTGAAGATCTGGCTTAACTTACTTGTTTTAGGAAAGTGTTCGCTAATTAGATTTAAGAATTTGTGTCCTAATTTGGTACGAACTAACTTGTTGAAGGGAGGTGTGTACCAAATTACTTTCCTTCCTCTATTGTTTTTTTAGGGTAATTGCAGTTCTCTCTATATTCTATTTCGGAAGATCTGTAACCACTGTCGTTGAGGATTTTTTTATAGATAGCCTTATGCTTATCGAATATTTCTTTGCTAGAAGAGTGACGTTGCACTGAGTTTAATAAGCGGGGAGTGCTTCTGGCAAATCAGTGAAGTGGCAGGGAGAGCCACGCCGTTGGTTTATATACCACCAAATTCTTCTCCGTCTCCCGTTTTTTGTCTGTCCGGAGGTGAACTTATGGGTTAGTAATTATCCAAAATTGGATGATGGGATTTTCTCGATTATCTTCGTTGGCTCGGGGGTGGGGGTGGTGACAAAGCAACAACACTGATGGACATCAAATAATCAAAGCAAAACAAAAACAATAACAATGCATGTACATATTCATACATATATTTACACAATGACAAACATTTATCAACACAACATACAATATGAATAAGGGAGCAACACGTTCGTGACTATAGAACAAAAAATGTCTTTCTCTTTCTGTCACAAAGTTTATAGAGCCTGGCAAAAAACGTCTCTTATTCCTTTTCTTCTTTTTTTTATATATATATCTGATCCTTTCTTTTTTAACCCACGTGCGTTTACATATCTTTTCTTTTCTTTTCCTTGGAAAATAGATCGAGTCACGAGGGTTTCTTTTGTTCTACTTTCCCATTCTCTTTTTTTCTTTTCTAAGGTCCGTTAATCTTTGGATAGGATATGTGTCGGAAAATGGCGGTACTTATCTTACTCCCTTTTCTGAAGGGGGGTTGTCTTCTGTGTGGAAGAATTCTTCTTCTTACGGGGCTGGATGTGCCTCGGAGTTATGATGTCTTCGAGCCTGCCTCGGCCAACCTAAAAACAGGATCGTTCATAACCATTTCCGACCCTCACCGTAGATGTACAGTTAAAATGCACTGAAACCAAGTTGCATCTTTGCTGTGAGTAAAATGGTTTTGTCTATATGATAAAATTATAATAAATAAATAATTATCGCTCTACTACATGTATTGAGCTCTTTTTTGAATGATTGCTGCGAACGTTAGAATTTGTATAATTTATAGATTACTTTCGTTCCCACCGCATCGGGTATATAAATATATATATATATAAATATATATATATATATATAAATATATAAATATATATATATATATATATATAAATATATATATATATATATAAATATATATATAAATATATATATATATATATATATATATATATATATAAATATATATATAAATATATATATATATATATATGTATATATATATATATATATATATATATATATATATATATATATATATATATATATATATATATATGAGAGGGAGAGAGAGAGAGACACATTCTGTGATACGGATTATATCCCCAAGAATTGTTCGTAGCAGTCGAAAGTCACCTAAATGTATAAAAAAAGGTATAGTGAATTATGTACTCCAGAAAAATCTATATCTCTATTAATTATGGGATAATTTTCTTCTCTTGACGGGACTACATCTGTCAGAGGGAATACCTATCATAACACATTTTGTATTAATGTATTTAGAATTTGAAATATATATTCACTTCCACATTTCGTGATCTCCAAAATGATGACATCCATGCCAGGCGATATACATAGACTAATATTTACACTGTGATGCAACATTTTTCTCTTGCAATTTTAAACATACACAGCTGCATTTTTACAGCATCGTTTCCTGGTTGCATTGGAAAATAGAAAATTGTTATATAACGGATCGAAATGAATTTAAAGACGCCGACAGCGATATCTCATTCGCTACGCATTTTGAGTGTGCTAGAATACCAATTAAACTAATAGACATATTCAATATAAGAAAAAATATTCAGGAAGAAAATAGTACTCTACTATATATCTACACTTGTTCAGGAGTGGCACTATAAGCTAATCAGTTAACATCACAATCTGGAATAACCGGCATTTCACTAGGACTTGAAAACAAATATAAAGACTATGTAAGTTCTCTAGCGTCGTCAATGTAAGTTCACCGTGGCGAAATTGTTAATGAACGTGTGTTTTGTATATTATCTTCGTTTATACTTTTCATCGATTCATTATCTAAAGAAATGGAAATAATTTACAATCTTACTTTGGAAAAACGAAAAAGATCGATCGTCTGGCTCTGCTGTTTTTCGTAACTAGAGACTTATAACTGACGATATTTATTCTGTTTTTTTTTTTTCTTTTCCTATTTTTTAAAACTCTAATTGAAACATTTGTCATTTCTCTCTCTCGGGAGATTTCTTAAAAGAATAGAATAAGTTAAAAGATTTTTACTGTCTGGTTTAATGATATGCGCATTTTGAATTTTTTTCATTCGATGTAAGAAAGAGAATTTATTTAATTCTTGTTCTGCACAGATATTTTTTTGTATTATTTAGTGTATGTTTGTTTTCTTGGATTCCATTACAATAGGATATCTTTTTTTATTACTGACAATTGTTAATTCTTTTATCAGTGTTAGATTTCCAACACTTTTAATTCAAAGGAAAATAGATAATAATGATTCACTTAAATTTATGTTATTTTCGCGGAATTCATTTCTATGATCCGATTAAATCATTCATTACATAAAATAATTGCAGTAGCCTTTTTATTAAAAATAATATGAAAAAATATTAAAATATTATCGTTTTATTATTTAACGAAAGTGCAGATATTTCGATATATTTGAATATAGTATATTTTTAGGTCTTGTGCTGCATTATAATAAAATATAAATTTTCTACAAAGGACATTTTTACCGAGAATCAGTAATATTTTAAATATGTGGTATACCTTATTATTTCGGTTTAGTTTGTTTTGTTTTACGGCATCTTACCTACAATGGGTTATTTAATGCCGACAATTTTTTTTATTGCTGGTAATATTTTTTCCAAAAATGTATTGTTGGTAATATTTTTTTAAAAAATGTTTTGCTGGTAATAATTTTTTCTTCAAAAATTAATTGCTGGTAATAATCTATTACAGAAATATATTGCTGGTACTAAAACCTATTTTTACACTTTCATAGTGTTTTGTCCCAAGTTTGGGGGTTAACTATTTGCCTATATCTTGGACCTTAACAGCTGTTACCTCCCGGGGTTAGGGTGGAACTAGAAAAATCAGCAATTAAGAGGTGGTTCCACGCTCCTCAAAACCATCCGGTCAGAGGCCTTGCTGTTGGATATAGTTTATCTTCTTACCCAGGACGACAACTTATTAGAAAAAATAGGCTATGAAAATATGGCATAATAAACGCAAGAGGGAAACATCGCACGAATTATTCTTGTAAATAAATGGCACAACGCATATAGTAGAAGGTAATAAAGGGAAAGCATTGATTCTAGTCAAAGAGACAGGAATTTTTGAAGAGTTATGATCATCGACGTCTTGAAGGACACTGCATATATAATGCAAAATAAAATATTTGCTTTAATGCGATGAAATATGGAAACTAAAAACCTAACTGCAAAGATTCTCATTCGAATTATCTTAAAGCTTATGGATGGAACAAAGATCAATATTTTCTATTTTAAAACTATTTGTGCAGTTCCAAAAATGGTGGATGTGGCGAATGTTTCGATTACGCTAAAATCAAGCAAAGAATTAATACCTTCCTACTGGAAGAAATGTGCCAACTCATCACAAAAACATATGGCATTCTTGTCATTTTTAAGATGCTTCATGTCCAAAGACATATATTCGTAACATCTTAATTTCCGTAATTGGATTATGGGCACAGACGTAACACAAATTCGTTTATGAATGACGTGTATTTTGAATAAGTGACTGGTAATACTTTTCAAAGACATGTATGAATATGTCTCCCCATTCGTAATATCTTAATTTCCGTAATTGGATTATGGGCACAGAGGTAAATCAAATTCCTTTATGAATGACGTGTATTTTGAATAAGTGACTGGTAATACTTTTCAAAGACATGTATGAATATGTCTCCCCATTCGTAATATCTTAATTTCCGTAATTGGATTATGGGCACAGAGGTAAATCAAATTCCTTTATGAATGACGTGTATTTTGAATAAGTGACTGGTAATACTTTTCAAAGACATGTATGAATATGTCTCCCCATTCGTAACATCTTAATTTCCGTAATTGGATTATGGGCACAGAGGTAAATCAAATTCGTTTATGAATGACGTGTATTTAGAATAAGTGACTGGTAATAGTTTTCAAAGACATGTATGAATATGTCTCCCCATTCATAACATCTTAATTTCCGTAATTGGATTATGGGCACAGAGGTAAATCAGATTCGTTTATGAATGACTTATTTAGAATAAGTGACTGGTAATACAAAGACATATCTGAATATGTTCTCCCCGTCATATCGTCCCATTTTTATCCATGTAAGACATTAGGCCTCTTTACCCCTCTATTTATCATTGTTTGCATTCTGTTGGAAGAAATCGTTAAGTTTATTCAACGTGTTATCTATATTTCTTGACATCAAAGTGGTTTTTCCTCATGTGTCGCATAAATTTTAGATGTATCAAATCAATTCTTATCTTAATTCTGCGTGTAGTTCAGATTTTTTTTTAAACTACATTGTTCCGCATCTATATAAAACCATAGTATTCTCAATTTCGTTTACAGAAATGTATCAATGTTAGATCAATTTTCCCCTGCATCTTTGGGGTAGTTGTCAAGCATTTGTAATATAGCATATTATACATAAATCTTCTGCCTTATTCTTTCGTTCAACCGAGCTTTGGATATATCTTAAAAAGGTGAGTATTTTCTGAAAGGCTATTTCATTATAGATGATATGTTTATATTCAAACGATTAAAAATAACACTTCTGTTCTATAAAATAGGATATAGAAAATGACTGGATTTGTTGTATGATTGCTTCATAATACATATATTTTCGATATTATTTATTTCAAAATATACGAATGTAAATCGACATTAAACTGTCAATTACGACTACAAATAAAACAAACCATTATTTTTAATTTACACGGCATCACATAATGAATCTAGTTATTAATTTGATATAATGATATACATTAATATGTCGGTATCTATGAAACCAAACATTAAAAGGATTAAAATTTAAAGCACAATTAATTCTGATCGAGTCATATCACTTATCTTGTAAATTAATAAATCCGCTCATTTAACACACACACACACACACACAGAGGATGCAATGGATGAATCGTCGCCATTTTAATTGTTTAACTTCAGGCATGCGCATATCTTTGTTTCTGCTTTTGATGCATGGAGAGTATAGTAGCATCATTTGTGCAGCTTTTGTGAGTAAAAGAGTACAATGACGTAATACACACGGTCGGAAATTTGGAAAAGGCATAATGAACTGCTTGGCATTCGCGCCGGATGATCCAATGAGAACATTTCAGAGTGTCTGTGTGCCAATCTGAGGAGAATGCAGGGTATTCGGAAAATGGTTCAATGATATATCCAGTCAACAACTTTATGTTTGGAGTGATCACTAAAATAGCTACTTTATGCCTCCATTCATCTTTCCAAAGGACCTCAGCCTCAATATGGAAAGCTACATAAAGTGCCTTGAAAAGGTAGTGCTGACATAGGTCAGGAGGATGGCTGCTGCAAGGCCCTTAATCAGGCAACATTACACTGCAAGATGCCACACAAGCAGTCGAACACCGTCATTGCTATCAGACAATTTTTGCGACCACATACCGCCTTACTTGTGGCAACCTAACTCCTCAGACTGCAATCGGCTTGATTATTATGTTTGGGATGCACTTTAGCGAGATGTCAAGAAAACTACGTTTAACACCAAAAACGAACGGAAGGCAATGATTGTGACATCACTCACTAAATTAAATAAGGTAAATGGCCAGATGAGTTGCAGGAGATACCGAAGACGTCTTCAAGACATAATAGACGTAATGACCATTTTCTTGAATATATTTACTTTTTAGTATTTCTAAATACTTTTGTGTAATTATAAAAATATATCTGTCAAATTGTGAGGTCACTGTTATTGTCATTTGTGCGTATATATATATATACATATATATATATATATATATATATATATTGTATTGAATATTATATATATATATATATATATATATATATTGTATTGAATATTATATATATATATATATATATATATATATATATATTGTATTGAATATTATATATATATATATATATATATATATATATATATATATATATATATATATATATTGTATTGAATATATATATATATATATATATATATATATATATATATATATATATATATATATTGTATTGAATATGTTAGGGTCCAAGTTCCTTGTACCGCGGTGATGGTCCAAGATAGAACCAATGAAGAATAACTCGAACACAGGTATGGAATAAAACAGAAATATGTACAGAGAAGTAGAAGTATTAGTAATGAATATCAGATTTGGTTAGAGTGAACTATGTTGTCTCGACAAGTATCACTATTCCAATGTCTTACAGTAATCGTCTGACTGTCTCTGATTCTAACTCTGACTGACTCTTAACCGCTGACTGCTGCTCCCTCTTGAGGCGCAGTATTTATAATGTCCGGAATAGTCCATTATTATTATTATGGGTAAGTTCCCATAACACTCCCCTTCCGAAGTTTTTGCGTAGAAGGGTTTTTTAATATCTTTTTTTCTTTGGATCTATTTCCAAAGGTTCTTTGAACTTAGTTTTTCTGGACAATTTTCTTGGTTCTGGCATTTTTTGCAGTCTTTTCTTTATATAAAATGTATCGTGTCCATTACCTCTTCCTGAGGTGGACCGTTAGCATCCTGTAACGGTCTATTCCTTATTTGGTTTAAGTGTCTTCTCTGTGAGAATTGTTTTCCCTGTACTATGTAAACCATATTGCTGATTCTTTTCTCAATTGTACTTGCTCCCAGTAAGATGTATTATATGTATATGCTTTAAAGAAAACTTTCTCTCCTGGGAGGAATTTTCTTTTTGGTGCATAAGGCTGTGTTACTTGTTTCGTTTGACCTTGTCGCAATTTATCAAATGCTGATCTGATTTTTCTAACAAACATCACTTCTGAGGGTGATAATGTCGATGGTGGTGCATTATTTAGCGTTATTCAATATAACCGAAGAAATTGCTCTAATGCTTTTTTCCGTAGGCACATCCTATGCTTTTCTTAGCGCTCTTTTGAGTGTATCTACAAATCTCACCGCTTGCCCATTTCATTTTGGCTGATAAGGCGGGGATTTTATATGGTTGTCTTGATAAATTTCGCAAAACTCTTGGAAGTCTGCTATTGTGAATTGCATTCCATTATCTGTGACTAGGCTATCCACTACACCAAACCGAGCGAATAGTTCGTGGAGGCAATTTATGGTTGTTTCAGCAGTAGGATTTTTGCAAGGAAACATCTCCGGCCATTTACGATAACTATCCATTATGATAAAATAGTAAAAACCATCACTTGGACCCGCATAATCTACGTGTATTCTTGACCACGAACGATCAGTCTCTGGCCATCGCTTATGCATGATTGGCGGTGTTTTAGCTGCTAAATTACAACCCTTGCACATTTCCACCGTTTGAGTAATATCCTGGTCCATATTTATCCAATATAAATTGCTTCGCATTAGCGATTTCATTCTATTTTTCCAGGATGGCCTCTGTGGAAATCCTTTAGGATTCGCTTTTGCAGAGTTTTGGGAATTACAAACCTTTCGTTATAAAGTAAAACATTATCGCATAGAGAAAAACTGTCCGATATTTTCTCATTTTTTCTGCTATTTTCGCTTTTGTTTCTTTTATGAATTCGTCGTTTTTGGCTTCATTTTTTATGTATTGTAGTGTGACTGGGAGGTTTCTAACTGTACAACATAGTACTGTCCTGATATCTTCTTCATTTCTAAGGGCTGATATTACCGTATTTTCCAATGGCTCTGTCTTTGTTGGAATTAGTTTCGACAGACCATCCTCATGCCCGATCATTTTCGTTGGTAAATACTCCACTCTGAAATTGTAGTTCAGAAGAATTGTTCCCCATCTAAGTAACCTATATGCAGTGTAAACCAGTAGACCTTTTTTCGAACCAAAAACTGTTAGTAACGCCTTGTGATCTGTCTGTAGAGTAAAACATCTACCATAGATGTACCTATGAAATGTTGTGAGCACGAGATAATTCCCAGAGCTTGTTTCTCTATTTGTGAGTAATTTTTCTCCGTTGGTTATGGAGTTCTAGAAGCATGTGCGATGGATTTTATTGTCCATCTGGCATTTTATGCAATATACACGCGCCGACGCCGTAGGCGGTCGCGTCACTTGCTACAATTATTTCTAGTTTAGGATCGTAGTGTGCTAAAAATAAAATCTGAAATTAACCTTTTAATTATTTTGTCAAATGTTTCCTGGCATTGATCTGTCCACTGCCAAACTTTTTCTTTCTTTAGGAGTTCGTTCAGTGGTGCGCGTAGTTTATGCATTTGAGGAATGAATTTCTGCTAGTAACTCACTAAGCCTAGAAAAATTTGTAATTCTGTTACTTTCTTAGAAACTGGCTTTTTTATTTATCCCAGTTGATCTTTCAGGGTCTGGTCGTCTTCCTTCTTGATCTATGATATGACCAAGCTATTTAATTTCTTTCATGAAAAAATCACACTTGATTTCTTTTACTTTGAATCCATAGCTTTGTATTCTCTTAAACACTTCTTGTACATGTTCCCTGTGTTGTTCAACGCTTTTGCTTTTAACAATACGTCATCCAGGTATGCAAACGTGTACTCTAGTCCAGCAAGCATCCTATCCATTGTCTGTTGGAATATAGCTGGCGCGACCTTTATCCCAAATGGTAATCTTTGGTATCTGTACAATCCTTTTTGTGTGTTTATGCATAGTAGTTTTGAACTTTCCTCGTCGACTGGAAGTTGCAAGTAAGTTCCCATAACAGAATATTATATATATATATATATATATATATATATATATATATATATATATATATATATATATATATATATATATATATATATATATATATATATTGTATTGAATATTATATATATATATATATATTGTATTGAATATTATATATATATATATATATATATATTGCATTGAATATTATATATATGTATATGTATATAAATATATATAAATAATGTATTGAATATTGCGTATATATTATAAATATTTTATTGAATATTGTATATATATATAAATATTGAATATTATATATATATATGTATATATACATAAATATGTATTGAATACTTTATACATATAAATATATATTGAATATTATATATATATATATATGTATGTATGTATATGTATGTATGTATGTATGTATGTATGCATTATTTTGCAGTGCATATAAAATGGCATGTATGAAATCTGACATATGTTTAAATTATTTGTTTAAACGTTATTTTAAATTGATACTGAAATATCAGTTTTATAAATAAACGAAAACATAACATGTGCCCAAATGTAAGTGTCAATTTAAAATATCGTTTAAAAATACATTATATATATATGTGTGTGTGTGTGTGTGTGTGTGTGTGTGTGTGTGTGTGTGTGCGTGCGCACGAGCGTGTGCTTATTTGTGTATGTGTTTGTGAAGAACTTTTTGAATATTATTTTACGACATGAATCACTAAAATTTCTCGCCAGATCATCTAGAGTATTATTATTTTTTTCTTATGAAATTCGTTGCATTAAATAGTCGTAAAACGAAATGAAACTTAATTACGTCTGCTTTTAGAAAATGTCGATGCGAATTAGTAAACTGCAGAGAGCAATTATAAATGAAACTTTTCATGTCTTCTAATTAATAAAATCGTTGATAAATGAACATTTCTGTTCATCTTTTATTGGAATTAATTAAGATTAAAATCATTGTGTGAAACGAATTTAAAAAAAAGATTTTAAAGCAAATTATGCTTCTGCGAATATTTCATGTTTTGTAACGACTTTGCTAAATATTCAATCAGCCGTTTAGTTTGCAATTATTTATATGAACTGACTGATTCTAAGAAGGAATCTTGATATGAAAACTGAAATAATTTAAATTCGTGTGCTATTGCAATCATATACATACATGAATATTGCATAAATAATTTTGGTCTTATGAACATTTGGTATAGAAATTCTTCTGGGATTAAAACATTTGCTTCATTGTTTGAAATTATTAGGATACATATTAGAATAATGGATAGACCACTTCACGTTAGATTGTACGTCAGATAGAAAAGAAAAATGGGATTGCATTAAATGTTTGCTAACGATGTGTAACTTTGTAGTTTCATCAAATAAAAATGCATTCGCCCATATATATATCAGTGTCAGTGTGTGTTTCTATGTGTTTTGAACAACAAATAATATTAAAAATTCAAATTTTCAGACACTATGTGCTGTATGTTAATATTTTTTTGTTTTATTATTTCAATTTGGTTCTTCCACTAATTTAGGCCAGCGGGACTATCATAATGATAAAAATAATTTTAGGCGGAAAAAAAAATCTGCTAGTTAATAGCAGTGAATTACAGAAGTGAATTACTCTTTATGAATAAAATGAACTTTATATGTAGTTTTAATCTGTTTTTGTTTTTTTTGTTCGTTAATTTTGGTCGGTCCTTATTTTGGTCAAACGGCCTCTTTCAAATTGTTTAAGATATGTGGATATTCATGAGTCGCTGAATTCTTTCTTCTTGGTAATTTTGACCGTTTTATTGGTTGCTGGGAGGGGGATGTGTGTATTAAGTGTACATTATTTTTTTATTTTCGGGGGAGTGTGTCTTATGCATATATATATATATATATATATATATATATATATATATATATATATATATATATATATATATATATATATATATGTATATATATATGTATATATATATATGGTCAATGCAAATATTGAAATGAATATGCATTTTGCATTTTAGACTCAACCAATTATTTGATTATATCTTCGAAATATGAAAATGAAGAAAAATAAATGTGTCTTGCATTAAATAAGGAAGAATTAACATTTAATAAGGAAAATTTAAATCCGGGGAAACAATAATAAATGCTACCAAGTCAAATGTTTAAGACCATAAGTAAATAAAGTTTTAATTGTTTTGTGCTGTAAATGAGACACCCCGGGTAACACAAATTAACTAGGCAACACGGATAGAGACCAGGCTGTGTAATCAGCCTGTCTGGCTGTTTTAGTGAAAAACTGTCTTCGGGCCGAGGGTGTCTCAGTCGGGGTTCGACATTAGGATAGAGACTCGGCTGAGAAAAGCAGACCAGTACTTAACCCGAACGCATTTTTGCGGTGGTTGAGCAAATTTTGACCACTGGCTCAGTTGGAAACGCTCGGGTTTTCAACAGTAAACTTGACCCTGTGCTGTGTCTAGTCCACAGTGGGTTGGGAGTTAAATACCAGTCAGTCGGAATCAGGTAGTCCGCTATCTTAATCGCGATTGTCAATCTCTCTGTCTTTTGGAAGAGAGCGACTCAGTCCGGCCTCTGTCTACGGACGGAGATTCAGCTGATCAAAACAGAGAATATGTTTCATCCCGCTGTTGCGTGGTTTGGATACATTTTGGCCTTTGAGTTCCCCACACAAATAATAACCTTGTGTAACATCTCATAACATTTTAGAGACTGTGTGAATACCAGTTCCTTAGACTCCGTCAAGGAGAATTTCTAGTAACTGCACAACGAGTAATCTAAGCGAGTGATAATGTTATAACCGATAAAAGCGAGTTATAAGATGTTGGTAAACACGTAACGAAATGTACCTATTTGTTTTCAATAATTCGCGCGGTCAGCACACCCGATGTTTCTCCTGCTTTGCATTAAGCAACAACGTGGTAAAGTCTAAGATGTTCACATTTTGAATGAAGAAGAATTATCGAGCGACAAAAGCAAGATCCTGTCATCTTTGGTGTGATGTATGTCGTAAAACTGCAGTTGCAAATTTCTTAAATGACACTGTGGTATACAGTACTAAAATCTCAAGTGGATTCTCCAAGAAATTCCGTTGGCGTTGAGCAGAGTGATTCAATGTGTTGTTCATCAATCCAACAACCAATCACCATTGAAACATATTATGGCCGTTAACGGTCGGAGAATGCAGCCTACACTGCAATCCACACAACATTGCTGAGTAATGCTAAACATAGGCCATAGAACAGTGTACGAAAATGTTGTACTTTGATGAAAAAAATAATTGAAATGTCACTGGCACTATAAAGATATCCCACTAAAAACATTTTCTACACGACACAGTGAGCGAGGTTCCATCATGTTATAGTCTTCTGTCTCTTTCCAAGAGTAAAAATGGAGCATCAGGATATAGAGGGACAACAAACCGCGGATGATTACATTGGCAGGTGCGGAAATCACTGGATCTTTCCGTAGCACTAGTTTACAATCCATAATACCAACAGGAAAGATAATTTT
>OZ038475.1:133356139-133391139 GCA_964036315.1 Acanthosepion esculentum | reverse complement strand
CGTCATGGTGCTCTTTTTCTCACAGTCGGTCTCCAACTGACTCTAATATACTGTGCAGTCGACAAGATTGGAAGAAAACCCCCCAAAAAAACAATGCCCGGGCGCGAAATTAAAATTAATCAGCGACAATTTACCCACCGCACCCTGCATGTAAAGGTTTTAACGATTTTAACATTACACATACTGCTACAAGAACAGTTTAAAACTATATAAAACTAAACATTGATTTTTAATAAATCATTTGTTCTTACAGCCGCAGGCAAATTCATATTTTAATCTGAAAAAAAGATTATTTCGAAAATAAAGATATTTCTTTTTTTGTTCAATTTTTATTTTTCCATGATAAACTTTGTTTTCGATGGCGTATTCAAAAATATAGAAACATGATATTTTTTTGAAGATTAGAAAAAAAAAAGAATTTAATTTAAAATATGTTTTATAATTTCTACTTTTGATCGTACCTGAAATATTAACATCAGCTGAATAATCAAGAATACAAAGGGAAGATCTGTAATAATCGTTATTAAATTCACTTTCACTATTAATTTATTCAACAAAATGGTTTTCATTTACTGTATATGGACACCCCGATAGGGAACGTCTGGGTTATTTCCGCTTGTGTGTTAAATGCTTGTTAACATGTTTACTTTACAAGTGTAATGTTTGGCAAAGTAAATCAGCAGAAATGGTACGTATTATCTAATGTTTATCCGGTATGAATTTAATGAGCATTTTACTGTTGTTTAAAAGAACATTATGTTACATTTTAACCGTTCAGATTGATTCAGAATTTGTTACACACTTAAATAAAAATGTTGACATATATGGAAACAAAATACTTTTTTGTGTGATTTTGTTGACAATAGTTTTATCAATCTGCTCACTTAATCTTGGGTACACATTTATTTAAGGTGCATATAATTAACAATTTTGAATTTCTGGACGCATGGGCAATAGTGAAAATGAAAACTGTTTATCAGATAATTACTATACTGTTTCCCTTTCTATCGCTTTTCGTAATATTGAACACACAGTATTCACAAGTCGAAAGGAGAGAAATGTTTACCTAATGTCTCTTCTGGTCAAGTTGAAGAGATATGACTTTCAACGTCAGAAGGTATACAGTTTTGAGTGAACTGCTGTGAAAATGACTGCCTACGAAAATAACTGAAGGTTTGATGGAACACTGATTTACTCCTTTTATTACATTTATCTGTATGAAAGATTTTAATGTAAATGTAATTGCTTTATTGATCCTACTGACATTTTCATTTTTATTTTTTATTTTTTTTGTCTTTTGTGTTACAGTAAGATTCCACCTGAACCAAGCCTTGGTTCCACTCGAGATGGTGGTTTACACCGAGGAAGTTTATGCAGATAGGAGATGAAGGTAACGATTAACTCTAGACTTGTACAGGGTGACATTTTAGTGACCGGGGAAACATCGTCTTTGGAGTCGGTTTCACAGAATAGTGGTTTGCGAATAGCTGTTCGAGTGGAACTTACATCACCAATAGAACACGGTGGAAATGTGAAGCGTTTGCTATAATGTAAGTAGCATGGCTGGTCCTAGCGGTAAAAAAGTATTGTATTTAATTCGAGCAGGCTTGCCACATTCGACAGAGGTTTGCTACATCCCAGCTTTGAGAGAGAAGGTGGAGGGTTGAAAATGATTTGTTACGCACAAGGACTCTGAAACGGTTTTGGATATTCTCGAGACAGGAGAGATTGGAAAGGACAGTTCCTGCCCAAATATGACAACAGTATTTAATTTTAGGCCTGATATGGCTCTTGTAAAGGTAGAGGATAGCATACCGAAAGGTACAGATAGACGAAAGTTTTTTATCTGAATCTTTTGCGATGTATCTTATGTACGAGTTTCACTTGTGTTCAACTCTGAGTTTAAAGAACCTATCGCCTCTCATGCTACCCGGCCTACTCGACTGGGATAACAGTCGAGACTGGCGGTAGTTCGGGGCCGTATCGGCGATGGTGGAAATTAACTAGTATGGTTTTCGAGGCACTCAATATCACCAGCCAGTCCCTCCAACTCTGAGAAGTTAGTAATCGATCGGATGAGTGACCAGCTGCCAAACTCTAATCATCAAGTGATTTAGAGGTACAACCGTATATCGTCGTATCATGGACGTAGTTCTTCACAAAAGCAAATTATTTATGCAGAGCAATAACAATTTTTTTCCTGTCCTTTTAACCCTGAAAACAAATGCACTTTTTTATCTTTATGATCGAAAGAATGTCAACATTAATCTTTCAAATAAACAAAAACAACTTTGATTTGATGTGAGAACGGGAAAATAATACCTCCGAATTTATTGAAGCAAATAGTCTTTAAAATTTTGATTACTTTGGACTAAAGTGTTTAGAATTATGCAGCAGAAATGAAAGAAACATTTTCATTGCCGCGGCATCTATTTTAAAGTTAAATATTGCAGGTTTGTATGGCATTAATATCAATTGCTTTCTGTTAGTTTAATTTATAATGAGAAATAATAACGGAACATAAAGTATGAGATACCACAGAATGAATAGATATAAGACGTTCTGAGGTTTAATATTATTTATGTAGGAAGGTGGTCATTTTAGTTTTCTTTAGTTTACCGCGTTTGAATGTGGATTTGGCACATTTATGCATTCAGAACTCCATCCTAATGACTTCGCTGGATGTATTGACAATGATGTCTATGTTTTTTTTATGCTGGTTGACATTCACGACAAATGTTTTAAGATCATCAATATGGAATAGTTTATTTAGTTTTCCATCCGTAGTTGCTGTTGTTCAGTTGGCAGCGGATTGGTGCTAATGTAAGGCAGATGAGTAGTGTTAATACTGAATCTCCTTCGAAGATCCCAAATTTGAAGTTGTTTAGACTTGATGTTAATGGACTGTTTGTATGGTTTAGGTTTAGTGTAGTCTTCTAGTTATTTCTGCTCTCTGTTATGAATCTGGCCGTTGTGGAACATGCTCTCTATATTTTTAGGCTCTTCGCTATGAATAAGTTGGTACGCTCTTCAATCCCTTTGTCTAGTCGATCCATGCAATCGAGACATTTATTTTCCTTGTTTCACATCTTCCAATATGATTTTATTGATATTTATTAGTAATAGTAGGGGCTTTTCGTCATGCCATTGCATCTTCACATTATATGCATGCTGGCAAACACTGAGGATTGAAAGTTTATATACATTTCTTCAGTGTTCTCTTTAGTATATCCTATGCCGATTTTATTCTCATCAAAGCTCATATCTATAATTTCATCTCGAGAGTTATAAGGAGTTTGTTCCCCAGGGAACATAAGTACGACTGTGATAATGTGAAAATATATTGTTATAATCCCTTCCACTATAAACCAATGAACCATTATATATCAGTCTCGTTCTACACTCGTATATAGTAAAGAGTTATGATATATTATGGTATATTTAATATCCTATATGTCTGTGAGTGCAAGAAAATTTCCCCAGAGACAAAGAGGAAGATTTACCGTAAAAGTTCTGGCTCGGAGAAGTATATTCAGAATAAAGAATAGATAACTGATGAGTAACAAGGGAGCCTAAAGCAAAATAACAACAATTTTACTTATACTTAAATGAGAGTTTATATTTCTAGTATACATCATAAGGAAAGTGCCTAGAGAATTTAAGACTGATAAAACATTGTATCATAGAGAAGAATCGGAAAGAATGGAGAATACTACTTAACGATTGTCTATAGAAGTATAGTATAACGCCGCCGAAGCTTGGTGGTGTTATATTCCGTGCTAAGGGAATAAACACATAACACCAGGTGGATATTAGAAGAAAGGTTTACTGTACAGAACAAGTACAACATGAAATACGGTACAGTTATACAAACTGTTCAATCTAGTAGTGAGTTCTACAAATTGGAAGGTCGGACGTGCTTGCGTCGTCACTATTTCTCTTCTCTCCTCTACTGAGTCTCTCGTAGATGGGTGACTTTATAGGTAGCAGGTGCCCATAGTGTAATTATTCAATTGACGCTGTGTATAACATAATGTATAATTTTAATTATGATTAAAAATATATTGAAAAACTTTTATTTTGTCGAATGATATTCTTAACATTTACTTTATTGGTAAGATAATATAATTTGTGCTGATGGTGTCCACGTTTATAAAATCTTATTTTTCTATCATCGGTTTATGCTTCTTACATTATTCATTCTTATATAAAAACAAAATCATGGGATGCAACATATATTTGAATAACATTAAGCCATCAGTCCTAATATTGTACAATACATACTTGATTTTATTAAATATAATTTAGAATTTATTTTTACAAAGCTTTTAGCAAAATGTTGACATGCATTATAGTTCATTATAAATTCAAAACTTGTCGAATCTAAACACCGAGTCATCCATTAACTTTTTAAATTACCAAATCTTCATTTGTGTTAATGTTACACATAATATGCATTTTATATCACGTTTAAAATTAAACTCTCAATATTTATCTGTAAATGAAATATGTTTTTGAAATAGAAATATATGCAGTTGGATATTCTTTTTGGATCAACAAAAGTTTGTATTAGATTAATGTGAAATTAGAGCATACATTTGTGAAGATATGTTTAGATGAGAACTTCTAATATCGAGAAGAAAAAAACACCTTTTCAATCAAACATTTTATTTACTATAATTGCCTTCATGTATTTCAAATAGAACAGAGCTGGTTTTTTTTCTGGTTGTTTTCAGCTTGTTGTTCTTCATAAGATTTTTTCGATTGAGCAAGCGCTTCATTGAAGACTTGAATAGATTTAAGTGATCTGCTTTTATTTGGAAAATTCTCATCGAGATAAGTAGCAGAATATCAACACATAAATCAAGCTAAACGACTGAAAGGCTGAATAAATGGCAAGACTGTTTTTAAAATATCTTGGGAAATGTACCTGTCATTTTAGATACTGTGTTCCAGCAAATCATTGAACATCCTCCTGACATTACACCTGGAAAATCCACAGATGTAGAGGATGAAACGGCTTTATAAATACCAAAAATAGAAGAACGCAGAGACTTGATAATCTTTCTTTCTGAGGTTATTAAGACACAAAATACCAACAATATTCTAGTGTAACTCTTTGACTCCAGATATAATGGATAATTCTTAGACAGAAGGACAGATGGCTTCATACTTCTTTTCCCAAAGAAAGGTTATCTAAGATTGGAAGAAAATTATAGTGGAATTACATTCACCTCCATTACAGCAAAGATTTACAACTGGATGCTTCTCAGCAGACTCCAAAAATAGAGTAGGTGCTCTGAAAAAGTAAAGGCTTTCGGAGAAATGAGTCAAATGTTGAACAAATCCTGACTGTTCGGCGGATTAATGATGGTGTCACGACAAATAATTTACAGGCCGCTTTATTTTTGTGGATTTATCTAAAGTCTTCGAGTCTGTATATAGAAGAAATGGAGAATATCCTTATGGTATATAGTATCTCCCCTGATACAATAACTGACAGAATGATTCTATACGAAAATACAAACAGACGTAGACAGTAAATTCTACCCTACATCAAATCAGGTGTCCTTCAGGGTGACATCCTAACACCTTTTCAAATTGTTATACACCTTGACTACGCATTAAGTACATTCTTCGACAAATATCTTCATCTAGGTTTAATCTATCACCAAGACTGTCAAGGTGATAAGCAGATAAACTAGCCAGCACTACAGACACCGGTATCAGAGTCACATTTCTCCAGCATCATCTAAAAATGCTGCCAACGATGTTGAACTCTATGTTAATGCCTCTAAAACTGAATGCATAGGTTTCAATCATGAATGTTCAATACAAAATGTTTCAGTTAAATCAATAAAATATTTTCCATATTTGGAAAATTATATGAATTATACTGAAAATCATGAGAAAATTCGCAAATATAACTTTCTTTGAATAGAATGTATGTAATCTGAAAATCTGATCTATCGGACAACCTCAATCGGAGATTATTACGAGCCACTGTCGAGGCGGGTGTTAATGTGTGGTACCACATCGTGGACATTAAGTGAAATCCTACAGTCTAAGCTTGATGGAACCTACACTTGGATCATCTCTTGGAGAAACATTAAACTAAATAAAAAACTCTTGGACCCATCACTTTTATTTCTACAATCTTACGCAAATGCAGAATGCGGTTTGCAGGACATTGCAGGCGATCAAAACAAAAACTTTCGAGTCATCTGCTCTGGACAATTACCCATTGGGAAAGACGAGTTGGTCGTTCAGCAACCACCTACATTGATCAGCTAACTTATTGCGGAGAAAGCCACCCAAATGACATTCCGGCCGTAATGCAGAACCGTGATGCTTGGCGTGATAGACTATGAATATTCGATCTAAGTCAATCGAATAAAAAAAAAGTTGTTAATACCTAATACCAATTTTTATAGACAAGGGTGGTTTTTGATTAAAACCCCGACTGGTGAATTCCAGATCATGATGCCAATAGATGGAAATAGCTTGAAATATGAAATGTTCAACTTTCAGTCATTTTGTAAATTTTATAATAGAGATCTCGACCGAAACGTAAACTTGCTAACTTTTGTTTAGATAGCTTAAGATTTCCCTGTAAACATCATGAGAAAATTATTATGTCAGACCAGTTTCACATATTATATCGTTTTTGTTTAAATATAAATCTCTGAAAAAAAACTAAAAACGGTATTTCGCAACTGATATCAGATTTCAAACGCAGGCAACTTCACATTTTTATTTATTAAGTAACATAATAAGTAGCAACCATAGAAAATAACCATCTTAATATTTATGTGATGTTACCAGCATTTAACTATTCCAGACTCAAATACAATTCGTCATAATTGTTTCCACTTGTAATAACCAAACTGTCAGTATACCGTCAATGGTAAATAGATAAGAGGCAACACAAATTTGGGAGTTAATCAAATAAAGATATAATTTTAAATTAGATATTCCTGAAAAAAAATATTTTTAATGTTTATCAGAATATTTCGAATTACGCCTGGTAATGTGGATTCAACTGCTTGTTTTCATATTCTACGCATTGTTTTCTTATTTTTGTACGGCAATGATATTTTTCAAAATTTATTTTTCAATCTCTCAACTTGCACTAACGAAAGATCAGTATCCAGTATATTTATATTTTATTATTTACTCAAGTTTACAAACCGGTAAGTGTTGGGGAGTAGCAAGATTTCCAATGACAAATCTCAAATCTACGTTATGATTCTCCTCAGTATACTATCAGATTATAGCAAAACTCTTCTTTGTGTAGTCTCAAATCTTCGCCTTATTTTGATGTCTTGTACGGTTCATTTAGTATATTCGGAAGAGTCCCAAAATAATTATTATTATTGAGTTAGTAAGCAGTGTGCAAAGTAAGTGATACAAATATACGAAGATCTATATAAGCAATCATGACGCACATTCTGATCAGTCTATAGAAATCAGATTATTATTATTATTATTATTATTATTATTATTATTAATATTATTAATATTATTATTATTATTATTATTTCGTTTAATTTCTCGCGTTTACTCATTTCTTTCCGGGTCACAGCCAGGGACCTAAGGTTAGAGATGGTATCATGTCATTTTCCATTGACAAAAAAAAACAAAAAAAAAAACAACATATTTTACATAGACAAAGCCATTCGTAAGGTGTGCGCTGTATTCATGAGAATTTTTTGTTTGTTTTTTGTATTTCTTCAAGGCATGGGCTTCCAGGAATCCCATCAATTAGTCTACTAGAATATTTTCCAACCTATCCGAGGGCTCCAACTACAACGACGATTGTTGATGTTTTCATGTGACACATTTTGTGATTTCGATTTCAAGGTCGTTGTATTTCGATAGATTTTTGAAGATCTTCAAAGATACATTACAGTCTGCAGGGACTGCCATATCAATAAGGATGCACTTTTTGTTTGCGGTCTCTAATAACGATGTCTAGGCTTTGGTTTGATTGTTCTTTCTGTGTGTATTGTGTAATCCCATAAAATTGTAACATGTCCTATCTCCGTAACCGGTTATGGCTGGTGTTCATACCACTTTCTTTCAGTTTCCTTCCCGTAGAAGATACATAATTGCCAGTGCAGATATTGGCTAATTCTGTCATGCCGGTTATTATATTCATTGGGTCCAAACACCGTGCAACCTGACACAAGATGATCAATAGTTTCTGTGTATTTATCACAGAGCCTTGATTTTGGGCTAACACAATATTTTAGTATAGGTGCTTGATAATTTGTAGTTAACAAGCACTGATTCTGTGCAGCAAGGATAAACCTCCCGTTTCTGCATTTATCCTTGCACCCCGTAACCACTTATGGTTACGGGGTTTGTCTACATCAGCTTGTTTGTTACGAGTAGAGTATTGGCCATAAAGCGGTTTATCTTGCAATTGTTTCTGTATCTGGTAGGTTGCATTTGTGTTTGCTATCTCTTTGTGTATTTTGCAGCTTCAATCGTTGTATTGTGCGTTAATTGCATTTCTGCATCCATTTGAAACTCCATCTTGAACATGTTGGCTTCTTTTATTAAGGAATAAAGACGCTTACTACTTTCATGTTCTTTGACACATATCATCATCCAGTCTTCTGTGGTTTCCAGGTATCTTTGAAAGCCAATTGTTGTAGTTAATTGAACAGTTCTAGTTGAACTAATCCTCTGCCTCCTTCGGAATTGAGCACATACAGACGATCAACATCAGCGTTGGGATGATGCATGCGGTAGCAAGTGTGAAGCTTTCTCGTTTTGGCATCCATTTGCTTAATGTAATCTATGGTCCAATTAAGGATGTTAAAGCAGTAATGCACCACTGTGAGAGCCAAGTTGTTTATGGCTGATATTTGGCTTTTGAGTTCAGCTCGGTATTTGGTACCAGACGCACACGCCTGTAGTATTCCTTTCTTAACTTCTCCTTTATTTGCGTATGATGTATACCATCTCTTTAGCTAATTCCTACGTACTTATTGGCTTCATCTTTTTCCAGTTCCCTAAACTTTGTGACAAAGTCTAAATCTACTGAGGTTGTTTCTATAATTCTCCCTTTCTTGAATGTTACTTTTGCACATTTATCTAATCCGAAGTCCATGTCTGTGTCGTCACTGAAACATTTTACAATATTGAGGAGGTCCTTGAACTCATTACCGTTTTTGGCAAAGAGTTTGAGATCATCCATATAAAGTAGGTGATTGTATATTTCCTGTCTAGCTTTTAACCATAGCTACTATTGTTTAGTTCATGCTTAAGGGGTATTAAGGACAAACAAAACAGATGGGCTGAAATGGAGTCTCCGTGAGAGTTTCCGCCTCGGATATTCAGAAGGTTAGAGATGGCAGTGCCTCTGGTCTGATTTAGGAGTAGTGTGGTGTTCCACATTCCCATGCTGTGCTTAAAGAAATTTACTCCCACAGGGAAAACTTTGTAAATTTCCAAAATCATAAGGATCCAAGTTTGGGGCACACTATCAAAATCTTTACGATAGTCAGTTCAAGCTGCATTTCTACAAGGTCCTCTGCAATTTCCCAAGATCATTTTGTTTATTAGTAGTTGATCTTTGCAGCCATACGAACGTCTCCTGCATCCCTCCTGTTCCAGTGGAATAATGTTTTTTGCTACGAAGAAAGAATAAGTTCGGTTCGTCAGAATATTCGTGATCAACTTATACGTGATGGAGAGACATGTTATTGGCCTATAATTTTTTGGATAATCTGTTTCAATCGTTTTTGTCATGAGATATGAAATACCTTCGGTGATCCAATCCGGGATTTCATTTGGATTACTTAAAAGCGTTGATAGAAAATTTGCAAGGGTTTTATGTGTAGTCCCATAGAATTGTAACAGGTCCTATCTCCGTAACCGGGTCAGGGTGGTGTTCGTACCAGTTTCTTTCAGTTTCCTTCCCGTAGGAGTTGCAAATTTTCCAGTGCAGATATTGGCCCACTCTGTCATGTTATTATTATTATTATTATTATTATTATTATCATTATTATTATTATCATTATTATTATTATTATTATTATTATTATTATTATTATATTATTATGATTTCTTTTCTGTTTTATACTGATTTCCTTCCTAATCGCAATCAGTGACCTAATATCACTGATGGTTGCATGACATGTCCCAATGATTATTCTTGTACAAAGTAACAAAACAAAAGAAAGAAAACAACTAAATTCATACTTATTTCACATAAATAGAACTCTCCGTCATTTATGAGCTGTACTTGGGAGTACTATTGTTTATATTTCTTTAAGGCATGGACGACCACGAATTCGTACATTGAGTCTATTGGAAACATATCCATTAAACCGGGGGCTCAATGTACAACTGGAATTATTAATGCGCTCATCTCCCACATGATTTTGCTTTCAATTTCATGATCCTTGTAATTTGCTACTATTTTACGATCTTCAAACATACATTACAATCTGGAGGTTGTTTTATTTTATTTCCTTTGTTAACTGGTGTATACTCATTTTTTCCGGGTCCCAACAAGAGACCTAGTGTCAGAATTGGCATCTTTCGTTTTACAATGAGCATTTTCCGAGGAAAAACACCTAAGATCCCACATATTTTATACAGATGAAGCCCTTTGTAATGTGTGACCTGGACTTGCGAATACAATTTATTATTATTATTGTTTTTATTTTCTTTGATATCTGGCGTTTACACATTCCATTCAGGGTCCAGTGACCTGAGGTTAGAAATGGTATCATGACACTTTCCACTGCCAAAAAAATATTACATAGATAAAGCCCTTCGTAAAGTGTGGCCTGTACTTGTCAGAATAATTTTTTGTATCTCTTTGAGGCATGGACTTCTAGGGATCCCTTCAGTTAGTCTACTGGAATCTTTTCCAACCAATCCTAAGGCTCCAATTATTATTATTATTATTATTATTATTATTATTATTATTATTATTTGAGAAAACAGAAAGCCAGAAGGAGTTCAATATGACCATAATAAAGTTCAGTCTAATCAGAAAATGCAACGCGCAAGCAAGACAGCAAAATATTCACAAGTATTAATAAAAACTACGCAAAGTATTGTAGGTGAGATTTTATGAATACCATCTTTTCGAATAACCCATTCCGTGACTGAGAATATTCTCATGTACCTATATTTGAATCCGAGATCATTTTGGCTATCTAGACATGCAAGCATAAATAAATGCCAACAATGTTTTCAATAGCCAAACACGATGCTTACTTATTTAGAAAGAGATATGCACATTACATCAACCCCTATGGAACTTGTCCAACTGGTTAAGATCAGGCATCTGGCACTGAACACGATATTGTCTGTCTCTCATTTCCATTAACTAAAGCATGATATATACATGCAATCAACTACCATTAATAAGGAGTATAAGCCACGGGAGCAATAATTCATGAGCAAGTTATTTTTTATTATGATGATCTATTTGCATGTTCATACTTCGTTCATACGAAAGCTCTATAAAAGCAGTTTTGATAACATTTTAAACACCCTTCTGAGTATCCTGTCGGGCACCAGGAAGATTTTCGTTTGTATAATAAAGATGAAATTTTCAATACATACAATCCCAATTTTATTGTCGAAGAAACGATTAGAACTTCATATTAGCACCGCCATGAAGGAGATGTTTCACATAATTTCCAGGTGTTCTAGAAAGCTTATCTTGCTTCCTTGATTTTCTCTTCTTTAGCATTACTTCTGTGATCAGATATATTCAATATTTTGCTTATGACTACATGAATCTTATTTGCTTCGATGGTGTTTTCCAGCGGGATGACTGGATGAAAACGACTGTTTCTACACTGCCCTTTTTACTTTCCGTTGTTTTGTGATTTCAACGAAGACTCGTTGCCAATTTTTTGATGCCAACGAATACTCGTTGTCACTTTCGTAATACTCGTTGCAGTAGAGAATTTGCAATCGCAGATACAACTATAGAACGCCGTCGAACAATACCAGTGTCAGACGCCTTCGAATAGCACACGCAATAATATTACTTGCTCGATAATACACGCTTGGACAGGAATCCGTATAGTGATCAGAGTAGAGAAATAGTATAGTGACTAGAAATATCGATCAATTAGAGATGACGCGACTTCTACTTACGCATTTCCTCTATGGTCACGTTGTCTACTTAATTCAATAATGGGATCGCCTGTGTTTACTCTCTGGCGAACTATGTTCAAACACAAGTCTCGGCAGCGACACTTGTGTAACGTTGGTAACAATTATTGCATCCATTTAAAAATCACTTTTCCAGTTTCATTGTGTCCTACACAATAACGGATATTTTTTAAATTTTATTTTTACTTTGAAAATAATGGATTCTATTGTTTTTGTTTTTCGCTGCAATAATAATAATCAATAAGATAACCCCCCTCTCTAAGTGTCATTGACGTAACCATGTTCTTAATTATGAATTCACAGACGATAATTTGTCTTCCTTTAATCCCTTTTGTATTTATAATTGTTCCCACTTTTGTCCTTTCGGAGAAAATCGTTATTATTTTTCCAAATCGAAATAGACTTCACAGACTCCTTATTAATACAGCCAAAATGTCCATCAATGTTTTTTTTTTTTTTTTTTAGTATTCATTCTAATATTTTGTTTTGGTCAACCGAAATATATATCTCCTTTATGTTGTTTTTTATTTTCTTGAACCTCATTTAATCGTATTCTATTACGGAAAGGTTATTTGTATTTGTTTGCGTTTAATGCTCTTATTGCCGCCGCCTTCTTCTTCTTCGCCTTCTTCGCCTTCTTCTCCTTCTTCTTCTTCTTAGTAGTAGTAGTAGTAGTAGTAGTAGTAGTAGTAGTAGTAGTAGTATTTGATAATTGAATGTTATAGCCAGAATATCTTCAAGGAAAATAATATCATTGATAATAATTTCTCTGTTTACTTCTTACGAGCGATTTTATTTTAATTGACTTTTTGCTTGTCCATTATAGCTAATCTCAATATATTGATTACCATTTAGCTCGCATTAATGTATTGTGTCTTCATTTGTGAACAGACTTTCCGTTTCTAAATGTTACGCAGGAATACTTTAGGTGCTCTTCTTCATCTTTCGGATAACAGAAAGGAAAAGGAACAAATGAATTTATATCACTAATCATAATCCTAAGAGTTAATTTCTATATCGTTTGCTTTTGTAGATATTTGTAATTTCGTGGTTGGCACAGGCGAATAGAAGCGACTCAGCCAGAAGGTTTTTCGCTCACAACGCCGGTAAAGTCATTAAAGCTTTTCGCTCGTTCTGTTTACACATCGATAGATTCTGGAGCTTTTGTGGAGGATCAGATGACTGGAGATAACGTATTACATTAGTTATTAGTTTTTATTATCACATTCACTTTCTCTCTTATGTCACATATCTAGGTCTCTATAGATGTTGAAGAAAGAGAGTCATTTTTATTTCCTCTAATTTGCAATACATTTCTGAGGTTCTGCACAGCTTCTGTAGTCGGTACATTTTCAACCGTTACCAAAATATTTGCTCAAATTCATCTGTACTCGTTTATATTTTTTCATATGATTCAATTATTGTTTCTTTTTTATGTAGTTCCATTTGAAACGTGCAAATTCATTTTCCTGCTTGAGGGCTTCGTATGTTTCCGTTATTATACATTTGTTTTTCTTTCCTTTTCAAACACTGATTTGATATTACAACGTCAAGTAGCTTGATAAAATAATGTAGGATTATTTTACCTGTTTCACCTTTTTTATATTTAGGTCTGTGCTGCAACCAATTCTGTAGTGTTCTGGATATGACGAATAAATACATCCAGCTGCAAGCAGGCTGATCGGAATGTTGTGAGGTGCGTAGAAACACCTGTTAATTGCTGTTGTTCCCAGTAATGAAAAGGAGCAAATGAATCCATACCTTTAATCATATTCATAAATTTTTATTATCTCATTCACTTTCTCTCTTATGCCGCATGATCGGGTCTCTATAGATGTCGAAAAAAGAGTCATTTTTATTTCCTTTCATTTCTAGTATATCTCTATCTATAAAAGACAGAATGTGTGTGTGTGTGTGTGTGTGTGTGTGTGTGTGTGTGTGTGTGTGTGTGTGTGTGTGTGTGTGTGTGTGTGTGTGTAGTTGTGCGTGTGTGTAACGAATGCACGGCCGCAATTTTCGACGGATTTGCACCAAAATTTACATGCACTTGCACCAAGTTAGTGTTAAGGCCAACACCGATATTGCATTTCCCAACTCCCATCGATAGTGGAAATAATCGATATTTTCATGCTTCTAAGGCAGTTTTCATGTAGTTTGCGGCCATTTTCTACTGGCCAGAGTGAGAGCCTATAGATGGCTGCCACGAATAGGCAGGAAGATTCTACTGGCCAGCGTGAGAGCCAACAGATGACTGACACGAATGTTAACTAGCATGCTAGCATGCAAGAAAAATCGATAGCTGCATTCGTCACAAGTGCGAAAAATTTAAATCTGCATGGCACTTTACTCCACTTGTGTCATTCGCTTGCTTAAACTCAATGCTGATTGTGGTTCCGCAGAACTGTGTTGGGTGTGAAAATGTATTTGTTGTTAACATTCTTTTTTCATTCGGTTTTTCCAGTTACGAGTCCTTTTTTAAAGCTGATCGTTTGTGTTCATTTTGATTAGTTCCTTTTTCGTAACAGATTTAATGTTTAGT
Source organism: Acanthosepion esculentum (assembly GCA_964036315.1). NCBI lineage: Eukaryota > Metazoa > Mollusca > Cephalopoda > Sepiida > Sepiidae > Acanthosepion > Acanthosepion esculentum. Next base: position 133,376,444 of record OZ038475.1, on the reverse strand, counting down.
ATATGGCTTAGAGAAGAATCGCAGTGTGAGGCAAGAAGTAAGGCATGTAGCAACATCAGCACGGCAAAGTGTATTCCTTTAAATCAAGGTAGGTCAAAAATATTTTAAGTCAGCGATAATACAGCGATTGCTCTATGAGTCGTACGATTTTTGAATCAACCACGGGCAACGCCGGGCCATGCTGCTAGTTTAATATGATATTTCTATGTGTCAAATATTGAGTAAAAAGTTATTCTCAAGATTAAATCTGATAGATTTATTCGGAAAAATGTGTTATCAGTTGCAATCTTGAATGAGATAAGAAGACGCATGTTTTTTTTAAATTAACTAGTATCTGCACTTTTTTTTACTTCAGTGGCTTTCGTAATAAACAGTTATATCAATAAATTTTGAGAACAGTCAGTTTTAATTGAAGAAGAAAATAATAATTATCACCTCTTGTTCGGCCAAATTGGTTCATCTTTTTTCTTCCCCGTGCATATCTGCTTAATGGTGTAGAAAACCGTTGCACCGTGTCAGGAATGAATATAATATTTTGATTACTCGCGAGCCTTTTCATCAGCGGAAGCCATTGAGAAATGTTCACCAAATTTGAATACATCAAAAATAATTCATTTTCAGCTGAAATTTAATCAAAAGCATCCACAGCTAAATAAGAAACATTTGCGATTTCAGGAAAAGAAAACAAATACACATATTTGTAAAAAAAATAAATATCAATTAAGATTATTGTAACGACGGATCTCAAAAGAAATATGCGAATTCCACAGGCTCTCCCGGAATTATAACTCAGCTAACCGACTTCATTTATCGTGGGGACATCATTTAGACTACTCTCACATAGAACGATTAACTTATCAGATAATGATATATTGATAAGAACTGCAAGATACATTAAATTTGTTAGGTGTAAATACATAAGACGTGGTGTAATGGTTAGCTAGATTGTCTGGTTAGATCAGAGACGTCTGAATAAGGAGTTCAATCCACACTGGTCTCCCCATAAATTTCAGCCTTGTGCTTCATATAAGCTCGCGTAGAAAACCGTCTATGGTGCTTGAGAAATGTTTAGCAAGACCGTCTCGCTAGATCAATTATGGCGAAATTGTGTCTTTGAGCCTTAACGGGTTACCCGTACAGGTATTTACTAGTATTTCCCCTAAGTCAGGATGCGATATACTGTAAGTAATTTAACGTGAAGGATCCGAACGCGTAGACAAAGGCTACTGGACAAATATTGGTCTATCTGTTGTCGAAACCCCGCTTGGGTGGTCTTGCTGACAAATTTGTCTTACCTTGACATGATCTACTGAAAGAAGACAAGGGTTAGATTTAGGGTTAAACTGATAGTAATAATTATGGTTACAGGTTCAATTCCAGTCAGACGATATTTTCTACGAAATTTCGCGAAAATTCAGGCCGGCGGTAACTGTAATTAAAACAGTATAATTTTGAAAGTTTATTTATTAAATATATTATATATATATAAATAACGGCTAAAAAAATACTAAATAATTGTCGGACTTAATCCATTTCGTAACACATACACACACAGAGACACACACACACACAAATACATATATATATAAAAAATTTGCTTGACGAGGAAATGGAACTAATGTCTTTGGTTTAATAACAAAATTAAATGCTAAGGCTTTAGCTTCCATTTCTGAAACATGGTTATCATTGTGTAGCGAAAAACCCATATTTTAAATCAATTAATTTATAATATTAATGCTCTGTAAATTTACATTGAGCACTATTGTGTAAAAATAAAAATGTCTATAAGAACACCTGATTTTATACCTTACTGTTCTTTCTTTCTTTATATATATACATATATATATATATACATATATATATATATATATATATATATATATATATATATATATATATATATACATACACACACAGAGACACACGCACCGATATATATATATATATATATATATGTATATATATATATATATATATATATATATATATATATATATATATATATATATATATATATATATATATATATATATGTATGTATGTATGTGTGTGTGTGTATAGACGCACATATATATATTCATGTGCGTGCGTGTGTGTATGTGTATGTATATTGATGATTAGGCACAAATTCTCGGCATGTTCAACCACGCATATTATTAAAAGTGTTCCCCAAATAATTTAATAAAAAAAATGAATATCTTCTTGCTTGGTCACACTCCTGCACACACACACACACACACACACACACACACACACACACACACAGGCGCGCGCTAACATAAGGAGAAAGTAAGACAGGCAGAGAAAATGAAAGAGCAAGTAAAGAGAGATGATTTTTGAAAATTAATTGAATGTGTACGCGAACATTATTCAGAAAAAGATAGGTGATAAAAATATTTTTCATTAAAGCATGTGTAATATATATATATATATATATATATATATATATATATATATATATATATATATATATATATATATATATATATATATATATATATATATGCTGATTCTCTATCTATCTATGTATATATCCATCTATCTGTCTCTCGTTATATATTTATATCAGGTCATCCCATAAATTCTGTCCGAATTTTGAATTTTGAAGCAAGTGACCAAATGTTACATTTCATTACAGATTCAATCAACAATGTATTTTACGTGAGTATCTATGACTTCCTTCCATCTATTAACAAGCTTACTAATTCCATTACTGTAAAATTATTTTGGCTTTGATTCGAGGAACTCACAAATGTCAGTTTTAACCTCTTCCTGTGTTACAAAAGCTGTTTCTTCCAAATGATTCTGTAAGCTACGAAACAAATGGTAGTCTGAAGGAGCAAGGTCGGGAGAATAAGGTGGATGAGGAATTTACTCCCAAACAATCTTTTGTGACGTGATTCTTGCTGTGTCTGGTCGCGCATTGTCCTGATGAAACATCACCCGTTTTCGATTAACTAGAAAAGGTCTTTTTTCCCTTAAAGCTTGGTGCAAACGCTCTAATTCCTTACAGTAAATTTGAGCATTAATTGTTGCATTAGGTGGTAAGAATTCAAAGTGGATTATTCCTTGGAAATGCCACAGGATTGAAAGAAGAAACTTTTGCACATGAAGTTCCCTTCTCGGCTGTGGCTGGGGTCCTTCTCCTTTACTAAGTAACTGTCTACGACGCTTAATATTTCGATAAAAGATCCATTTTTCGTCGCCAGTCACAAGTCTATCCAAAAAAGGTGAAAAGTTGGCGAGAATGGAGAGAAGAGCAGATGTCAACACGGGATTTGAGCTTGTTTTCAGACAATACATGAGGCACCCACTTTCCAAGTTTAGAAACTTTTCCAAGTTGTTGAATATGACGATGAACAGTTATATGGTTTGAACTGAGAACCACTGCCAATTCCTCAACTGATAAAGAAGGCTTTTCCTCAAGGGCTGCTTCAAGAAGCTTTTCATCAAACTCAACTGGACGTCCGGTTCGATCTTCATCTTCAAGGGTGAAATCTCCACCTCTGAATTTTGCAAACCATCATCTGCAAGTTCTTTCATTCACACATTCCTCTCACATTCCTCTCCATAAAAGCTTCGGCTTCTGAGTTTCCGTTCTTGAACTCATAAATCATTATATGCCTCAAATGATTCTTGGGTACCTCCATGTTAGCAGGGTTTTAATCAAACAAAATTTAATTTTATTGTTCTCTGAAATAAATTTTTAGCAGTTTAAATGCATAAAAATAATATTCAGCTCCATTAAACATTATAAAATACTCTTTAAATTTCGTTCATTTTAACAAAAATTTAAAATTCGGACAGAACTTATGGGATGACATATGATATATATATATATATATATATATATATATATATATATATATATATATATATATATATGTGTTTATATATATATATATATATGTGTTTATATATATATATATATGTGTATATATATATGTTTATATATATATAGGTGTATATATATATATTTATATATATATATATATATATGTTTATATATATATGTTTATATATATATATGTTTATATATATATGTTTATATATATATATGTTATATATATATATATATATATATATATATATATATATATATATATATATATATATATATATATATATATATATATATATCTTTTCGCCCGCTCTATATATTAATATATCTATCATATACATCTATGCATAACATCTTACATTTGTGCTTATTGCAAATATACTATTTGTGATAATTTGCTCAAACGGTTAGATTACAATTCAGAAATTATCAAGTGGATCTACATTTCTTTACTTTCGAGGCTTTAAAGTCATTATGATTTTAAACGCGCACCATTGTGATTTTAAACAACCTTGACAATGATTTCTTAAAACAATACTCAGAAAACCTATTCCACCTTTCCTCTGAAATAATTGTATCTCTTACCATATAAATACTCATTACTTAAAATATATTCTGTGTGAAAAGTTTAAATGACTGTTGAAAACGCTCTCTGGAAAACTAAGTTGAATATTGTATGAAAATTATAGCAAATTATTACTGAGCGAACATTAATACATGTATCTAACTAAAGGAAAATAATTTCCTCTGAAGAATTCCCTAGCGCAGAAATAAATAATGCACCAGGTGTTATTCAGACTGATTGAATTATAAAAGTTATCTGAACTCAAAAACCGCACAAGTAATCATCGATAAAAGTAAGTATTATACTAAGGATATTACGTCTATCGCATATTTAAGTAAGTTATCATTAAACTAAGTTAAACTTTGAAAGCACCTGTTTGCTAAATAAAAAATAAACATTGCATTTTAGTGTTCAGCAATATGAAGAGAGTTTAAATTGAAATATAGTTTATAACAATATCGGCTGCTGTATAAATATTTATTATGTATTAATCTCTGCTCCAATAGATACACGTATGTGGATGCACATATATAGACATTAAACCATGCACATACAACTTAGATTGTATGTCAATAAATATATAGATGTTCAAACACATAAAAGCATGTATTGTTCTATCTATTAATCTGTATTTATTGCCACTATATCTCATTATTAATGACTTCATTATCTTAAAACTGAAGGCATAATATCTATTAATTTTTGTAGACAAGATAACATGATTTCTTTGTGGCACGATTTTTATTATTTTAATCGTATATTCTTATTTTCAATCAATTTGCCGTGTTATTGATTTTTAAAATATAACGTAATTAAAAATTAGAATATTTCCCGTAAGTTTACATATAAGTGTATTTAAATAAATTCAAATAAATAACATTGTGCAGACACTAATTTATAAATGCAATTATGCTTTGAAATACATAACTTGATGTTTTTCCAGAAGTCATACATCCACTGCATTTACGCGCTTCTTTTATATTCATATGAAATTGATTACACAGGAATAGAATTTCAAAGTCCACTTTTGATGGTACGATGGTCTTTTGAAATATTCTTAAACTGACTATGAATGAGTGATACTAGATCTATGAAATCTCGCATGCATCAATTTCATCTCATTTTATTAATAACTGCATTGCCTCCTTGTAGGTAAACTGATATCCTACTGTTCGAAGAAGACTTCAAATGTTACTAGTAAAGAAAGTGATCAAAATCCGGCACGGTGGTGATATCAAGTACCTGCAGAAAAACGATTTAGCCCCAAGAATATGCATGCTATCATGATTGCTACGTTAGAGGTTAAATTTCCAACTTTATCACCAGTACAAAATGAATGTATGAAGGCAAGAGAGATACTTGAAAATGACACATATCTGGCCATCCTACAACTGCCACCACAAGAAAACCTTAGAGCGTGTTTACAATATGTTGGTGAATAACAGGGGATTGACTGTAACATAAATATCAAATACCATTATTATATCCCGTGACAGAGTTGAGAATATTCTGAACAATGAATTTGGCATGAGGATAGTTTCTTCTCGGTGAGTGATACATCTTCTGACAGAAGGACACCAAAAAAATCACATCACAGGAAAATGTGACATTGTTTGAGGCAGGTCCAGCTGGTTTCATGAACATTTCCTAACAAAAGATGAGTGTTAGATTCATCATTTTCAGCCAGAGGTGAAGAAACAATCCATGCAGCATAAACAATTCTCCTCACATTCTCCAAAGAAGTTTTTTTAAGAATTTCACCACAAGCAAGGTTGGAATGCCAATAGCACGCAAGGGGTTACAGAGATTGAGGGCAAGTGTAAAGAAGCGTGTTTGAGGAAATTATAAAGTGAAGGACGGGGAACAATTTCAAGGCATCAGAATATGTCGATTTGAATATTTGAAAATAATAACTAACAGGAAATCAAGTAAGAAAAAGGGAGTTCCACAGACGGGAATTGAGAGATAAGTACTGTTCGAGTAGAAGAGACGGCTGCATTTAACCTTTTCGACCGAAATGCCCACCTAGTAGCACACTTAAATTCATGTAGTTTGGGAACAAGAGAATGCTGCTCGTCGGAGGATTTGCCGTAAAAATCTCTGTAGAGAAGATAGAGGGAAGCCACGGCACGTCTCCGAGAAAATGACTGTAGACGAGATGACAGATAAGGATATATCACATTGCATATCTGTCTCTGGATCTTTTCGAGGACCTCGAGACGAACAGCGGGTGCACAAGGCAATATATGGCAGCAGTATTCCATGCAAGGGCGAACGGTTGATTGATAGATTTGAAAGATGGACACAGGGGAGAAAAAAAACTTTTTGTATCGATACAGAGAGCCACTTTTCCCTGCGGTAGAAGAAGCTATTGATTCAATGTATGTGTTCCACCTCAGGTCAGCGGACAGCGTGAGACCAAGCAGGCGCAGAGAGGCGCTCTCGTGGAGTTGTGCATCAGCCATTCTGATGGGAGGCAGGGAGGATTCATTGTGGTGGGTAAATGAGAGACGTTTCGGTCTGGAGGCATAAAAAACAAGCCATTTCCTGCCTCTGTCAACCACAAATTGGAGATACTTTTCGAGACCAACGGCCATATAAGTTTTGACAACGATACCAGATTTACTACTGAGGCTGGATCAAATAGTAGTGTCGTCTGCATATATATCTACTTGAGAACTTATGGCATCAGGAAGATGAAGGTCATTTCATCTGCAGAGGGCTTGATGGTCTCAGTTGTAAATGGCATAGTATTTATTGTTCTTCAAAACTGTAACACCATCAATGGAGTTATATGCCAAATTGCTGCCGCAGTTATGAAGAGATATCAAAAACAAATCCTCAGGAAAATTGAGGATATTGGACTTGTTTAATCAGGAGATTGCTCCAGCACGCAAATACTTGGTTTCAGTTGCTGATGTGCGTGACCGTGGCTTAAAACTGATAGATTACCCTCCGTATTCTATTGATTTGGGCCTCTCTGCCTATCATTTGTTTTGCAACATGAAAAAAAAACTTGTCTACGAGCCTGTATCGCAGTGTTTATGACGTCATAACTGCTGCTGATTTTCTTTATTACCAAAGGATGAAAACTTTTATTTCATTGTGTTCCAAGCACTGCAACGCTGATGACAGAAGCGTGTGGGCCGTTAGAGGTGCTATGTTGAAAAATAAACAAAATTTGGCCACATTCTATGGGAGATTCTTAGACAGACTATTAACTTGTCTGTCGACCAACGTAAATTACTGTCCCATTGTATCATCCGCCATATTCTGTATATCTTGAGATTTCACTCTGTTTGGGATCAGCATTTACAATCCTCAAATTGAAAACTTTGAAACTGATATTATACGGATAGAATCTGATATTCTAAGCCGAATGTGAGGAAGCATTATCTTAATTTTGCTTTCAGAAATAAGTGAACTCATTGAAACTTTTCTCCAAGTCAGCCTTCAAATTATCGTTGTGAGTTTGAGCTCTCACAATACCATCATTAGGAATTCAGAATAAATCCATGACAGTGTCACCTACAATTCCACCCGAAATACCCCATTATACCTACATTAGTGATATCTCAATTAGTGAGGTCCCTTTATTTCTCTAGTTGGCACTCAAGCTTAGCTCTGTCTGTCAACAACATCGAGAGTAGCAATGTATTAGTCGGTCAAATAAATGGTTGAAATAACAGGCTTCATTTCATATTCCTTATGGGTGAATTTTAAAATATATCCTCCACGACAAAAGAACATGAAATTACAACCTCGCCGTCAAAAGGATATAAAATGAATACAGGTTTGACAGGTTTTTTTTAACTAGATTGATCAGAGAGGAAAATGATCCCAGAGACAAAATTCATTCAAGGAAGAAAATTGAGAAAGCTATACATCTAGAAGCAGTCTGGTCACAGATATTAACATCAGGACTGAGAATATGAAAATACTCTCTATATCTGATATTGAGCATATTAAGGCGATAAATATAGCATTATTTAAAATTATTTAATTATACAATTATAACTTTGGCTAATGTGAAGCCTAGTACGTCCGTACGTACACACACACAAACACGCGCGTGTGTGTGTGTTAAAATTCAGGTGAAACGATATCTGTGAAAAAATCTTAATGTCAACGTGTTTCATTCCTTAAGGGATTTTATCAAGGCACATATAGATATTTTATTTATTAGCCTGTATTTTTCGAGAAAGATAACGTGGAGAAAACTATAATAACTTCTAAATTTTAAAATTTTGAATTAGCGAACGCTTTAAAATATTCTACACTTTCAATATTTAAAGAGAAAATAATTCATGGAGAACTCTAAGTGTCGCAATTTATCGGTCTATTAAAAGACACTCCGTTGTTATTTAAATTTCATAAATATTTCTACAACTGCCTTGTTAAAAGTCCGCATGTTATGAAACAATCTGAGTCGGTATATCGACAGAGATACTAGACTGGCAGCGCATTTCACATGCAATATGGTCGAAGTTTTTATCCACATATATTCTTATTGTTCACCAAAATAAACTTACATGTTTTAATGTAATCGATCACTAACTGTTGAAGCAATAAAAATAAATTCAAATATTTGTTTTATATTTCGTGGCTAAATTGTTGTTACAACAGGAGTGACACTCGTGAGTTTATAGTATGCACATTTATGCATCTCTACATATAACTGGAGAATCTTTCTTCTGAATAATAGAAACATTGGATAGAAAAAGAAAACTAAGAAATAATATTTCTTATATCTTAATATGGCTTGGATTCCTTTCATACAGTGTTAATTTTGCAACTTAGAGCAATATAAATAAGTCGCTACTTACACTATTTCCATCGTTCGGACTGATGTTTTCATCTTTATTGAACGAATTTGTGGCCGTTGCTTGCTCCGACCTTCTTCAAGTGATATACGCTGGGATTTCAAAATGAGCCCTTTATTTAGTCCCCCGAGGTAGGTTGTTTTAAATCCACGTGCCAGGTTTTGTTTTTCATATCTCAGTATCAATTACCTTTCATTTATTTTTTTAAAAGATTTTGGCAATAAAGATGAACAAAACAGTCTGAATGATTTAATATGTCAATAATTAAAATACGACGGTCATTCAATAAATAAGGTGAATTTTTCGGTATAAGACTTCTAATACAGATAGAAGCTTACTCTTTATTATTTTTTTTTACATCTTTTTCACATGGATTTATTTTCTTTCGCAGATTAGAAAAAAAATCTTTCAGAGTTTTGGCGATTAATAAACATGGCCGACCAAGAAGCATGCTCCAGGATTGAACAGCGATCACTTATCAAGTTTTTGGTTGCTGAAGGGTGCAAACCAGTTGAAATTCATAGGAGAATGTTATCTGTGTACGGTGCCCCATGTTTCAGCCAAAACAAATGTCTACAAGTGGGCTAAATTGTTTAAAAAAGGACGGAGCAGTGTTGAGGATGAAGACAGGCCTGGGAGGCCTACAGAAGTGAGGTCTCCTGAGGTGATCGAATCAGTCAATGACCTTATTCAGTCTTACAGAAGGGTGACAGTGGATGACATTGCAAGGACTTTGAAAGACATAAAGAACAAACGCAGGGGTCATCAGTCAGAAGGAGTCATCTTGCATCATGACAACGCATGGCCTCACACAACAGCCCAAACGGTGCAGACCATCAACGAGCTGGGCTGGGAACTGCTCCCTCACCCCCCTTACAGCCCAGACCTCGCCCCTTCAGACTTTCACCTGTTTGATCCCTTGAAAGCGTTCACGAAAGGCACGAAGTTTAAAAGTGACGATGAAGTCAAAAGTGTTGTGAGCAACTGGCTGAGACATCAGTCCAAAGATTTTTACGTTGAGGGAATACGGAAGCTTGTGCACAGATGGGAAAAGTGTGTGACAGTGCTGGGAGACTACGTTAAAAAATAAAAATAAAGGTAAGTTTCTATCTGTATTAGAATTCCTTATACCGAAAAATTCACCTTATTTATTTCATCTCAGAAATATAGACATATATAAATAAATAAATAAATAAATATATAAATAAATAAATAACAAATCATTAAAATAAAGATACATATATAAATCATGTCAAGAGATATAGACAGAAAGAATATACAAATATAAAGTCAATATGCAGAATAATATGAAATATAAAATAAATTGTTAAAATACTTAAATGTGCAGCATATCTATTAAATATCGATCCAAATATATAATACGTTTGTCAAAAAAATACCTGATACAAAATAGATATTGAAGATTATTACAAATATAAAATATATATGTAAAATGATTACATAGACAAAATATATATGAAATATTATTTAAATTATAAAATACTTTTGTAAATTCATTCCAGATATAAAATAAACATGGCAAACATTACAAATAAAAAAGACCTACGGGAAATCAGTCAATTATAAAATGCCGCTAAAAAAATTCCAGATAAAAAATTCCTATAAAATCAGTAAAAAATACAAAAGTATATAGCGAATCATGACGTATGTAAGATATATATTGAAAATCATTCTAAATATATTTAAAATATTTAAAATGTGTACTAATATAAAATACTTACCTAAGATAATACCATGTATAAAATGTATATAAAACCCATTTCAAATTTAAGATGCCTACGAAAAATTAGTCTAAACTATATCTGTCGTCCTGTCGTTGCATAATATATAATAGTCAAAACAGACTTATGGCCCATTAATTTCGTATGCATACGGGCTGATGGAATTATGTTAGTCCCCGTGTACTTTTATGGTTGGTAGACTATTGGAGACTTAATAAAAATCGATTATGTATGCAAGTTTATCAAACGTGGGGAGGAAATTAGTGACTGCATCTGCCGATTTGACTGGCATAGAAAACTAACAATCAGGGCTAATAGATACATTAAATCGTTCTTCCGCCAAGAGCTAACACGATATTTCTTAAGCTCACAAGACATGATAATAATGCATTCAAGATTCCATTAAATATACGCACAGCCCTCTTGATGATGGGTTCAAATTGATTTCGTGAGCAGACTGAAGACGGCTTTGGCATTCCATCAACATATACCTTGTTGTTGCATACAGGTCGCTATGATTTATTCATCACTAACGACATAAATACGATGACGAAATGGGGATATTTCGGGACTTCTTACGTTTTTTAATCACTTCGAGGCCAAGCCAAGCATGATGGCTGGCTATTGCTCGTTGTTACAAAAGCAACTTCAATACGCAATACTTGAGAAAACATATCAATCCATGTTCAATATATGAAAGTGAGTATATACGCATAGTATTAATTTCTTTCATTGTCGTAAGTTAAATACTCTGTGAACATAAGAGTAATATTTAGTAATATGCTTTATGCATGGAGTATGAAATACTATATACATTGATAATATACTATTAATATGATATTTATCTTCGACAAATATGGAAGAAAATAACTGCTCCTTAGGCAATTTTGGGAACAGAATCACAATCAACGGACTGGAATTAATTTTAAATACCTAGTAATGAAATCAAAGCCTCACTTGACGTTGAAAAATTATTCGCTAATATACCAGTTAGAGAAACTATTAATATTATTATAAGAAATATATACATTACTCCATCTCTATCTCCACGTAATATTAGACCTAGTGTATTACGGAAACTACTGTCAACTAGCCCTCCCGAAGTCCTATTCTACGTATGATAACACAATTAATAATTATGTACAACGGGGTGAGGTTTCTTTAGGTTCAGTTCAGGGCCCAACTTATATAAACTTCTACATATCTAGTCGCGAAAATAATGTATATTAATTTAAAAATCTCTCCATCTACCTGAGATATGTCGATGATATACTTGTTGTTAGTCAAGAATATGAATGAAATATATCGACTCCAAAAACAATACGAACATAATTATGTCCTTCAATATACATACGAACTTAATAATATTAAAATTAATTTTCTAGATATACTGATAACAACTATTAATATTACATTCACTATCTTCCCATACTAAAACCCAATAGCATAAATTCATAAGAATAACAAGTGAATGTCCAAATTACAATAAAATAGCAATTATAAAAAAAACGTTCAAAAATGAATTCATCCAAAAAACAAATTTTCTAGAGGGAAATAAAAAAATATAAAACAAACACTTATTAATAATAACTTCCTTAATTATATTGTCGATGAACAAATGAGATGTTCTATTAGAGATTTTCATATAAAACAAAAGGAATTTATCATTAATTAATATTATATATATATATATATATATATATATATATATATATATATATATATATATATATATATATAAAGAGAGAGAGAGAACGAGAGAGTTTAAACATGTGCTTTATTTATTGGTAAAATTTCTCAATATCAGGTGTAGAGCGTGTGTTGACACTGAAGTAGACAATGAATGGCGACACCCTGTTTCATGTTAAAAACAATCTTCAGGACATACATATTGGTTGGTAGCTCGATGACTTACATATGCTTGTCAATAGGGTTTTATGGTTATCAATGACAGATAATATTGCTTAACACAATAAACCTGAGAATTCGAGTTTTGCTACCAAATATATACTAAATACGGGACTGATGCAGTCTTTTTTTTATTACATATTCTATTTTGAATAAAACGGAGTAGCCTGCGTACTGAGCAATTTGTTGACTTCACCGTGTGAGGAGACTTCTGAAGTTCATCAAAAGATCTTCTCAATAAACCACGTGGATTTAAGTGACAGGAGAAACACATAAATGGATCAATCGCTATTACGTGTCTATTTATGAGAAAACCCTAACATCCCATCTATCTATCTATCTATCTATCTATCTATCTATATATATATATATATATATATATATATATATATATATATATATATATATATATATATATTGAAACTGTTTGGTATGCACCGATAGATTTATCTAATTAGTGCATACACAGAAATCATTTTCCTGAATATCCCTTTCTGAAATAGGCGAGAATATTTTACACTCTGAAATAATGTAACCTGCTTATTCTCTATATAAAAGTAATTTTTTCACCTCTTTTCGTTTGTTGTCTACTGTTTATCGAGAAAACTTGTCAAACAGTAAATTTCGAGATGGCGGCGATTTATCACCCGATTAGTAAATACAATTTTTTTTAATGAAAGAATCGAATTAAATTTCCTATGGGGAATGTAGGGCTGGGCTAAGTAGGGGTAGTGTGTTAATGCTACATGGACAACATATAATGTACTAGCATTGTCTTAAAGAGTTCTCGGCTATAACAAAGACAAAGTTTTTGAAATTTATTTCGCTGAATACATTTAACGACAAATAATTAAATTCTGAAGATGATGCATTAAGAAGAAGAAGAAGAAGAAGAAGAAGAGCAACAAGAAGAAGAAGAAGAAGAAGAAGAAGAGCAACAAGAAGAAGAAGAAGAAGAAGAAGAAGAAGAAGAAATAATAATAATAATAATAATAATAATAATAATAATAATAATAATAACAATAAGTTTGTTCCAGTTTCCTTCCCACTGGAAAATTTGCAACTCCTATGGGACGGAAACTGGAATAAACTGGTAAGAATACCACCCTGACCCAGTTACGGAGATAGGACCTGTTGCAATTCTATGGGACTACACAATACACACTGACAGAACAATCAAAGCCAACCGTCCAGACATTGTTATTAAAGACCACAAACAAAATAAGTGCCTCCTTATTGATATGGCAGTCCCTGCAGACTGCAATGTATCTTTGAAGATATACGAAAAACTCTCAAAATACAAGGACCTTGAAATAGAAATCCCAAAAATGTAGCACATGGGAACATCAACAATTCCTGTTGTAGTTGGAACCCTTGGACTGGTTGCAAAAGATTCCAGTAGGCTGATTGAAAGGATCCCTGGAAGTCCATGCCTCAAAGAGATACAAAAAATTGTTCTGACAAGTACAGCCCACACTTTACGAAGGACTTTATCTATGTAATTATTTTTTATTTTATTTTATTTTATTTTTTTGCAGTGGAAAGTTTCATGATGTCATTTCTAACCTTAAGTCCCTGGGCGGGACCCGGAAAGAAATGTGTAAACGCCAGATATCAAAGGAAATAAAAATAATAATAATAATAATAATAATAATAATAATCATAATAATAATAATAATTTTAACTGGGGGCATTAAACATTTCCTTTAAAATATATTACATGGATATATTGACAACATAGAAGACCGAGTAAAGATGGAACTGCACACAACTAACATTATTACTGTCAAGGCTATTTAGATGACATGCTGAAGAAGAAAAGGGAAACTATTCCTAATTCAAAGAATTCTTTTGTGTAATTGATATAATTATCTGATAGAACAGATTAATAATCTTCTACGTTGTGGGGAGTGTTTGTTATATTGATTGATTTGTATATATGATTGTATGATTTGTTATTTACATCTTATAAATCGTTTTCTGTCTATTTAAAGCTAGGGAATAATTTTAGATTGTAAAATATTTTGGGAGATGTAATAACGATTTACTGGTGCACGTTCTACTAATTAAACAATAGCTGGACGAGAAGTGCATTTGTAATGAATATAAATAATCCAAGTGGAATTGGAACTCGGCTCTCCGATTTTCAATTACGAAACTTTATTCATTACACCAACCGCACATCCAAATTTACGCGTTTGTTATTCCTAAGTGGTCACCCATCTAAGTACTGATCCGGTTCGATCTTCCTTAATTTCAGTGATCGCTTTAGAAGAGGCGCTTCAACGTGGCCATAAATCCTACGAATTTGTATTTCATGTACGTTTTATTATTGGTCAACAGAAAAATGATATTGAAAAATGTTACTTGATTCGTCAAATGCACTTTAAACTTGTTTAGTCAATGAAAATCTAACCACACAAAAATAAAAAATACCGGAATTGATTTCAATATCTCATTCACTGATCAAACATTAATAAAAGTGAAAATTATTAGAATATAAATGTTTTCTAATTCTCTCGAATCATATTTGATCGGTATTTTATCCCAAATCATATTTTAGAAGATATTATTACCTATACATGAATTATAAATTCCTTCTCGTTCTTAGACTCTATAGAAGAGTTGTAAATTTATGATTGTAATACTAACAATTGCGTGCAGTTAACGACACCGGGAGTTTCATCGGCGAACATAGTTGAAATTCGCACGTCCTTGTGTAGCATACACCATATCAGAATGTCTACAGGAAAGAGATGAATCCTATTCTTTACAGCCCAGCTGTGGCTGAAATAGCAACATAGAAAGGTTTCTCAGAGACCGATGAGACCCAGTGTAAGATGAATTAAACTCTTATTCGGGAACTATCGTGAAGGTAACGGGAAACCTAAACTGCTATATTTCCCAAGAATCCATGACAGATACTTTAAAGAAAGTGTAGAGCAATTTCCGTCTACATCCGGAAAGTAGTTAACTTTTAATAATACTACATATGTTGGGTCATGGTGAAGGTTATGGAAGAAACAAATGGAATCAAATCTCACTCTGTTTCCTACATTAACGTTCACAGTATTCTCCTTATAACTATATTCTCTTAATATCAGCTATGAGTTAAATACAGTTGCATACGATTCTGTCTCATCATTTGTTGGCAGCAATTCTAAGACAAAAATTACAGTGAATTAAAAAACTTAGAGAATCAACAGGACACCACTCTATTATATTTGGCAATTAAGTTTTTTTTGTTTTTTGTTATTTTTTACGGCATACTAACATCAATAGGTGTTGAGATCAATAAAACATCCTTCGTCGCCACTGTTGAGATGTTGAGTGTTTCCACTTGAGTATATGGTAATAACGAACAAACACAGTCGTAGGGAAAATACTGGTATATTCAGAGAGGTATTTACATCAGAGACATTAGTAGTAGAACGAACGTAGGTGAGTAGTCACAATAAGTAATAGTAATAAAGTCGAACGGTATCTTCCGGTCGAGAAACAGAACTGTAACTGATCACTACAGAAGTTTCACTCTGCACTGCACTACACTGCTACACTACGGTATTTAACAACCCTCCCACGTGGGTCGAATTTGGCACAAGGCCGGTTTAATGTGGGCTCCCCGAGCCCGTAAGCTCGGCCAAAAATATGCCCATTAGAACCGGTATAAACGGGTGCAGGGACTGTCTACCTCCCCGGACGACACTTTACCCTGCGGCAAAGCCTCGTCCGGGTTCCTCTCTGCCAAAGCAGAGAGTTCGACATGAGCAGCGCACAGTCAGAGACTGCGTACACTGCTACACTACGGTATTTAACAACCCTCCCACGTGGGTCGAATGTGGCACAAGGCCGGTTTAATGTGGGCTTACCGAGTCCGTAGGCTCGGCCAAAAATATGCCCATTAGAACCCGTATAAACGGGTTCAGGGACTGTCTACCTCCCCGGACGACACTTTGCCCTGCGGCAAAGACTCGTCCGGGTTCCTCTCTGTCAAAGCAGAGAGTTCGACAGGAGCAGCGCACAGTCAGAGACTGCGTACACTGCTACACTACGGTATTTAACAACCCTCCCACGTGGGTCGAATGTGGCACAAGGCCGGTTTAATGTGGGCTTACCGAGCCCGTAGGCTCGGCCAAAAATATGCCCATTTACAACCCGTATACACGAGTTTAGGGACTGTCTACCTCCCCGGACGACACTTTGCCCTGCGGCAAAGCCTCGTCCGGGTTCCTCTCTGCCAAAGCAGAGAGTTCGACAGGAGCAGCGCACAGTCAGAGACTGCGTCTCGTACACTGCTACACTACGATATTTAACAACCCCCCCACACGGGTCGAATGTGGCACAAGGCCGGTTTAAAGTGGGCTTACCGAGCCCGTAGGCTCGGACAAAAATATGCCCATTTACAACCCGTATACACGAGTTTAGGGACTGTCTACCTCCCCGGACGACACTTTGCCCTGCGGCAAAGCCTCGTCCGGGTTCCTCTCTGCCAAAGCAGAGAGTTCGACAGGAGCAGCGCACAGTCAGAGACTGCGTACACTGCTACACTACGGTATTTAACAACCCTCCCACGTGGGTCGAATGTGGCACAAGGCCGGTTTAATGTGGGCTTACCGAGCCCGTAGGCTCGGCCAAAAATATGCCCATTTAGAACCCGTATAAACGGGTTCAGGGACTGTCTACCTCCCCGGACGACACTTTGCCCTGCGGCAAAGCCTCGTCCGGGTTCCTCTCTGCCAAAGCAGAGAGTTCGACAAGAGTCGCGCACAGGCAGAGACTGCGTCTCGTACACTGCTACACTACTCTCAGTCTCTAGAACTACTGTTCTATTTATAATAATAGGATCAGTCTATTGTGGTTGTGAAGGTGGGTGCGCCCCAACAATAGGCTATATAATTCCGACGAAATGTTTATTGCTGGTTATATGGTTTTATTCAAAAATCTATTTCTGGGAATATTTTCCTTGAAGAAATCTATAGCTGGTAATTTTCTTTGCAAAAATATGTATAGCTGTTTGTAATGCTGGTATTTTTTTTTAAGTATTGCTGATAATAATTTATCCTTCAAAAATTATTGCTGGTAATAATTTTATTAATTATTATTATTACAAAGTATATCTGGTATTAAAACCTATTTTTACACAAGTTTGGGGTTAACTATTTGCACATAGCAGGGACCTTAACACGTGCTACCACCCCAGGTCAGGGTGGACCTGGGAACACCAGAAATTAAGAGGCGGTTCCACGCTCCTGAAAACCTCCTGATCAGAGGACTTACTGTTGGAAATAGTTTATCTTCTTACCCATGACTCAGATGTAGCTTATCGTCATACCCAGGAGAATTTGCAAGTAAGCATTGCAATTCACAGATAAGAAAAGGAGGGAAACTCTAGAGATACATGATCGTTAACCATATGAAAATGGATATTTGAAATTTAAACCATATTACAAATTTGATGTCAGTGTACTAATGTTCATTGAGATGCAGATTTTTAATTATTTATACGATATCAAAATTATCATTTCAGTAACTTAAAATAAATGTATATATTTTTACGTTTATATGAATGTTCCCATGCAATAGTATAGAGATTGACATATAGTAAACCAATCAATTTTGAGTAATGTTTTGAAATATTCATGAATATGACATATTGCCAAATTAGTGGGCCTTCTTAAATCGTTTCTGACAAATGTCAATTTGAATAGCGACACGAAAGCTGTTAATTCATTTCCGCAAACTTCCTTGAGGCATATTACGCTTTCAGCAGAAAAAAAGGCCAGATAAATTCTCATAAAAAATTAGAACATGATTAGATTAATGTGTACTTAACCAAATCTGGTTCCGTGGATTTTTCAAGGTAGCTTTTACGTATAATTAGTTTTAAATAAGCGCCAATTTATTTCACAAGCAAAATGAATAGCTTTCTAATTAATTAAATAATAGGAATTAATTATTTGCTCCAAGTATAATTAAAAACAAAGCATGGAGAAGCCACACACACAGAAATTTGTGTTTCATAAAATGCTTGCGAATATATACGAAAAATGGCACGGGTCACAAGAAATAGAAAAAGGATAATGAATAAAGAAAGAGATCCATTTGGCAATGTACTAACGGCGGGGTCAGAAAGAACTTTTTAAAAATTTAGTCCAGAAAAGCAAGCAGACAGGGGTAACCATTAGCTCTTAAAAAGCATTATACGCACGGTTGTCATAAAAATGCAACAACACAGGTTGCGATTCAAGAATGAGTACATCAAAATCAACAGGTAGACAAAATGTAACTATTTTAGTAATGTAGTAACAGACAGGGGCAATAGGGTTACATAAATCATAGATTGCAAAGGAAGAGTGAAATTTGCTACTTAGAAATTAAACAATTCATAATGGTTAAGAAAATATCTTCAGAAACCAAAATATGAATGCCGAAATTTTATCTAACATATGAAATCAAATATGCAATGCATTTTCTATAGTTATATCAAATGAAGAATAGATTTGAAGCGAGA
Source organism: Acanthosepion esculentum (assembly GCA_964036315.1). Lineage (NCBI taxonomy): Eukaryota > Metazoa > Mollusca > Cephalopoda > Sepiida > Sepiidae > Acanthosepion > Acanthosepion esculentum. The sequence continues at coordinate 133,357,054 of OZ038475.1, read as the reverse complement.
GTAATGCGTTTCCATTGACGAATGCTGAAAATAATGAGTAACTATGTAGAAATTATTAGGAATTGGAACTACAAGCCAATGAAACTACGGCCAATGAAACTAATGAAGTGTCATAGATAAATGGGTAAGAAAAACGAATTTGGAGAATTTATCTTTCAAATGATTATTGAAAACAATAAATCGGGAGAAATGAAGACTAAATTTCTTAATGAGTGTGAGTGGATGGTTAATAGAATAAGAGCAAAAGTTTATAGTAGATGAGTAAGAGATAATTAGAGCAACAAAAGCCTTGCAGGTCAGAGAGACATGTTCCCTTATGTCCGGAATGTGTTGCATATTAATGCAGAAAACACAAATAAAGATGTTGAAATGTATGTGTTTTATATTTTTCAAATCATTAGCAAATCAGATATACAATAGTCAAGAAGGCAGATTTTCCTGTTGATGGGATAGCCATTTGTTGTACGTAAGGACAATTAGGGAAAAATGATTTATTTTGCGTGATTTTTTCTTACTAGCAATTAGCAATCATTAATTATGTTTCTTGAAGTATTTTCATTCCTTATAGAATATCATTTTCTTCTGCTTGTAAATGCTATTGTTTATGTTCCAAATGTTGTGTCAATGCTGGGTGTAACTGAAGGATTACTATATTTTATTTTTATTTTATCATTATTTCAATTATATTTTTTATATACGACCGTAAATATAGTGACGAACATAATTCTATCTTGACAAGGATATGTCTTTTCTCATTTTCTTTTTCTTTCCACATCGTTAACGTCTGTTTTTATAAAAATTAGCAGTGAAAATATCAGAAATAGTTGGAGGCTATGGCAAGAGGTAAGGCTTTCTATATTAAGTTTGAGTGGCGATGCTAGTGTGTTAAACAAAACTTAGGAATCAATCAATATG